>VWZW01003916.1:3542784-3988333 GCA_013397115.1 Edolisoma coerulescens | reverse complement strand
TTTTTTTTTTTTTTTTTTTTTGGTCCTAGCAGGAATATTTCAAAACAGCCAGCTAATTCATGAAGTCATATAATAATTGTTTGACAGTTGTTTCCAATATAGGAAAATAAGTTATGTATATTGTTTTCATTCAAATATTTGTTGATTTGTTGTTAGAATGCTTTGACATTGACATGCCACAAATTGCATTAGGAGAAATATTGTAGATTTATTTTCATTTATTATCTTCGGCTGTCAAAACTTTTCCAAAACCACTTAAAACAAGTTTTATTTCACTTTGTTCAAAACTCATAGTCTGCATCAAAGTAGGTTGTTTTTGAAATAACAGGTTCAGGTTTCTCTAATAGATAAGAGCTGAGGAAATGAAGGAAAAGCAGCAAAGTGAGAAGATGCAGAGAAAGTGCTGCTTTCACTGAGAGGCATGAACAAAGTAACTTCTACATAATCCTCCGTTTTTTTTTACAGTCAGGCACATTCTCCATTGAGGGAGAATACAGAGGCCAGTCACAGTTGCGTCTTGAAGGAAAACAGTATAACAGTCATTGTTTATCAAGATGACATAACATGCCATTTTTGCCTTTATTGTTTAATGCAGTTTCTCTTGTAGTTTACTCAGCGTAGATACAAAGAGGGATTAACAGTAAAGCATAAGCATATTTGTTTTACAATTTCAGCCTTTTAGTGCATAACTTACTTAAAGTACTAGGGCCTATAATCACAATGATTTTACCTGATGGAACACGCATTTCAGAAATATAATCCAACTGTTTACCCTAACACTTCATAAATTGCAATTCTTTACAAAAACCTCAGAGATTGACATCCGTTGCTCTTAAATGCCTGCTGCTTTAGCACACATCATCAAGAAAGTATTTCTGTATTATTCTCCCTCTGGTTGGTAGTATATTACGTGAATTCTAAAGACGGTTCTCTTATACTGTCTTCAATAATGAACATTTTGAGAAGCACTTAGTTATGTGTCTGAGGCACTCCAGTGCGAGTTTCTGGAGATCATAAACACGGCAACTTGCAGGATTTCTGCAGACCCACTTCTTTTCTTTGCACAACTTTTGTCACATGAAATCATTGAGAAACTTTTGTTCCCTGTCTCACACCCTGCACAGAGTCAAGTTTCTAAACTTCAAGTTGTGCGCCAAAGGCTAAAAACTACCACTGATTTTCAAAGAAATGGGACTGGGGACCCTAACGATGTGGTTGAAACATCTCTGAAAAGAGATTATGCGTTGTGATAGACAGGGCAGTGCAGAGGACAGCCAATGAAACAGCATGCAACTGAAGAGCTAATACCATGGCATCATCCCAGATTCAACAGATGTTTTCTAGGGGGATTGGATATCTGGTAATGGGAAATGGAACCTTTCTTTTCTATGTCACTGGTTTTAACACAGGCCAGTAGCAATGGAAAGTCAATAATAAGCAATGCTTGTTTGGTAGCTTTCTCCACTGCATGGTAGAAGAATGTCCTCCTCATTGCAGCACACCAGGGCTGGCTGGTACTTCCCTGCACCCCGGTGGCACTGCTGGCAAAAGGGCCTTGCACGAAAGTGCCTGGAAACCCTTTTCCCTGTGAGCAGTCTCCCAGGGAGGGGTGAGGAACACCGACCGGGCACAGACTGCTCCTGCTAATGGTGTGTCCGCAGATAGTTAAATAACTCTGGCAGCCACAAAAGATAATTTATCACTTTACACTATCATGAAATCTACTAGAAAATTAAAAATGCTAAAACACCAGACTCCCTAAAATCATTTACATGCAGGAATCCACATAATTGTATAGATTTTGATCTTAAAAGTGCTATGTAAAAGGCATTCATCCAAAGCTCTAAAAAGCCTCACATGCACATACACATACATATGAAGTAATACATGAGTGTGTCCCAACAAATATCAATAAAAGAGGTGGCAGCATTTCTTCTCACATTTCAACTGCAAGTTCAGCAATCAAAACAACCTGAGCCCCCTGTCTTGTCATCACCCCCTGCCAGACAGAGCCGCTACGTTTCCCTCCCTCAATTCCATATTCGTCCTCCCTCCAGCATTTCCAGCATTTCTGGGAAAGTTAATCTGGATTGGTTCAAAGTGTGCTGAAGTCATTGGGGAAAAAAAAAAAACCTATAAGTGAGTTTAGTAGTTTTTACATTAGGTCCTATATGCAAGTATTTTTCAGTCTTATCCCTAAGGTTTGTTGCCATATAATTGCAGTGTTCTGAACATAATAATGTTAAAACTCACTACAGTGTCTCCTAATATAAAGCAAAAATTCTGTTCAATTGAAGTGTTTGGCTCAAAAGGAATTTTCTTTCACTGGTTTCTTGTAAACACTTTTTTCTTTTCCATTTATGACTTCTAACTGTGTTCAAATCTTTATTTTAATGTGATGGAGTACAAACAACATGCTTTTATTGCAAAAAAAGATTTATTCACATCAAGACTGCTGCAAGCTCTCAGATTTAGTTTAGGGAAAGAAAATATCTTGCAAATATGTATATTTCACTTTGCAAAAAAGTGCACTTTTCATTCCATTATGAACCTCAAATGCATAGCCACAATATATGGCCCAGGATGTGCAGTAATAGCACTTGGGAATCTCAGACACACAGTGCATTGGTAAAATTACCAAGATGCTGTCACTGTTTCTAATTACAAAAGGAGGGAAAGTCACACAAGGTAAACATGGCAATGTAACATGTGGTCTTTAGTGGTCTCTCTCAGTCTCCTATGAAACTTCTAAGCACACACAAGAACACACAAATAGCTACATTCAACCAGACTAATATATCTAACTTTCAGAATGCTCAGTCCTTTGTGTAAGGAAGGGCTTGACCTTAATCTGGCCTTATCCTCTGTATCATGAGCCAGTCTATCCTGGAAAGAACTGATGAACCACTTCATTCTAGGGTATTTTTATAGCAAAAAGGACAAAAGATCGGCATGTTCACAGAATCACAGAATCATAGAATGTCTGAGGCTGGAAGGCACCCCTGGAGGTCATCTGGTCTGATCCCCCTGATGAAGAAGGGCCAGCTACAGCCAGTTGCCCAGGATCCAATTCCTCCTTTCAGAGACTTCATGATTCTTCCATAGCCTACATGACTACTATGACTTGTTCCTGGTCTGAGACAACTCAAAGCAGCTTTCTAATCTGAGTGAGAAGCGCACCCTGACCCGCTTTCTGTCTGCATAAGAATTAATACATATCCACAACTCTTTTAATGGTTAGTCTTTGGAAACAGGTAACCTAACAAGAATGCTACCTTGATTAACACTAAGGCTTGTTGACACCAAGATTAATATATACCACATCCTCTAGTTGTGAAATGGTAGTGCCAGTGCCTTTGTTGAAAAACATGAAACAACAGTAGGCATCCTTTAAACTTATTCAGGAGTTTGCTGCATTTTCCTCAGTGGTTATCAGTCTTGCAAGAGGTTTACTTTGGAAACAGTCATTCCTTTAGGGAAGAGCACATCAATCTACACGAGCAGCAGCAGCCTTAGCTCACTTGGTTTGGCTCTCTCACTTAGAAACCTCATTTCTGTTCATACCTCTCACTCTTCAGGAGCTCAATCATGTGCCTGTACGCAAGGTTTTACTAAGCACAATGTGAATCAGGCAAAAATAATGCTGATGGATCAGCATTCGTTTGCACTTGGGACCTTGATGTGGTAAAGTCGAGATCATGACCCAGAAATCATGTGTGTCCTTGTCTACTTCAATGCCTGGACAAACTGATTCCACAGAGGGCAAAAAAGTAGTCTTTACTACTTCAGGTTTTTTTCTCCTTCCTGACTCCACTGTTTTTAGTTCCTTTCATTGCTCACATAAAACAGACAGTTACCTTATGACATACTAAAATATTTATGTGCTAAGACTTATGTAACAATGGCCAGAGATACCCTTAATAAGCTGGTGAAAAACCTGGGTAGTTGGTGCAATTTTCCTGTATGTGTTATTTTTTTTCCAGTCAGTGTATGCATCAACAGAACAAAAAAAAGAAACCTAAGCCAAAACAAAAACCCATCTCTGACCGATCCCTTCCTTCTTAGTGCTTTAGCATACCAAAATACACTGATATTATTGACATTAACATACTAATTGAAATAAGGATCATTAGCTATTTTAAAATAAAGGAAATAAAGCTATGCACTACATTATGACTAATGTATGAAAGAGTCACTCCTACGGTAACTTGTAAATAGAACATTTGTGATTAATAGGTTTATATTTGTGGGAAAAGGCATCCTTTTGAAAGACTGATGCATAGGATATGGACAGAAATTAATCTGCACTATTTAGGAATTAGAGCAGTAAAAACAAATACAGAGAATTTGAAAGTTACATCTAAGAAAGGGCTATGTGACCTTCCTGAGCCCTTAGTCACAGAAGCCAGGATGGCACATAGGAAGCACCCCTGGAGGTAATCGTACTGGTGCCCTATTTTTCCTTGTCAGGAGCTAGAGACAGCCCAACTAGCAATCCAAAGATGCAGCAAGTAAGTTGCACACTGTGATGCAAATTCAGATGACTAAATTCATTGCACTGAAAAATTAACTCTTTTCTGAGGAATGCAGGTGATGTAACACACAAAGTGAATGCAAACCAACAGTGGAGTGTGCATTCTCAAGAGTAGGCACAGAGAAGAAAGACACTTTGGAAAGTCTAGAAAAAACACTGGTTTTGGAATTTTGCACATCACTGTTTTATTTGACTTTCACGTGCTTTGCTAAGGATGTGAATCGAAAGAAGGGACCCAAATATGAAAATAGAAGTACCGGCTTAAAACAAGCTACGACATATAGCTTTTATGGAGATGTGTGTACCTAGGCTGCTAATTATGACAAGTAGCCCAGTGAGGCTGTCAGGCAGAGAAAAGTAAACAGAAGGATGTATCAGAGGAAGGAGCACCTCTCCTATAGCAAACTTGATGTATCATTGAGACTCTTGAAGAGTATAAGAACCTGTGTAAGGACAAAGACCTTTTTTCCTTTCCTCTGTAATGCCATTCTTGTAGATAAGCAAATGTTAGAAGAAAAAAGGGCTACTTGGGAAGGGCTCATGCATAGCAAATTTGTTTTCCCCCTTCCCCATCAACTGTAATTACAACCATTCAGACAAAGCTGGTTTTCCCAGTAGGACTGGCAGAAAACGCACTTCATTTACATGGCCTAATTGGGCTTTTTTGGCCAAGGTTGTTCTATACACTGACACTAGGACTAGGTACTTAACATTGAAAAGTTCATTCTTGTGGTTTGAAGTTAAGGATTTCATTACTTTGAAGTTAGAAAATTCAGAATGAAGGTGTCTCCTTTAACACTGGTGCTTCAGTAGTGTGTACATGCATAAGAATAATATCAGTAATTATACTGGCCTCAAACAGCAAAGAGTCTGCAAATTAAACAGACAGTCGTTTTATTTTCTTCTTTCTTTGTGAGAAAAGTAATTGTGATGTATATGTTCTTGCATGAAATGTTGGTTATATAGTCTTGTGGCCTTCAGAAATCAGTACAGTGAGCAGATCAGCTGATTTGAGAAGATCTACTACAGAAAAAGTTTAGGAAAAATCAGCTTCTTCTATATTCTATTTACATTAAGTAAGACTTGGTTATTTTTATCTTTTATTATTTTGTTTGTAACTATCTTGTCTCACTCAGCAAGACATACAGTTCATGAATATGTATCTTATAACCTTTTCTAAGGCAAGTGCACAAAGTTTAGTTTCAGAGCCTTCCATATTGTACATGTCCTCTACAATCAAGAAAGGTTTTGCACAGTCATCAATGCAAACTCAAGCCATGTCTAGAAAGAAAATTAACATAAATATTTCACCAGGCTTCGGTGTAGACAAGATTCCAGCAGCTGAACCTGTTTTTCCGCATATTTAATTGCCACAGTAATTAGACCATAAGGGTTCAAATCCACAAAGACATATGGGTGCCTAATTCTCATTAATTTCAATTGAGAGGTGGCACTTACATCTCTTTATGGATGTAGAAGGCACAGAAACCTCAAGAATCTTATCTGTTCGAAAACTCCCAGACAAATATTGCTATCAGCTTCTTCAGAGCAGCAGGAGTTTTATTTTAATTCCTGATGAAGATACATCTTAAGCACAGAAAATTGCATGATAACAATGGAGGCTGTACTTGTCTCTCACCTCCTTTCCATCCATCCAACCAGTTTGATCCACAGGAAGTTCCCAGACCTTGGGATACTTTAAGAAACTCAAAAAATCAGATTTTTCTCTGGTGACTGCCAGAAAATGAAGCTGGCAGTTTATGCTGTTTTATGGTCTGCTAAAACCTCATGAAGCTGGTGAGACAAGCATGGCTCTATACCCCTACTTAATCCCCAGACATGAAGAGAAACCGTGATCAGACCTCCAGATGTGAACCCCTAAGAATGAAGTTTCTGGACCTGCGTTTGACTGTCCAAGTCTGGTCTGATACCCAAAGGCTGGATCCGCTGTGCTGCACTGTCCTGCTTCTCCCAAGTCACACATCCATATCTCTTTGCTCATGCTGTGCCAAAATTCCTGCAACTGCACTGTAAGCCATAAAAGGAAACTGACCCAGTAGAAAATTACCTTGTCTCTTTTATTAATTACCAGTTGAAAAATACAGTATCTGGGACAGGGAAAAGGGTGGGATTTCCTTCTTTTTAGGGACTTTGTCAGGAAACAACAGCTAACCTTTGGAGGCATGTCTCCAGAGCCACCTGTGTGGACAACAGAGTCATGACTACCATCAGCTGCCATTGGAAGCAGTTTCTCTCTTTTCATCCCTAACTACTGAAGAAGCCCAGCCTCTTAGTTTAAGCAACTGGGTTTGTTATTTGTGTGATATGAATATACACTTAGAGTTACATGATTAATCACAATCTCCCCACCTTTCTTCTTTAAACTTCAGTCTGAGCTTTGCCTACATATGTCATGTAACCATAATGATACTTGCTAAATAAATGTTAGAAATAGGGAAAGTGTATCTCCCAAAAATAGAGCTTAAAGCCAGAAGAAACCATTACAAGTTTTGGTTTGTCTTTCTGCATAATTCTGGCCACAGAACACTCAGTACTGGCTGTGCCAGGCTATAACTGCTATGTGAAGATAGTATATCTTTCTGAAGATGTCTGTCTTGATTTTAACACTTCCAATGTCAAAGGATTCACTGCACTCCTAGGCAAGTTGTTCCAGTGTTTAAACACCATCACTCTTTAAAATGTCCCTGACCTGATTCAGTATAACTTCAGCTTCCAGTTCTACTTTGTTTTATTTTATTTTGGTTTAGTTCAGTTTAGTTTATTGACCTATTTTATTCAAATGAGACCCTCTCCTCCACGTATGGACTTATATAGTTTCCTTCTCTCCCTTAAAGCAAGCAGATGAAGTTTCCTTCATGCCTTATCCTGGAGAATTTCGGTATCTTTCTTTATGTTTTCATCGTTCATTTAAATACTTTTTGATGTGTAGATACTACACGCAGTCAAAGGTTAGACTTATTCTGTTCACTTTCAAACTTAAGTGCTTTTCTTACTTCATGTCCACTCTTAGTGCAAATACTTACTTCATTAGTATTTGAGACTCACATATAACTAATACAAACATAAAATATCTGTCCAAGCAATACCCCAGAGATTGCCTTTTTTTTACTTTTTTTTGAATTTAGACTTATTTGTCAACACTCAATGTTTCAAAATCACTTCTCACTCTTTGTAGAAAACTGTTTTCTGCTTTAGGACTTTTTTTTTCTTTCTTTCTTTGAAGAATTCTTTCAAAATTACTGAAATAAGCACAGCATACTTCATTCTCAGACTTCTCATGGCAAGAGCCACACTAGCATAATTTACTAGAGGCCCTAAAAATAAAGGATTTCCTTTCTAATGGTAAGAAAGAATCAGTCATTAGTTGTAGTTTCTGTCACAAGCCTGGGCAGCAATATCACTAAATAGTACAGAGTCACTTTTTTTATACTATTATTGCTTGGTCTTTAATGAGAAAATTCTGCCCACTGAGACACCAAGTTATAATCTTTCAAATGAAACCAAGCTAATAACTATTCCCATGACAAGACAAATCTGCAGGCACTAACTAAGTTAGTGGCTATTATGCTTCACACTTAATCTTGAATATGATAGATAGGGAGTGGAACTAAGGGGAATATTGAACAGCAGAAGAAACCGTTACTCTGAGGCGATAACTAACTTGTGACAGGGCCTTGAACATCTTTCTTTGCATTCAAATCAAAGCAAGTTGAAGTAATTTAGTCCTCTGAAAGTGCCAAATGTAAGATTTGCACAGCTTTTGTCACCATGAGAACTTCTAAGCCCAGACACCTGCATCAAGGAGGTTCCAGGGGAAAAATCCAAGTGAAGAAGAAAGAAGTCAGCCTGTCCATCTCTATGCTGCAGCGAGAGCGGGTCTGCAGCAGCTTGGGGCACTCACAGGGCATCCCCTATTTGATGGAGACAGCACCTACTCCTGCCACACAGGTATATGAGGTGCTTCACAGACCAAGCACCTATTTGTGCACTAGTGTCAGCAGATTGCCGTCTTGTCTTGTGCTGGTCGTCAGTGTTTGTGGATCACCCCTCTGCTAGAGGTCCAACACAGCTGACCAAAGTGCCAGGAGGACAGCAACCCAGCCATTTCCACTGCTTATAGACCAGCTCCTTTCAACATGATTTCCAACAGAAATGTGCCACAGCGTGAAACTTCTGCTGTGGGTGGCACAAAACCCACAAGCACGTCTCTGTGCCACCAGGTTTCATCCCTAGCCTGTGCCATCCCTACAGCAGCTGTTAGCCAGTCAGTGTCAGACCTATGCTCAACAACAGGGGCTTGGGTGGTGCTGACTGAATGCATGTTTTTAGTTCTTTGTGGTTTTCTAGAGAGTATAGAAGTTAGTTTTGTTCCAATTTGAAAGCAGATCAAAGCTATTCAGCACCTCCATTTCTCTTGAGGATGAGGTTCCTGGAATGGCTGAGCACTGAGGAGCTGCCAAGTGCCTGCCATGGAGCACAGCAGCCCAAAAGGTGTTTGTGTACACAGAAGTGAATGGAGAGCAGATCACAAAGGACAAAATGGATAACAACAGATACAGACACCTGGTCACTGAAGAGCGTGACATGCTGGCACAGTGGCACCTTCAGTGGCACATTCCTTTCCATCCTTTTCTGCTTTTATTTGTTTGTCTGGGCAAATGTGTTAAGAAACTTTTAAAAAAATGAGTTGTTTAAATGTCAAATATAAATTGTGACTTATTTTAAACAATGTGTATGTTTTAACCAACTCTTTGACATTAAAAAGCATATTTTGTCTCACAGCCTGCTTAAAGCAAAACAAAAAGCTAAGCTACAGCTCCTTACAAACAATGAAGGCAATAAATACAGTAAATTACTGTTTTATGTGAGACAATATACTAATGTTAACTGAAGCAATGGAATTAGAAAACAAACTCCCTCTGGGAACAATTCTCACACCCTTGTTTTAGAAGGAAGCAGAGTTTACTCATAAATAATTTAATGCATTTACTCCTGCTAGACTGGACTGACAGGTCTTCCATACACTGAAGCTTTGCTTCTCTGATAATTGCAAACTTTTTGAACTGAGAAAGTTGTCAACTACAAAGGTCTGTACGGTCACTGTAGGACTATCTAGGAACATAAAGATGTGCTCTGTAACACAGTATTACTGAATTTAGCTGTCACACCAATCATCATTTAATAATAATATTCCTTCAGACCTACTTCTGTTTATGAGCATGTAAATAATCTCTTCTTCAGAGTCATATAGCAATCCCTTAGCAACTTTAACAGTTGCCTACATGAACAAGCAATAGAAAGGAAAAGACACATTATTATCTGGGTTTATTTAATGCAGTTCAGCCACTAGAATAAAAAAGAAAACAAGGCAGCTGAGTCTGTAAGCACAGCATGATCTGTGCTTACAGACTCAGCTGTACAGCACTACAAAAGAATCAGAACAGAAACAAGAACTGTATAAATTGTGTCCCCTGTTACCTGCCTCAGAAAGTGGCCTCACAAAATACTGGACTTTGTTATTAGATTGGTTAACTCTTCCTCTTCATATCTAATTTTCATACCTTTATGTACTTTATTCACAGTGTTGCTGTATCTTCTCCCAACTCACAGAAATAGAGTCAGAGTTTGTCAAACCTATTTCCAGCACTGAGAGTACAGAGCAATTGTAATCAGTGGTTTCTTCTAACTCTTATCCTTTTGACTTAATCTATCTCTATTAATCACTCAAATGCATGTTCATATGCATGCTATGTACCATCTATCCCTAAACTCAACCTTTATGTGGCTTTTCTTTCTGAGATGACTCTCAGGCATCACAGCTACCCACAGATTTCTTAAGACTCGAGTGGAAGAGAACTCGGAAATTGGTCGCTTGACTCAGAGACAAACAGTAAGAATTTTGGCACTGATTTTTCCCAAAGATTATTATTCACAGTTGCTTATTCCCTGAACGGTCAGGGCCAATCCTGGAGACCATAGGCACAGATCTGTCAGCATTTCAGAGCCTGCTCTAATCTAATTTGTGGCTGTGCAAGACTTCTATTTAGACTGGTCACTAAGTAGCTGCAAGCCTTGCTCCAGTCTCGGGAGGCGAGACCATTAGGAGTGTTGTGAAAGAGCTGAGTAACCGTAGCATGAGGGGAGGCCGCCATTCCCTCACAGCTCTAGCACTGATCCTTCCTGTGGAGCTCCCCAAACCACTCCCACCGGTGCAGGAGTTACCGCTCCTCTTGTGCTACTCACTGCAACCCGAGGAGCTGGAGGAAGATCTGATGCTGCTATTGCTGGTCTAGCCCTCCCACAAATTCCAGCAGGGAAAGACAGTGAAAATTATCTGGGAATGAGCTGAATCAGCTGCTTTTGTGTCGGTGCCATGGCCGCACCCGCTGTGCGGCCAGTTCCACCCAGCACTCATCAGCTTCTGATAGGAATTGGTGAAGGCTTGTGTGTTTCCGGACTTTCCCCCACTCTGGGAGACTGATAACCGGGGTCTGGGAGTAAAAGGACTAAATTTAGGTCTCTGCCTTGGGTTTTTCATATGCAAAAATTTGATCTCACCGTCTCCATGGGGTCCTGGCATGAGTTCGTAAAGGCCTTCGCAAGAGATAGAGTTGTGATGTGCAGATTCTTTGTTCAGGATTTACAGGAAACTGGCCACTGGCTGCTGGTGCAGGAAGGCCCGGACTTGCAAATTCCTTGGTCAGTGGTCATGTGCTACATTCCTCTGAAGACAGGGAGAAAAGCACAAACCTCAGCACCGTCATCTTGGGATCTGCCCCCACAAAGGAAAGCAGCAGCCCAGCAGCTGGCAGCCCCCACCTTTTCCATGTACAAATGAGTGATGTTTGAACATGCTCCTGAACCGTGTTACAACCACGACCCAAAAGCATCTGGGGCACACACACTTGAGTACGATCACAGTGTCTTAAAATGTTTTAAAGTCCGAAGAGCAAAAGGCTGATAAATTGCTTCTGGACACTCATCCCAAGCACGTGACGCCAGCTCAGCATCTGTCACCATTTCCAAGTTGCAGTGTCTTTATCTCTGGTGCCCCACCCCAACAGGATTTGCACACAACCTTTCGGAGGGGAGGAACAGATACCTGCACCCAGGAGTGCTCAGGGTAGTAAGGGCTATGCAGCACCCAACGTCAAAGAAAATAGCAGCAGCATGTTGAATAACTGGTTTGATGTGTATGCTTCACATAGGTTATTTTCAGTGGGTCATCACCCTTCTATTGTACTCTTGTTTCCTAGAAATGCCCTGAAACGGGCACATTTATGGTGTCCTGCTGATATGAACATTCCTACATTTGTCAAATACAGAACATTGCTGCCACTAGTGTTTTAGCTTGCGTCTGATTTAACTGAATAGTCAAACCTGAACTGGGTAGAGAATTGGTAAGACTTTCTGTCATTTTTGTTTCTTTGTTTTTTGTAGGATCTATAAGATACAAAGAGTTGCTGCAGAGACAAGAATGAGACACTAAGAGACTTCATCTCACAAAAAGAAATAGCTGGTCAGGGCTTCACAGAGGGCACTGTGATGTGCCTGTCTGATATGCATGACCTTGTGTTAAAGAGACTTCTGAAAGTGTTCATGCTGCTATTTACTGGGTATCAAATTATGTGTATGTGCTTATTAAGAGAATAACATGTGAGTTTGCCTATAATCGTTGTAGCTAATATTGTTATGCCTCAAAGAGTAAATGGAAATCTTTCTCAATACATTTTCAATGTGTTTGTTTATGTGAATGTACTTCCTGTATAATTATGGGCATTTTCATCACAGGAGTACATACGGGCTAAAATTTACAGATAAGCTTAGTCTCATCAGTTTTGCTGAACCACTGGAAGTTCAGCCAGTGCATTTTTTCATATAGAGGAAGGAAAAAGATTTTAAATGCAAAAAATCAATCATGCAACTTCAAGAAGTAACAATCAGGGCTTGAAACTCAGAAACTCTAGAGATGTGCACTCAAAATCAAACAACAACTTGATTTCAAACTTTTAGCTCCACCAAGCCTCCTAAGGTCTGGGACAGTCCATCTAATATATGCCTGAATCATGCCTGTATATTAGGGTGTTTTAATTATTACATCTCAGAGTTGCCACAAGAATACAAATATTCTCTATTACGAGTTTTTGCAGTCAGAGACACAAAAGCAAAAATCATGTATATATGTTAAACTTGGAAATATTCAGATTTCTGCATCCAGAGTAAAATATTCCTGGAATTTAAGAACAGCATTAAATAAGTGATTATCTAATATACAATGGCAATACAGGCTTAAGTATTTTTTCTGATTTAGTTCTTGCTTCATCTCCAACAGCTGTGGTTTAGTAAGGTATCCAACCCCGATAAAAGTAATTCCTGTCATAGAAGCTATACCACAACACTTGGCACTTTGTTCTAATGTTAAAAACGTGTTCCATATTTCTCACGGAATTTGTTTAGCTTCTCCTTCCAGCCATTAGATCGTGTTATGTCTGCTGAGACTGAGAAACCCTTTATTATCAAATTTTGTTCTCATATATATATATATATATTTATATCAAATCCTTTATTTCTCCCATATATCTTAATGCCCTGGGAACCCTGAACTCTTCTTCTCTCTGCTAAGTCATGAGCAGCAGAACTGGGCACAGTAATTCCAGTGCAGTGGTAATTTAACTTTGGCAAACAAAGATTTCCAAAATGGCTTTTTGTCTACAGCATCACTATTACAACTCATATTAGGCTGACTATCCAGCTTAACCATCTAAGACTATTTCAGACCATGACCTCAATTCTTTATGGATTGCTTTCCTTGTTCTTGTGTTCACAGCGTTGCATTTTCCCATCCTGAAACATT
This sequence comes from Edolisoma coerulescens, assembly GCA_013397115.1. Classification (NCBI taxonomy): domain Eukaryota; kingdom Metazoa; phylum Chordata; class Aves; order Passeriformes; family Campephagidae; genus Edolisoma; species Edolisoma coerulescens. The sequence goes on along the minus strand of VWZW01003916.1, from coordinate 3,974,924 downwards.
TTGGTTCACCACAACTAGCTTACTGGGTCATTCTGTACCAACGGCCTGTATTCTGTGTTACTTATCTTTCTTTCAATCTTTGCACCATCTAAAATGTGTAACTTTTATATCCCGCCCAAGAAATTGCTAAAAGCATTATAAGCAGTAGGCCAAGCTAACTAGTGGTTGCAAAGACTCAGGAAAATCAGAGTTCTCTGATTTTTTAGTACAGTATTAGCTTTTTTTTAGACTGCTCTTTTTCCCCAGTGCTTCCTAGCCAACTCTTTAAAAGTCATTGTTATTATATATATATGTTATTTGGACTTGCTGATTTTAAAATGACTAATTCTGGTAGCTCGGTTTGCCATCACTCTTCCTCACTCTTAAAGTAGAAAGTTTCAATTAATATATAGTACTATCACATTTTTTTCCCCTCAAATGTAAACCATGCACACTTATTTAGCAGTTTTGCTCTTTCTCCATTGGTCAAATTGTTTAGTGATCAGTCAACACTGTCATTTTGATTCTGTTTGCCCTCAATATTCCTAACATATTCTTTTTGTTACCTTTAAACTGCCTTGACCCATTTTCTTCTGAGTTCTTTTTGCTCTCCACCTCAAATTTATATACTTCCTAACTTATTGTCACTGCTGTCACCTTTCTATTTCTTTGTGTAGGCAGATAGACAGTTTTAGATAGATGCATACTGGAAAAAAAAATTGAGAAGTATTTGTGATAATCTTTACAGAAGGTTGAATTTCCCTTTAAGCCAAACTGGTTTTTTTAATCTTCTAGACTTCCTTTTTGACTTGGAGAGTGGTGGAACCACTAGTAGAGTCAACCAGTAGAACAACTTCTGGAACAGTAGATCAACTTCTACTGCTTCGTCTGAATTATTATTTGTGTTCTGTTTACTTCCACCCCCATCCCACCTTCACACAGAGAGGATTGTTTTCCATGTAGAAACATGCATAGCAGCACGGAGAAGCCAGCAGGGAAGCACTAATGAAACAGAGGTATGGTGCAGAACATGTAATTAGGTTTGAATTTGTAGTGTAGTATAGCAGCAAAAGAGTGTAGCTGACGGAAGTATCAACTATGCAAGAAGACGTATAGTGTCACATTATTTCCCTATAGCTCTGGTCTGACCATGGACAAATTATTATATTCAGTCTTGGGCACCTCCTTAGTAATTTAGAAGGAATTCAGAGAAGAATGACAGAGTGATTACATGCTGATCAAATAAGACTGAGGCTATGGACACGTGAAAAGAGCTCAAGGCTTGAGCCTGGAGCAAGTTGTATCATTGCATTTCCATACAAAGAAGCTAAGCATGATTATATGTACACAACACAATCTAAATACATAACTCTGGACTATATATCTACAGAGAGTTACACTTAAAAATTTATGTTAAAAGAATGTTCAGATTGCAAATCAAACATTCAAGTGGTAGGAAATGCCAGTGCAATTTTAGCTTGGTGCCTTTGTGAATATTCATGATGATATAGCCTGTAGCTGTATGATCTGTCAACAGTGTATTTTTTCATACTCACATCCTGGCTCATGTTTACCTCTGCTTCTCTGATCTCTGTTTTGGTCTTCTGCTTGCCACAGCTCCTGCCTCCCCTATCTCTTATCCTCTCCTCCCTCCACTGCCTGACACTTCTTCTGTTTGTCCCTAATCCTTGCTCCATGCTCCTTAAGCTTCCTCTTTTGGCTCATACCCCTTCCTTCTTCTAGTCTTCTTTTAGCATTTCTCACCTTCCTCATCTCTCCACATTAGTCAGGCCATTTACCTCTTTTACCTCCTACAAATGTCAAAGCAAAGGGAATGCTGAGAACACACAAAATCCCAATTTCCTGCTCCCATGCATGATATTCAGGTCCACAAAGGCATGAACAGCTGGGACAAAAATTATAAAGGCTTTTTCTACCTTTTCAGGTCTCTTAAAGTAAGCTCAGCCACTCAAGAGGATGCAAGGTTTTGTAAGAGCGCTGTCGTTTTTGAGCTTGCTGAATTAAGGTAGAAATTTTGAAGAATGTAATCAATGTAATGAGGGTCTTTTAAACCTGTGCAAGTAGTGGATTTTTTTTCCCCTTGGAATTGCATCGTTTGACAGGGTTGTCAGGGGGTGACAAAAAGGATAGGCCTAGTTCTAGGGGTCATCCTCCCCAGAAACTGAAAGTCGTGTGTGCTGCAAAGCACGTCTCTGTTATAGCTTCTCAAGAGAAAAGAATGTATTTTTTTCCTCTCTTGTGATAGACTTTTTCCCCTTAATCCCAGTTTTAGGGAAGGCTGACTTGTGCTGTTCTGTACTCTCCAGAAAAATAAGCTCAAGACATTATTGTAGAGACTCTAAATTCTGTCCAAATGGTCAAAGGTTGACATATCAGCATGGAGTAAGACTAAGAAGGAATGGCAGCCGTAACTGTAGATGGGTCTAACAGCCCTACTATACCATGGAGAGAAAAACTGGCGACACAGTGGCTTGGGGGAAAACATAACACCCTACAAATATCTGGCAAGTACAATGGAAAGGATGGACAGAAATTATTTAGGATTTCCCAAGTGGAAGTTAAAGCATGAAACAGTGGTATGAAATAAGCTCATATGGGAACAAATGCAAACCCTTTAAATTTTTTTCTGAGCAAAAATATGAAGTGTAGCGTGGGGAATATGAAGTGTAGCACAGAGGAGGAGCTGGACTGGATGATTTAGTAGAACTTTTCCATCTCTTTTCTCTTAACTAATGGCAGAAAAATTACCAATGACCAATGAGAAAAAAAAAAAAATCCTGCACACTGTTCATCCAGTCCCTCTCTGTCTCTTTAGGTGGAGACTCTGCTCTCCTTATATATGCAAAGAGAGAATGTATCAAGAAGATGAAGAAACATCTTCAGTCGATAAAAGAATTGCAGACCTTAATGGTTTAGCTATGGGCAAAAGGCAGCCAAGCTTCTTCCTTTAACTGAAGAAGGAACATTTAGTGGAAATTCACGTACAAGAAGATTAAGAAAAAGTCAAGACAATACCTTTACTGCTGTGTAATTTATATAGTCACTTGAGAAGGGAAAAAAAAAAGAGTCAAAATGTATTTTAATGGCTGCATTGGAAATGGACAGGATTATAGTTTACAGTTTTTATATTGCTTCTGCACTTTGTAGAGAAATGTATTATAAATTTTCAGTGATAATTTAAGGATTTAATTTCTAATCTAGTCTTCTAGGTGAAAGAGCATTTAGTTCTCCACACCTACATTCTTTTGGCTAGGTAAGGACAGCATGAAAAGTATCTCCTAAAAGTTAGTAACTTGCAGTCTGCTCAAATTTTCCATCTCACTGTCTCCTCCCTTCCCAAATAAGAGATCCTTATTTTATGATATTAAATAGCCTTAGAGTGAAACAGCTTACACATTCTTAAAGGAAATTATTTCCCGATAGCAGGTTCTTCGATACCAGCTGCTTCAAGTGGAGACAAATTCCTTTTGGGGATTACATGCATTTCTAAATATTACCTCATGTAACTCTTACAAAAGACTATACTTAATTATCTGATAAGGTACATGATAAAACTTCTTATGACCTAGGGCCACAAGAGTAAAGCTTTGGTCAGAGACAGGGTGGATGTGGGACTCAGGGAGCAGTTTATGGGTGAGAGATGGCAACTGTTTCCTAAGTGGCCCAGGACTGGAGTAACTGGGTCCAGCATGGTGTCCAAAGGTGATTTCCTGGTGTCAGTCACAGCTCGCTTCCTCCCATAGAGGGTACTAAGATTACTTAGGAGACAGCCCCACAGTAGTAAAGCCACGATGAAGAAAGCCAGAAAAGTCCCAACACGGAGTCATACTTGAATGTGTGAAGACTGTAGTGGGAGCTGCTGATCTCCGCTCTGTGGTCACCAGTGCTGGGACGTGAGGAAATGGAGAGAAGCTGAGTCAGGGAAAGTTCAGACTAGGCATTAGGAAAAGGTCACCAAGAGGCTGATCAGTCACTGGAACTGGCTCCCCAGGAGGGTGGACACAGCACCAAGACTGAGAGAGTTCAAAGGACATCTGGACAATGCTCTTAGTCATACAGTTTAGTTTTAGGTAGTCCTATGAGGAGCAGGGAGTTGAACTTGACCCTTATAGGTCCATTTCAATTCAACATATTCCATGATTCTATGTACGTACACTGAGCATTATAGATTGGGCAGCCAATTACAAGGCAATAATAGTAATCTACTGTTACAGTTGAATAGGAGTTAAATTTACAAATCTTTTTGTCTCAGACATTTTACTTTACCACAGACAGAAAAACAGTAATTATCAAATAACAAATAATCTTGTTCTGACTTAGAGGTGGGCAAAATAGCTCTAGGGCTTCACAGACCTTTTGTCTCACTTTCTAGTAACTTTCAGCCTCAGTAGTGGACATAGTGGTGGGAGCTAGTGCTATTTCTCAGTTTTGTGTCACGCAACTGTCGCAGGCAGAGCAGGAGCTTCAGACAGAGTTTATTAAAGAAGTTCTACCATTGAATTAAGACATGCAGAAAGGACCCCCTTGCTTTCTAAACTCTTTCTCAGAGAGTAGCCAATGTGTGGCTGGATCCAGTCTTAGCCCCAGACTTCATCAATGATTTATGTATAAAGGATTATACAGGTGTGATTGAACCTTTATACAACTTTGTCCTGCAGAATTAAAGATGGCAAACCAGATATATTTTTATAAATATAAATGATTTATCTTGATAATGATTAGATTAAAAGATCTTAATCAGAATTATTTACTACAGAGTATAGGAACTATAACAACTATTATAATATAGTGCAATATGAAGCAATATTGAAGAAATTATATTAAAAGCAATTGTATTAAAGCAATTTTATTAAAGCTAGCAAACCCAATTATTAAGTAGAGATTGATGTTGTACTCACTCATACCAATGACAGTGGGCAAGTGTCTTTAGCTCAGCCTCAAGGAACAACCTTTAGGAGCATCCACAGTCAAGGGAGGAATCTCCATGCGTATACTCCAACAAGGAATACATTAGAAAACCCTACTCCTAAAATTTTGCACTGGGTTTTTATATATGACTGTCATGTCTCTAGGCCAGCTGTGTCAGCTCAGCAGCTTTAGATAAGTTATCAGTAGTATCACCTGTTTGGTTCTTTATCCGGGTATTTTACCAGGTCTGCCATATCTTATCTCACTATCAGGATGTTTAACTTTGGGATTGATGAGTCAGGCTGGTTTCAGCATTGTTCAACACCAAAAGCAGCGTGACACTCCCTATTCATTTACCCCTGATAGTTTTGCAAACAGGGCATTGTTCAAGTTGTTCTCCCCATTCTAGGCAGAGCATCCTGCTGCAGCGACATACCCCTTTGAGCTGGCCTGTGTGTCACCAGTGGCAAATATGGCATAGGACTGTTCCTGTCTGAGTTCAGATCATGTCCAGGTTTATGGCTGAACAAATGAACCTTTGAGATTTTTGGCTTAAAGGTTTTTACTGTCCTAAATTCCATGTTATTCTGTTTTCTCTAACTTCGGAGCTTTCCTTTTTGTATTATTTAAATATGCAGCTATACATGATAAAACATTTTACTTGTAACTGATTCCCTATTTACCAAACTTATTTCTTAAATCCACCTTCTTCCACAAAGTCTCTCATCTCTGATCTACATAAAAAGTGCATCATGTTAATTCAGATTTATTAAAAAAACAAACCTGCTCAGCTATAGGATTAACGCATACTCAGATCACCATATGCATAGTTTGAATTTAAGGTCTATCACAGAAGTTGCATATTTAGAAACTTGTAACTTTCTATTATCATCTACATTGAGCTAACTAAATGTGATCCTAAAATGATGATAGTTTCAAAAGCCTGGATCCTGAAGCTCACAGAGTATCCTCATTGAGGCAAAAGTGAATGATATAAAAGGAGTTTTGAAAGAATAAAGTAGAACATTGACTAGTGACTAATGCCTTTATATTTGCTTTCTCTGGGAATCAAGGAGATACAAGTGAAAATCCAGGGGGCACTTTCAGGGAAAGATTTGTTTCTCACTGGGAAGGAGCAGGTTTGTTTTGTGTATGAGGAGAAGAAAGCTTGTAGCTCCCTATTCCACTGACCCTTGATATGGATGGTTGATATTAAACATTCCCACCCTGCTGCTCTGCAGGGTCTGGAGCGACTGATGTTGGCCAACAACCGTGGCATGCTCTTACTATCTGTTAAGTTTTATAAAATACCGGAGGTGTGCAAAGACAGGACCAAGGATTTTCTAGGGGCAAATTCCCTGAAAAACAGTATCGATAAGGGTGGGTGGGAATGGGTGGAGAATTGATGTGTCTCCTGTTCCAGTCAGTGCTACTCTTAGGAGTAAGCACTGGAACTCCTAGCAGTTCCCTCACTTCTTACAAGTCATCCCAGTGAAACTGAGTCTTCCTGAGATGTTTTGATAGGCACCAGGATCTGAAGAGATGGACGGGAAACTGCTCAGGGTTCTGCTTTCAGCTCTGTGGGGCAGGATTTCTCAATGAGAGGACAGATAATAGTAGCTGTATTAGTACACAAGGGAGAAAAGTAGACCTGCTACATAGTGCAATCTTTTTACATCAATGAATAAATCATAATACAAAGACAGCAAGCCCCAAAGGTCTTTCATTCAGGTGTTGTTAGTTTAAAAAAAATAAAAAGAAAGTCATTTATCTCAGGTAGACTCTGTTTAAAGAAAAGGTTCTTGGAAGACAACTCAGCAAGCATATTTAACATTAATGGGATTGGGAAGAATAATTTATGTATATTAGAGAAAAGGAAGCCCAAAAAATCATAAGAACTGAACACAAGCCAATTCAAAATTATTTAGGATCTTGTACAAGTTACAACAGTACATTCCGTGACTTGTAGCCTAATATCAAATATCTTGAGGAGTCTTTACAAAATCAAAGACCAGACACTGCTCAGCATGTTAGATCTATGATGAATATGAATCAGTTCCACTCTCTTTTCAGGCCTGACCACCATTCCCATGCCAGTTGACTGAAGTTAAACTATACAAATTAAATGCAAAGTGAGAAAGCAGTAAATAGTATGCACTCAAAAACATGTAACTTCAAAAATGAACATTAAATTGCTTCTCTTCCCCATCTCAGTCCCTCACCTACTCTGCCAGGTATCATGTCCTATTATATCTTTCCTTAGGCCACAAGACAGTAGACTTGGACTTTATTTATCTGTCAGAAATAGGCATCTATAGTCTAAAACTCCCAATAAGGCTAAATTTGGATTCCAGTCCTGTTGCAGAATGCCACCTTCCTCGATAAATAGTGCACTTGGCAGTAAGACAGCTTCATCGTATTTTTTTTTCTTGGAGAAAGTTGGTGTTATAAGGTATATTAGATTATTAAACCCTGGCTTTAGAATGATAAATAAAAAATGTGCTGTAACTGGCAAAGTTCAATCAGACACATTTATAACAGTTAGAGTAATCATTGTGTGAATCAGATTTTCAAGGGATGTGTTAAATTTTCCATGATTAGGGATCTTTAAGTCAAGATGCAATATCTTATTAAGAGGAATATCTCATTTGTAGTATAAATCCTTAAGCCTAATGCAAGAATAAGCTGGCTGGAGTTGTATGGTCTAACTTATGCAGGATAACAGATATCATGGTGATTTTGTGTGAATTTGTCATCTATGAAAAGGAATAGTAATGGTAAAAATATTGGCATTACAGCTATTTAAGTGGTTAAAGTTACACATGAGAGTCCAGAGTTGGATTATTTAAGCACTTGGATTTTTAAGGATACTAAGAGTCAAATGTGTTTTGATGGATTCTGTGGACAATACCCTATAGCAAACAGAAATCAAAAAAGGGAGTTATTCTACATCAATCTCTGAAAATCAAAAAAACCACCTCCAACAAAAAACTCCCCAACAAACCAACAAAGAGAAAATAAATTAAACAAAATTATGAATGCAGGGGAACTACAAACTCCAAATGCTGAGGAAGCATTTGTTCACAAAGGAAAGAAAAATCAACTTCATTTTTGGGAACGTGGTGGGGATCCTTTTTTTAATTACAATTTCATTTTTCTTCAGAGATTTGATTCACTAGAAAATCCAGTTGGCACTTTTTTCATCACTGCCATTTAGAAAACAGTGTTTTCTTAATGAAGATGATCTACTAAGAGATGAAGACAGGAGAAAATTTAGAACAAGCTGTTTTACTGAAGATAAAGTAGGAAGTAGCAGTCCATGGAGAGTCCCATGGATGGGGAACTTTGAGGCAGAAATTTCAAAGCCAGTCATTGTTGGCCCAATGTTGTCTTCTCTAAACTTAGTAGAAAAACAGAGTGCTTTTTTTTAAATAATGAACTTAAACGGAAGGAAAGCTAGTCCAGGGAGAAGTTTATGGTAATCAAACCTTTTGTGTCAATTACCAAAAAACTTGTCAAGTTTAATAGTGCAGTAGTAGATGACTATCATCATTCCCAAAGCTTTTCTTTGTGGTAATTATTTGTCCTGGTTTCAGCTACCTGCTGGGTTAAACCACATTATTATAAATCTCTACCCTTCCCTTCAACAAGCAGGAATTTTCTTCATCCTTAGCTTGTATGTTCACTTTGAATCAGGGTGCATAAGCCTAGTCATGTAGCTGGAAGAAGCACGAAACATCCGATTTTGTTGCACAGAAAAGATTTTTAACTAAAAACACTGAATTGAGCACTCTAACATACATTTTGGCATCTCCTATCACTCTTATCAAAATCCTTTTAAATTCCAGAAAGAAACATTATTACTTGAACCTCCTCAGAAATGGATTTCCATTGTGATTATGCTGTTTAATTACTTCACTGACGTCAGCCTGCCCTAACTCTCATCGCTTCAGCCAGGTGAGCTCTCCCCTGGACACGGCCACCTGGGCTGGCCAAAGCACCAGGGCTCACGCGCCGTGTGCTGCTCCAGGCATCAGCTGCCAGAGGATCCCTGCACAGCCCCTGATTGGGCATCTTTAGTCTTCTTACAACACCAGCACAATAAAAATCACGCACTGGGAGGGAAGTACTCTTCTTATTCCCTTTTTACAAGCAGAGAAAGATGATAATAATTTGCAGAAGTGCTCATAACTATTATTATTTATTATTTTCACTGTGATAGCATCTATGAACAGTCTGTGGCAGAGCTGGAAACAGAATCTAGCTCTTGTGAGCTTACCAGCCAAGTGCCAAAACCACAAGTCCTTCCTTCCTCCCACACTGCATGTATTTGTAAAGAATTATGCTTTTAAAAAAAAAAAATTTGTAACTGCTACGGCAGTGTTAACCTCCCTATTCCACCTCCCCTAAAACATTCTGATGTGTATTTGGTCTAGGAAATTAGTTTTTAAGGTGATTTTCATTATTTATTTTCCCCCTCTAGATCAGTTTAATGTTTTTTCCTTTGAAAAGGCCATGAATGGAGGACAATAATTACCACAACACACTTGCACATTCTTAGCAATTACTCATATGCTCAAATTCACACATTCATGTATACATAGTCACAAAATTCAGCTTGTAGAAAACATTGATTTCCAGGGTATTCTCAGCTGGTGACTGATCAAACACTGAAAGCATTTAATCTCTCTCACACTCTACAAATACAAGTAAGAGGAAGTGAGAAAAAAAAAAGGAACTAGCAAAGTTTCAAACAATGGAGTCAAAGAAAAAGGTCTGTGTACAGTTTTTTTACCATGACCACAACAAAATGTAAGTCTTTTAATTTTTATTCTTATAGAAGCACAGATTGCTGTGGATCGTGCTTTCAAAAGTCACAGTGGGGGAAAAGGGCAGGAAAAGGGCTAAGTGAGCCAGGATAGGAGGAGCCCTTCAGAATCTTTTAAAATATGTAAATAACTTTTCTGCTGAATGTGGCTCTGATTAAACAAAGCCATTATTATTAGCTTTTAAAAACTAAATCTGAAATATATGCAGCAACTTGCCAAGTAACAATGCTGAGACACTTGTTTCCTATTCTTTTCACTCTCATCCTAGTTTTCCTCTCTTCACTATCCATATTATTCTCATTCCTAACTCTGGGCACCATACTGATTAACCCAGTGGGGCCCAGGACCATGACTTGTCTTCTAGAGGCTACTGCAACGTGAAGTGCATGTAACCAGCAAAAATAGTAGTCTCCAGACAGCACTGGGCACGGTGCTTATTACCATGAGTAGTCTCATTGAAGTCAATGACACTGCTTTATTCCAGGAGTAGTTACAGTTCAGTTAATGGCACTCTTTGTAGCGTAAACACCACACCCTATGAAAGTGTTTAAAACATCAGGACTTTATAAGCTGTTCTGGCCAGGTAATCTGTCTTTATTTGTCATGCTGAGCATCACACATGATTATGACATGATGTATTACAAATTAGAAATGCAGTAACTTCAGCTGTTAGATGTAGGGTTTTTTCACTTTTATAGTTGTTTCACTCTTTACAGAAACATGGCAGTTATGTTAGGGCTAGGACTCAAAATGCGTTTTTCTCTAACTTATCTGTGTGCCCCTAAATCTTATGCCCATTTTTCAATTGGACTGTAGTTCAAATGGCCATAATAGGACCACTGGATACATTTAGTGCTTCAAGCATTGTGCTATTTGAGTCAGAATTTCCGAAGGTTTATCTGTCTTTGGAATCAAGGGCTAAAAAAAAAAATTACATTCATTAAAAAAAAGAGTAACTCTCAGCAGGGCTTTTTTGTGCATGCAGATTTGAAGATCATACTGGAACTGCAGTTATGTCCTAAGTGACCTCGGTCACTTGGTGTTTTTCTCAATCACTGTGTGGTTCCCCATATTTTTTTCTTTTCATTGTTGTTGTTTTTTGGTTTATTTTTGAGGACGAAAGAGTTGAGTCTCAGTAGGATTGAATGTTTGGCAAAGCAGCATGTTTGTCTGGGAAGGACTATCTTGCACAGATATGACTGATTTACAATCAGGTGTGGTGGCCAAAAAGATTAATGAAGAAGCCAGCAACTCTGTCCTTCAGCAATTTCAGTGAAAATTGAACTACCTTGTATGCTGGGAGAGAATTTCTTAGAGAAGCAGGACATGGCATAGCATTAGCCAGGTGGGAGAGCCACCTACATGGGTCTTCCTTCTAAAGCAGTTGAAATTCTAGAGGAATGGAGAACATCGTGTGCCTTGTGTGTGTGTGTTTGAAGCTGAAAGCGCTTCAACCTATATGCATACATCACACTCCTATTTAGGAATATCTTTTTAGGTGCTTGTATATTCCAAAATGCTGCAATGAGAAGAAAAGCAAAATGGATAGGGTGGAAGGTGAAATGGTGAGTGGAGGTAAAATTGCAGGGGCTGGGCCAGAGTGCCCAGAGGAAAAGAGAAATAGACTAGATTATTCAGGTGACTAAAGCTTTCTCCTTGTAAAAACGCTCAAAAAGAAAAATTGCACAAAGTGATTATGTGTTTCCTCATAGAAAAATTTCTCTTTCATTAAAAAACAACAAAAAGTAACTCAACCCAAGTAAATCCAGCATGAAAAACAAAGCAAACCAGAAAAAGCTTTGTTTAAACTGATTTAGGTTTGCTTAGAGGTATTTTGTACCCTTTCTGAGAACCAGGTGTAGCAAATCCTAAGTTTCTGAAAGGCAGGGAATTCATGTGCAGATCTCAGTTTAAATTTTTGAAACCTGGGGAATTCAAGTTTTAATTTGCCTCCATCTGTCCTACTCTCAAGCACTTACTCAGCTGCATAAAAACATCATCACATCAACGATTTTTGAAAAAAAGTTATTTACAGTTCCTTCATCATTCTGCAGATGACTCAGTCTAACACTTTTCTTTGACTTGCCAGTCTGTAAACCCACAGACTATACATATCTCCCATCTAGCTGATGATGATCTCAGTACCCTACCACTAGTAATGTACACATGACAGTGCAGAAATGAGCTCTTCCCAGGTGCATCAGTATCTCTTCCCTTTGATGATGAAAGCAGGAGTCGCTGACAGGGATTCACATCCACACCCAGAGAGACACAACTGCTCCTCTTACGGCCCCTGTCCTGCTGCACTGCTCCATCCTATCCTTCTCTCTCCAAACGTACACCTCATACAACCAGAAGCAAAAAAGCCCCTGGGGATTCCCCAGCAAAGTGCAACTTCCAGAGGGCACAATTAGGCTGCAGGGCCATGTCATTTAACTCTTTGCTTTCCAGTTTTCCAAAGTCTGAATTTTCCTGTGTCTGTGCTGTGGAGTGAGACAGAAGGCATTATTTTTAATTAATAAAGTACTCTTTGCCTGTCAGTGACTGTGTTAAATATACTGGGGAATGACTTTATAGCAGGTATATTCATCAGTGTTTTTCAACTCATCACTGCAGAGCATGTGAAGAAAGCAAAAGATCACATTCATAACTCTGAGTATTTACCCCATGAGACTGATTTTAAGTACTGCGATAATTTGATTACTGTGCATTTTCAGTGAAAATAGTTCCAGTAAGTTGGTGCTTCTTATAAAAGTATTTCTAGTATGTATACAAATGAAGCAGCTATTCAGAGTTTGAGTAGTAAATACGTGTAAGAGAAAACAACTACCTGTTTTCAGGTATAATCTGCAAATAAAACAATAGACAAAGTAGCTGAAGTAAACAGGAATTAATATTCATGGTGGAGAGCTGGAGCTCATATTGTATCACAGAAAAATACACAGATCTATCATGTAACAGGGCCAGTATTTTTAATGTTCCTTCATGGAGCTGTGATGGCACATCTTGCACAAGGTACTTGAAGATCAATTAATAGTTAGGATGAAAGGGCCAAAAATCCACGCCGCCGTCTTACCGCCCTGAGGCTTTGAGTTCAGCAAAGAAACACAAACCTTGCCAGTAAACTTATCATCCAGAGCTTTGCAGCTGGCAGACTGTGGAAAGCTTGATTTAAAAGCTAAGTCTCAAGGTGTGCTTCAAGCTCCCCGTGTGTTCAAAATAGGAGCAGGTTCAGGTTTAGACATGCTGTCAGCAGGCAAAGGACTGGGCCTGCTCCTGAGGATGCCCAGGAGCTTCTTTTGGCACATTTTAATGTTAAGGAGCATAAAAGTTAGGAGGCATGTCTAGCCTTTGAGCCAGCTGGAATACACACTTGTCTCAGCAGCGCATTACCTCCACAACCCACATATGCGCCGTTTCCAAATCAGTAAAACAATAAATTCCTTTCAATCTCCTGTGGCAACACTTCCTGAGACATTTTACTGAGCAAAATAGATGGTGCATTAAATACTTGAATAGTGACACACCATTGTCACATTTCAGGGTGGCAAGGTAAGTGTATGTACAAGGTACCTGAAATGTCAGAAAACAGGTCCCAAAATAAAATGATCCTGTGGATGTTTACTTTTGGGAGAGGTGGGCAGTGGAAGTCTGCTGTGCCTTTCTGGCACCAAAGGTAATACTCTGCTCAGCTATGCAGCACAAGTGGAAAGCTGTGAGCACTCAAAGCAAACAAGTTCCCAAACTCTGTAATACATCCATGTCTGTAAGGGACAGGCAATTGCAAAACAAAAGTTTATCTCTGTTGTTAATACAGACACTGTATCACTGTTGTTAATACCAGGCACTTAGATACTGCCACAAAATGATAGCTGTTGGAGCTCACAAATGCGTGTTTACATGCAGTGAAGAGACAGCAAATATATACAAACAGCCTGGACTACTCTTAATGTAGTATACGCTTAAATTTTGAGAAAAAATACAGTAATAAATCCCATGGCAGTCATTTTTCTAAGCTCATGACTCTCCTCATAATTGTTATACCCATGTAAAACATTTGAACTAGACCTCGAAACATGGAAAAGGCAGACTAATCTGATGGAAAAGGACAGTTGACAGCAGGCAGATTGCATTGCTTACTGGAGAATGATTCTCTTTTCCAGCCTGTTTTGTCCTTCAGGACAGACTGCCAAAAATTATAGGTATAAATGGGAGTTTAAACAAAGCTCAGTTTAAATTCAGGTGCTAATTGTGCAACCAGACTGCATATCAGCACACATGCTGGGGGCACAGGCAGAGGGCTCTTCTCAATCCCTGCATTTGAACCTGGTGGAAAAATCCATCCTCGCTTAAAGGTTACCTTAAGGAGATACTAATCTCTGTGACTAGGTAATTATGACATTTTGTGTATCTCTAATAAAGTCATGTGTCTTTATTTTCAGCTTTAAAAGGTAAGTATTAAAGAGCCCTGGCCACAGAAAGCTTTTTATGAATATGACCCTTTGTCCCAGGTAGGTATTGCATCAGGAAGTACAGTGGCAAAATTGTTGCTTAATTTTAGAAGGAAAAAAGGTTTTAAATTTCACAGCAAGAGAAAATATTAATATTTTTATAGGGAATAATTTCTGAAAATAACTGCTAGTAGAAAAAACAGAATCACCTTGGGAAAGTATCTAACATACCATGTGGATTACTTGTTGAGGATTTTAATTTTTCACACCAACATACCTATTCCCATAAGAAACAGATCTCTGTTTTCTTAAAAAAACCTCAGTGTGTCATTGCTGTTTGTACAGTTTCTTCAGCTTAAAAATAATAAGGAAACTACTTACCTGGCATTTCATTAATTGATGTAAGATATATGTACAGTAAAAAGGATTGGAATATATCCATTTTCTAAGGTCAGATGAATACTTTAAAACATAGCTACCATAATAAATAACACTGAGCAAGTATAACACATGCATAGTGGAAGATAATACAATGTTAGCATTAATAGGAATTAGTTTCCAGTTGCAACCATTTTCCAAAGGAATACAGTTATAAGTTAAGCATTTTATTTCTATTCTTATGTCAAATTTGCCTCTCTACAGATATTTTCCCAGATAAAAACTCTAGCAGTGCCACCTTGGAATCTCCTAGGATCATATTCCCCTCTTGAAAACATTTGTGGTTGTTGGAAAAAAAAAAAAGGCAGGGGATGGGGAGGGAAAAGAAGGAAAAAAAAAAGAGAGAGAAAAAAATTGACTGTCTCACTGGATTGAACCTCAAAGGCTTTCTTGACGCAAGTGTTACTTTGACCATGTGAACATGGTTTCCATTTTTTAAAAAAACCCCTAGATTAAAACATGAACAAACTGTCCATTAAACTTTAATGTTTCTTTGTTGCTTTGATGGTTAGCAGATTTCTGCTTCATGGATTGCCTCCTCCCCATACATTCTAAAAGTGAAATGATACATTGTAATTCGAATGATAATTGTTTTGATGATTTAATTGATAACAGACAGAGGAATAAAATCCCTGTTTTTCTCTGCCATGCAGATGATATAACTACATTTCTTAGTAAACATCTGTGTACAATTAAGGGATGTCGCACTAAAACTGTTTCTTCCTTACCTTTACTCTGGGGTTTTCTTGAAGCTCTGTGGGATAATCCCTGTTCAGGAAAGAAGTTGCCTCTTGTCATTCAAGCACCTTTATCTTTACTTTTAGTGATTTAGGTGCCAACTAAAAGTTTTCTGCCCATGTTGTTTTTAATGACCTCCAGACCAATCACAACGCATCCCCTTTTTTTATCTTTCCAAGAATCTTTGCAAGCTCATCAGTTTATCTAAAAAAAGAAACCTTAATAGCTGTATTTTAGTGCACACAGGCTTTGACCTAGTGTGTATGTATATTTTTGCAACTGCAATATTATGTGAAAGAAAGCAAAAATATTCAATAGAACCACTTCTAATCCAATTGTTTTATTGTGCAGTAATACCGTATTTTTTAAGAGTTGCACATCTTTGTATAGACATGTAAATCAAAAGCAAACCAAGGACTGTTCAAACCTGCTCTGCCTATGTTGCACACAGGGAGTTATTCATTCAGTTTATCAGCCATAAAAATAATTGCAGTACACTCAAAACTGACTGACATCTTTTATAATTTTTAACACTAAAGTGTCCTGGTAAAAGAGAACACTGCAATAACAACACCTGATTAGTAGAGAATCACTACTGTAAATTATAGTGTTTGCAGAATAAAACAGGGCTGAAAGAGTTATAACTTCGTATTAAAAGACATAATTGTAATTTTGCCTCCCTTTCTCCCCTATAATGTCTTAGCAATATCCTAAATAGTATGTCTATTCCCAGTCCTGCAAAAATGTCCATATGACTGCTATTGTCCAAAATATTCTCTTATTTTTAAGATTTAAAATAAAGCAAGACGAATTGCCATCAATGTGTGGATATTTTTTTCACATACAACTATAATGAATGCTAATTTTTAGGGAGTAAACAAATGTTTACAGGAAAGTAAATAGAGTATTTTTGTGTGTGTCTGTATGCAGAATTCATTCTAACCTGGATCTCCTTTCTCCACCAGCAAAAGAGCAATTATAAGCAAAATGCTATCTACTGTCAATAGACTTGCAAAAATAACTTTAAAAAAAGTTGGATGTCACAGTAAAATAAATATCCTATTTGGTTTGATTTTGTGAGAACATCATTTGAAAATATTGACCTTTGACATCAGCGATGCTGCTTCAGGAGTTTTTAAAGCAGTTTCCCAGTATCTAAAAGCCAGGATAAATCTTGTGAAACTTCCTGAGTATGTTGTTTTTCTTTGCCATATTATACATAATAGATCTTGATACTTGCATTAGCTCACAAGAAAGTCCCAAGGTTCTTGATCATCGGTAGCGATGGACTCCAAGAGACTCTCTGTGTTGCTGTTTGATGGCCATTCCAGGAGTCAAAATCATCATCAGAACTAGACAGTGATCTTGGATGTATGGGCTCAGACAGGCTGGAGGGTACCCTTAAGAGCACATGGGACCCTGCGTGTCCAAGCACGCCAGGTAGATTAATTCCCTACCACGTCTGCCCAGATAAATAGCCTACAGCATGATTGAGAAGCCGTCTGTCTTGAGAGGCAGCCAAAGGGAGAGGATCTAAATAGCAGTGCAGCACGCCTCTGCTCAGGGTGCTCAAGAGACTACTCTGCCTGAGCAATTTTACCATACCATAGCTTTCTTATGAATTACTATGTCACAGATATCGGTTTTCACTCTATTTTTTTTTAATTTCATATGGAAAATCAATTAGAAGAGAGAAGGTTTGTGGGAGAACAGCCTACAAGTCAATTCTTATCTTTGATTCCCCTGTCTGGATTCCACATACTTGACCATGGGTCGATAGCATTGACCATCTCAGCTCAGGAAAGAGTCCCGAATGTGGAGCAGCAAGGAGTTACATTAATAACCACCACTTAACTTGGTCTTGTTCCCTCAGACCAACTGCATGATTACTGTCAGAAGTTTCTGCATGGTGCCTGTTGGCATCTATATCTGGCCTATGAATAAACAGAGAAGTTCAGTTTCTAGCACTGACAGTCTCTCATTCCTTGAGAAGCTTGTTTATTTATCACCTCATTAAACTAAAGAAAATGAACAAAATATAAACAAGTCAAGGTTTTAGGGTATCACAAGGGTGGTCTTCTGTTGCCATATAAAGAAAATGCTGCAGAAAGATGTAAGCTTTGAATGGTATAATAGGCAGAACTCTTCTTTAGTGCAATCTACCTTATTCCTGTTGCTACTATTATCAATCTAAATTTAGAGAAATATGACAAGGTGAAAAAGGAAATTGTATAAACAAGGACTTCAACTTAAAAAAGGCACACTCTTCTTCACTAAGTGTACATGTAGTTCAGTATTTCTCTTGGCAAAGTTTAGGCATGTCTCTAGTTAACAAATGTATTCTGCTCTCAGCCCTTTTCAAAAATTATATTTGATGCTGGATGCCAAATAACTCCTTTAACTATTAATAAGTAACTCCCAGGTATCTTAGCTAGTGTGCGCTTGAGGAATTAAGCTAATAATACTTTCTATGCCGGAGACAAGGGAAATTCCCCCCATGAAATTTCTACTTTTGCTGACATGTTCTCTAAGCTCTGCTTTCAGAATGGGTTCATTCTCACTAAGACAGCCATTTAATCTCATGGAAAATCTGATCACCATCTATCTGCTTCTTGCTGATGTTGCTGAGAAAATCCCTGTTGACTCTGGAATGGGAAAGAATATGGATCCATCAGTTTTGGAGTCTGATCTAGGTTCTTATGTTTCATTAGCTTCATGGTAATGAGTCTTTGCAATTTGAAAAGAACAGAATAGTCACTATCATGTGAACGAAATTACACTATATATTACATGCTACCTAACTAACAATAAAATATTTTATAGGTAAAAAAGAGCATTAAGTGACACTGTGATTTTTCATGTGGCCTGCAGAGAAGAAAGGATCTCTAAGGGATACTTAGGTAAATTATACCTCAAATCTCAAGGTGTGTCTCTTACTTGGAACATTATTTTTAGTGGAATAAATTTTTTATCATGTTTATTTGAATCTATTTCAAGGTAGTCCCTTGTAAGAGCTGCTTTGTTAATGCCGCAGAGACTGAAATGCCTGTTATCTCAATCATTTCTCCTAACACTGAAGTAATTAATCACTATCTAATAATACTAGTAAGCCCCTTTTCACATACCATTTCCTTCCTACATTTAGGTAATCCAACAGAAAATTTGTGGGGTAAATTTCATCCAAAGTGAAAGTTTGGAAAAAGAATCCTTGAACAAAGAAAACTACCCAGAAATCAGGAGTTTTTAAAGTGTTTGATTTCAGAACACACACAAAAAAGGGATTACTTCTTGACCACCAAATTCACTGTTATTATTTACTGTTAATATCTCACAGGGGAAAAAAGAGGAACATGCAAAGAGAGTTGATGTAAGAAGGAAAATCCTGAAAATTCAGATGATCCTCTTGTCTCTACTTTTGATTTGAAGATCTGATGAGTAGAAGAAACCTTCTTCTCATTTCAATAATAATTTTATATTTTCCTTATGGTTAATACATTTATTTTTCCTTGTGAATTTTCTCTTAAGAGATGTTAGACATCAGTGTCTCGGCTTGCAGTTTTGGCTCTGTGGGCCCATGGGAATTTCAGCCCTCAAATCCAGAGAGTGCTTTAACCAGGAAGGGGAAAGTTCTGGATGATTTTGCCTTTCTCTTTCCCATGTAACAGCTTGACAATCTTGTCCCTGAGAATTGCTTACTAGAGTCTATTTCATCAGTCTTCTGGAAAGGATGATCAGCTGAGCAGATTATTATGCATGCTATCTCCTTTTCTTCTTCTTCTGTTACAGACTATCATATAATGTTAGACAATTCCACCTTACTGTCTTTATACTTATTTAAAGCTTTTCCCTCTGCACATTTTGTTCCATTGATGATGGTTATTTTACCATGTTCCTATTATTTGCAATAACATCTAATTTCCTATGCTTCCTTAAGAGACCACACATTTTTCTTATTTCAAAGCTTTGCATTTATTGTACAATGGCTGCATGTGGTTTTGACTGCCATGGCCAGTTCCACAGGCCCATTAGGCACCGCTCTCACCTGGTGCTGCTCTCATCGCTTCCATTTTCCTTTCTTCTTCCACCATTATTACTTGCCATATACTTGCCTCTTCTGAAAGTCAGGTCTTCTGAGTTTTAGCATTGCTAATTCTGAAGAAATGTTCATCAGATTTGCCACCCTGAGTCATACAAAGGTATGTGATGTGTACCCATGAAAAAAAAGTTAAAATCCACTCATAAGCTTTCCTACACATGCATCTCAGTAATCCAATGTTAAAAGTTTTGTGTTAGCCGCAGCTTTTGAGGTCTGTCATGACTGGTTTTCATCAGAATGTATTCGATGGTAATAAAGTCTGAAAATGGTTATCTTCTTGAATTCTAACTACCACATCTTTCTTTCACAGCTGGCAACAATCTTTTAGCCAGTCACGAACATGCAAGGTCATTTCTTCTGTCAGATTGTCTGATTGCTAAACGTCTGCAGTGAGGTTGAGTTGGAGTTGTTGTGTGAAGTCTGCTTGGAGCCCGAGGTTAGGGACAAGCTACAGAAGAATTACTGATATTTTGGTATTTTCATTTTCTGCTGGAACAGCTACAGGGAATCTTCTATGTCTCAGCCTGATTGAATGGTCATACCAACAATTATTCAACAAATAATCAACAAAATTAAATGAGAAGTTTTCTGACTGCTTTTTCTATGTTGGTCACTAATGAGAGAAAAGAGTCCAAGGGACCTTTGCTCTCCTTCTCAGTGCTGGATATTGTAACGATCAACTTTGTGAGGCAACTGCAGAGTTTTTTCTCCCTTTTCTTTTAATTTAGACAATGTCTACATCTACCCGCGTTTGAATTATATCTAATCTTTAGATGTGCTTTTCTAGTTCACTTCTGGAAGGATAGGGGAAACTGACTTTTGTATTTCATAATGAGGTGATATAAAATTACTTTTGTTTCTAACTACAGCTGAGATCCATAGTGATTCATTAAGTATCAAGATATTCATGTATAGAGAATCAAAAAATAGGGGATTTATAAATGAGAGGGTAGAGGTAGTGGTTCAGTTTTGTCCACAAAAAATGACCCAAGCTCTTTCAAAATGTTTATAGAGGTGTGTAAACATAGATATGTCTGCAAAAAAAGTACTTTTTGACAAAACAAATCTTATTGTCTCACATACAGGACAATCTTCCCACTTGGGAGTTACTTTGTCCATTCTTCAATAATTAGTGAAGCTTTGCTCTAGTATTGCTTACATTTTAGTCTGAGTCCTAAATATATTGTAACTAAGGAAGAACTGTCCACCTGTTCTAGCAAACCCTATTTGTTTTGTTTTGGGTGTTTTTATCTTGACTTCTGTGGAAGAATGATAACTAAGAGGACCGAAATATTTGCCATCAGCAAATATTCTCCACCCAGTGCATTTCCTAAGGAACTCAGAAACTTAAGACTCTATATATATATGTGTGTAAATAGCAGGAAAATCTACAACTGTAAAAAGGTAGTATTCTAAAAGGACTCATTGGTGCTCAACCATGACCATGGGCAGGGAAACCCTGCATGCTGCCCAGCAGTTCTTCCTACAACAACACCTTATTCCTTTCACAAGACAGGGCACTTGCATAGGTTATGCTTCTGCATGGATGTAGATGCGAAAGATCTGGAGTCTGGTTACTTAAGGAAACCTTATTTTCCTGAGTTTCTTTTTCCAATCTGAGAGACATGAAAAAATGAAGTGGATGGTACCATAGTGGGGAAAAAGTTATCTCCCTCACGAGCTGCCATAGCAAAGGCAGATGTGCTGAATACCTTTGATTTTGTTGACTTCGTGGAATGTGCAAACCTGGGTAAGTACGCTCTGGGAATAATGGGGAGTATACAGAAAGCAGACTATTAGTGCAACAATATTATTATTAATAACAATAATCATATCTCATGAAAAGAAGCTTAATGATGGGTTTAGATACTTCTTTGATGAGATAGTTTTCAGTGAGAGGAAGATGCATGCACCCTGATTTCACTGGAATTAAAAGAAATGGAAAGAGCATGAACACCTTGCTCACAGTACAGTTTCCAGGTAATGCCCATGATCACTGCCTATTACATATTCCCATGCTTTAGCCATCACCTCTTTTCATTTGACATCTTCTTTGTCCAGGGCTGTTAGGTCTCTTGTTGCTTCTTCTCCACAGGAGCTCATATGGTCCGTAAACAGGTTTGCATCCCCTCAGGGTCCTTGGGTGGTGTTTTTCATATCTGATTATGTAATATGTCGCTCATCTGGCATAAACGAAATGTAACTACTAAAGGCAGGAGCCTGAACAAGCCTATGTGATTGCTCAGCCTTCAGCCTGATGCTGAAAATGCTCTGATTTTGTGAGCTACATGATATGATAACACTTCACCTTATTCATATGACTTCATCACCTATTCCTGAGCACTCGTTGGCTTTCCAAAGGTTATAATGAGAATAAAATATACTTAGTGTTCTCATTCCAAGCCATGTCTTTCTGAATAGGTTTGGTTTTAGCCAGATTTGTGAAAGAGATAGCCCTTTGATAAAGATTGATTAGTTCCACTGGAATTCACATAACTTACCCCCTTGGAAGAATAATTCTTCCCTGCTTAGACAGTCCATGATAGAGTGAGGTCTAGGATAACTATCTACCTAACAGTAAGTTTTCTAATAATTTCTGCTTGTAGGGAGGTATTTGCCTTGTTGGAATGTATCATAGTAGAATGAGGGAAGTGCTGAAAATACGAGTGAGTTTGTTCCAGTTATTCACTGTCAGTATTGCCTCATTCTCTAGATTGCCACAGTGTAGGAAAGGATGATGCCACCCTTGACTTCAAAGACTAGCTCATGGGATAATGGATATTACCTTCAAGAAATGAGATAAATGTCTTTTCATCTGAACTTCACTTTTTCTTATGTTGTGTAACTATGTAAACTACTGGTAATATCAAATATTTTTCTGCTTCGGTTTAAACACTTTTGAACTCTTATGATTCAATGTATATGCTAGTCATTTTGCAATCTTTTCAATTAGTAGAAATAAAATTTATAGTTTTATTTCCATTTTTTTCAAATATTGAACTTTTCATTAGCCAACAAAGAAAGACACTTAAATATTCTCTGTCAAAGCTTCTCCAACTTTCTGCTGGCTTTCCTTTTGTTTCTTCATTTTCCTTCAGACTCCAGCATAGATTCACGATTAGCATTATCTAGCAGTCTGCCCAAAAATGAATATCCTCAAGCATTAAATCTTCTCATTTCTTCTAGACTCTCCTGGACAAGTCTAATCTTACAAGGGAAATTTTAACCACTACAGCCTGAAATGCAAGTGTATTCGAGGGATGCAGTGTATAGACTAATTCATCAAAAAGGCAGTCCTAAGTAATAAATAATGGAAGATTATTAGAAGGTATGATCTCAGCCACTTATCTTTTGAATTTACACTAAGTGATGAAAAAAGAAAAGATGACAAACTATGTGAATACTACAAAAAATGTGGCAATTCAAGTAAAATCTTCTTTGCTTCAATATGATTTTAATATAAAAAATAGCTCTTTCGAGATAAGTCTCCTGAATTTTATTTCAAGAAAACTAAATTAATTGAAAGGTAGCCAAAAAAATCCCATATCATCGCTCAGTTTCATTAAAATGATGATATTAGACATGTCATACCATATAACCTTGCAGTTATGAATCTATCATACAATGGAGAAAGTTTCTAGACTTCCAGAAAATAATATAGTTGAGAGTAAACTGCTATAGAATTAATTAAGTTCTGGTCAGACACGTAAATGATCATGTGAGGAAGAGCATGAATGAAAGAGGTGGACCAGAAGAATCAGTAGTTGCACACTGAGCTGCATCTGGTAAGGAGTATCTGATTTGGATCAGAATGTCATGGGCAAAGGTCTTGCTGAAAGATCATTGCAGAGTATGTATGAAAAATATGCACAAGTAAGTTGAATTAGTACAATAGTAAAGAGAGATGGAAAAACTCCTGATGAAAATATTTTCCATCAGAAAATGCAAGTTTGTCAAAACGTGTTGCCTTTGGCAAATTTCTAATCCTACAGAGGTTTTGATAGGAAACTTCTTGAACAGCTAAGCTTCCTGACAACTGACTCCCCAAATCCTTAGCAGCTAGCCTGGAAGACTGCTTGACAGAAATATTGTTTCTGAGTTTTGCTATGTTGCAGGTTAATTCGTTCCTTGAGTTTCTGTTCATGAGAACTTAACTACAGATTAGTGCCAGGTCGGTTCTCAACTCCTGACTTCTGTCTCTGGGGTGTTGTGAATGGCTCTGGGAGATCTGAATGCAGTGGCTGTGGTTCTGTCTCATTTTCTTGTTGCCTCACTCAGAAGGGCATAATGTTACTTTTGGGTTCTGATACTGAAGATGTTTCAGAGGACTGATCCACATTTTGTATTGTACCAGGTCAGGTGTTCTTCTAAACAGGAAAATTATTATGAAGACTCGGACTAACATGTCGGGTAGGAATTTGTGTTTGGTTCAATGGTTGTAAAAATCAATTAGGTTTTGAGTGCTTTCAATCACGTGCTAGATTCTTCTCAAATAATGTTGAATGTTGGATAACAAACAGTATTAATAGTATGATAAATATAACTTCTGAATTACAAGTTACTGACGAAATTCAACTGCAAGACACTCATTCCTCTTGCTCTGTCTCCACTTTAAGAACCGACAAAATTCACAGGCTTTTCAGACTCGAGCATAAGAGGAAAAAAATTAGAAAAAATTAGGTGTACAGGCAGTAACTGACATGTTGTTAGTGTATCATGAAAGTCCATAATGACTAAAAGAAAAGCCACAGAATCAGATTCATCTGAAGTATCTTTCTCTTGAGCCTCAGTACCCAATAGACTCTTTTCTAACATTTAGCGTCTATAGATCACCTTCGTACGAGTTGATTAGGCCAACAAATCTCTTGATAAAGTATCTGCAAAGTTTCGTTCTTCTGGGTTATATTCTACTGTACAAATGGAAAGTAGCATCTAGCCAGATAAAAAAAGTAGAATGACAGCAGTCAAATACAATTAAAGATTTATATGTAGGCCAGTACATTAACTACTAAAGGTTTTAATTAAAATAATTTACTAGATTTTTTTTCTGATTTGTATCCTGTTTACAATATTGCAATATTCATGGAACATGACAATTCTCAAAGTGTATTCTAAGTTGACTTTAGTGACATAGACTTTTCACAGAAGATGCCGAGATGATAAATTATCTTTTTTATGAAACAATTTTCCATTCAAATGTTCTTTTTATGAAACTGAAGTGTTTTGCAAGTTTAGGTCATATTGAAAAAAAATCAGACAAAAACTTAATGCTCTATGAATAAGAATGGAATAAGTAATTTAAGTTTGGTATTTGGGGGCTTTGTTTTTTGTTTGAAGTTTTTTGGGGTTTTTGGGGGGGTTGGTTTTGTTGCTTTTTTCTTTTTACTCAATTTAAAACTCTGTGAATTAGACATTGCTTGTAATTTTTCAGGTCTGTGAACTTCAAATGTTTCTATATCTATTTTCAAAAATAACATTTTTTTTGCTGCTAAACGTGCATCTTTTTCTCCAGACTCTCACTCTTTCTATAGCATAGAAGTTTTATTTACCAATTAGATGTTTCCAACTCTGAATTCTCATTGACCTTGCTGAGAGGTAGAGATACTCTGTTCTTCACAGGAATAATCATGCGATTCCTGAGTTCAAGGTTTTAATATCATTTTTACCCTTTAAATCTAAAAGGGAAAAAAAAGCTACAAAAATTTATTACAGCAATAATGCAAGTTATAGGGAGGGATTTTTCAGAGAGAGTAGCCCATTGCTTGCCTGTAACTACTGATGGTTTCTGAGCATAGAAAAGACCAATTGCTTCTCCAAAGAACTCAAGGTTTTAAGAATGAGATGGGAATTTTAACAGCTACTTTTTAGTTGTAGTCAAAATAATCTATTATTGATGTAATAATGGTTTAGATTAGGGTTTTCGGCTTGGAGATTGTGGCTAATAAGAATTTCCTGGGGATCTCTGTCAAAAGATAAATGTTTCTGTATAGAGAGTTTTTTCCTAATCAATAACTATTCATGAACAGACCATCCACACAGGTTTTTCTACCTCTATCTTGATCATGACAGTAACCAGCATTTCAGTCTCCCTTGATACAGACTCCTTGTTCGTAGCCTGTGCTGCCCTCCTCCTTCAGGATGAACACTTTTTCTGGGGAAATTGTTCACAACTGTATTTCCCTCTTCCTTAGATTTGTTTTAGCCTGTTTCCATGATTTTGTTCACAGTGTTAATGTAAAAATTCCTCATTTGCTCCATTTTTAGATGAAAGAGCTGGTGACAATAAACAACTTGAGTTCTTCGGTGAGGATTTCCAGTGCAGTCTCAGATTAGATGTTCTCCTTTCTCTCAATACTATTCTCAAGCCCCAGCAAAACTCATGTTTTAGTCACAGATTAAAGCTGGAAGAAACTTGTCCTTAGTCTGACTTCTGTGGTTGAACAAGTGCACAGTATTCATGCTATGCTATAGTGCATGCTATACTTTCTTTGAAGGAAGGGGAAGAGTAGAGAGAATAGAAACCAGGTATAAACATGTTAACCCACCGAGTGTTTACAACTGACTATAAATATATAAACTATAGCTTTTCTGTCCATTAGCCATTTCACTTTTCCACTAAAGAAAGAGAACTCTGGTTCATTCAGTGTTGCCCCTTTTTCCAGTCCTTTAGTCTGTCTTACAGATCTTTTTAAAACACTTTCCAATTTATAAATGCATCTTCTAAGTTATGAGTACCAGGATTGGACATATTTCAAGCTTCAGTAATGCCTGATACATTAGCAATATAGTAATAAGGGAAAGGAAGTACTTTGCCTTATTATAATTAATAATTTAATTAATTACAGCAGAGGTCACTGTCAAAATGAGAGATAGGTTCTTCTGCTCTAGGCTCTACACTGTCCCCAAAAGGAGGATGTGGTTTCAGCCTATGTTCTTTATTCTGAGATGAATGTCTTTATATGTTTGACTGTATGAAAACCCATATTTTTAATTTGTGCTTAAGTTGGTGAGTGAATATGGTCTCATCCTCATCTTTATGTTCCAGTTTTATGTCATTTCTGTTCAACACAGTGAAGTGTTACTTGTGTATTAGAAAGCACCTTTGACTGTATTTTAACTTTTCTGGATACTCATTTCATATTTGTCCTTCTGCTCTCATTATCAGTTGCCTATTCAGTCCCTTTTCCTCATTTTACTCTACATGTATTGATAAGTTTATGTGCACATACTCACATAGAGACACACAGATTTTGTATGCATGAGTATTTTTAAGAATGGCTTTAATTTTCCTTCTAAGCCAAGTTGGCTTATTACCAGAGCAGTTGTCCTTCTTTATTGATTGTGGCTTCCGGACATCTAGTAAAATATTCTTTAAAAGTTCCTAATTATTCATATTTTTCTGTTTAAATTTTTTCTCCCAATAGATTTGGCTTTATTTGTTCTCAGCTTTGGAAAGTTGACTCTTTTAAAGCTCCAAGTAATTCAGTAGCTGCCATAAAAATTCTGAAACAAAGCCCAAGAAAAGTTCCTGACCTCCTCTTGGTTTGGTTCCAGAAAGAATATGAAAAGGGGGATGATGCACAATCTTGATTAAAATTAATAAGTTTCTGAAAGAGAAAACTAATTTTTAGAGCTCACAGTAGATTTTCATGGTCCGGAAACTTGACAAGCATTGAAAATCTTTGTAGTTGATAATGATGGGCATCTCATGAGCAGTACTATTGAAATGGAAAGTGCTGGTATCTTGGAGAAGTGGACTCTGGAATGGTTGTCTGTGACAGTAGTGTGAACTCCCCTGTTTTTAATGTATTCACTAGCACACCTCATTATGACTGAGAAATGCCTGTATTATTGTTACCAGAACAAAGATATCTGTTTGATTGTTACTGTTCTGCATTGTGGTTCTGTCATGGTTTAACCCCAGCCAGCAGCCAAGCTCCAGGCAGCCCCTTGCTCACTCCCCCACCATCTGAATCGGAGAGAGAATGGGAACAGTAAAAGCCAGAAAACTCACGGTAAAGGCAGTTTAATAGGGAAAGCAAAAGCTGAGCACACAAGTAAAGCAAAACAAGGAATTAAGTCACTGCTTCCCAGGAGCAGGCAGGTATTTGGCCATCTCCAGGGCCCCATCACATGTAACAGTGACTTGGGAAGACAAGCACCATCACTCCAAATGTCCCTTTCTTCCTCCTTCTTCTTCCCACTTCATATCCTGAGCATGAGGTCATATTGTCTGGAGTATCCCTTTGGTCAGTTTGGGTCACCTGTCCTGACTGTGTCTCCTCCCAGCCTCCTAGGCACCCTGTATTGGGTTGGCATGGCCAGATTTTGGTCCTGGGAGGGCTACAGGGGTGGCTTCCGTGAGGAGCTGCTGGAAGCTTCCTCCGTATCTGCCAGAGCCAATCCCAGCCAGCTCAAAGATGGACACGCTGCTGGCCAAGCCTGGGCCAATTGTGAATGGTGGTAATGCCTCTGTGATAACATATTTAGGAAGGAGAAGAAAAGGTATTGTGCAGACGTAATTGTGTCCAGAGAAGAGCGGAGTGAGAATATGTGAGAGAAACAATTCTGCAGACACCAAGGTCAGTGGAGAAGGAGGAGAAGGAGCTGATCCAGGCAGCAGAGCTGAGATTCCCCTTCAGCCTGTGGTGCAGACCATGGTGAAGCAGCTGTGCCCCTGCAGCTCATGAAGGTCCATGGGGATTCAGAGATCCACCTGCAGCCGGGGGAGCCCCACCTGGAGCAAGTGGATGCCTGAGAGTAGCCTGTGAAACCTGTGGAAACCCACGCTGGAGCAGGCTCCTGGTAGGACTTGTGCAGCTGTGGGGACCCACGCTGGAGCGGCCTGTTCCTGCAGAGCTGCACTCCCTCGAAGAGTGACCCACGTTGCAGCAATCTGTAGAGGGCTGCTGCCTGTGGGATGGACTCACTTTTAAGAAGATCATGGAAGAACTCCATGCTGGAGCAGGGGAAGGACTTCTCTCCCTGAGCAGTGGCAGAAACGCCATGTAATGAAGCACTTGTAATCCCCATTCCCTGTCTCTCTGTGCCGCTGAGGGGGAGGAGGTAGATCTGGGAAGGGGGAGAAGGGGGGAAGCTATTTTTAAGGTCTTATTTTACTTCTCATTATCCTGCTCTGATTTTGTTAGCAATAAATTAAATTAATATCTCTAATTCGTGTCAGTTTTGCCTGTGACAGCGAGTGATATCTCTCTGTCCTTACCTCAAGTCATGAATCCACCCTTCATTATATTTTCTCTCCCTGTCCAGTTGCAGAGGGGAGGGATAGAGAGGCTTTGGTGGGTGTCCGGCATCCAGCCAGAGTCAACCCACTACAGTCTTTTAAGTGCTGAAACCTAGGAACAAACCAGGGACCCACCACAACCTCCTCCCCAGCATGGCAGTATGAAAAACAGAAGAGGCCTTGGCTCTGTGTAAGCCCTGCTCAGCAATAACAAAAACATCTCTATATTATCAACTCTGTGTTCAGCACAAATCCAAAACACAGCCCCATAGCAGCCACTGTGAAGACAGTTAACTCTACCTCAGCCAAAACCAGCACAGATTCTAAAGGGAGAATACTGTCCTTCAGTTTTAAAACCAGAAAGTGACGTTATTTCATTTAGAGAAATAGGTCCTGTAGATTCATTTTCACACATACAGCCTTAAAAACTCTGAGCATCAGCTATACTGGGTCATGAAATAAAACTGTTCCTTGCGACCTGGACTGCAGACTTGCTTCGAGAAGAAATATACTTCATTTTCTCTGCCTGTCAGGTTTGTATTGGATACAAACATTCTGAAAAAAAGATCACCAAATATGCACTTAAAAAAAAAGGTAGCCAATGATGAGAACAAAAATAGGAAGTACAATCCAATTTTCCACGCAGAATCAAACCACTTTTTACTCTTCCATTTCTTGTTAATTAATTATTCAAAGAACTCAAAGCTTTCTCTCAAAATAATACATTTTAAAATGTAGATAACTGTTACTTGGGAGTTTCAACTGAAATTCCAAGGACAACAAAATACACTGTTTTTATCGGCATTTTTATTAAAATAATATGATGTTTGGTTGGGCTGTTTCTATTTAAAAGAATTCTTCAGATATATTTAAGTCATTGCTGTGAACCATGGTAAGAAGGAGAGAAGGTCATGCTACCACTGCCAGGTCTTCAGAATTCATAACACTTTTGAGCACTTCAGCTGGTAAGAACATTGTGTGGAGGCTCAGCTGATAGCCTACTTGACTTTCTTTGAAAGCCCAGCTTCCTCAAAGTTTAGTACAAGTGACCAGGGTAAAACTTGAGTGCTAGATCATGTGAAAGCTTTTCCTAAGTGTAAAACAAATGCTTCTGGTTTTGTTTGGTTTTTCATTTGTGGGTCCATTGCACTGGTTTTTTTCACTTTAGATAGAAATTATGAAGAAAAATATAGATTTCTGTTTAAACCAACTCTATATATAGTTGAACAGTCAGACAAACAACAAAATTATTCAGGGTGTCCTAAACAGTCCTTTCCTCATGTGTTCCTTCAACTATTTGCAATTGTCTTCATTCTTTATTTTGTAGGTTCTTTCTATTCGTCACTACTTCAGAATTACAAGGATCAGCTTAAGAGTTAGAATTCTTTTTCTCATGTTGTAAAATTTCATTTGGAAAAGCCAAGGGAAACTGCAACAATATACTTTGGAATTACTGATGATGAAGGGAAAACTAAAATTTGATTTCCTTACATCTGCTTCTAATAAGTTTTCTAAAAATTGTATTAGTGGGTCAATGCTGAGTTTTCATTTCTGTTCAGATAGTAGGATCTGCATGTATACTTTACATCTTTTTCCCTTCTAACCACAGTTTCACTGTCTCTGTTATGCCTATCTCTCTGCTGTAATTTTTTTTTTTTTTTGCAAGAAATTTTTTGCCAAATATTCCATGGTAATCTGTGATAAACTAATCTTTAGTTGGAACGCAGAAGAAATTACATTGTGAAAGTCCTATTTGTACCCAAGTGCCACTATGATGTGAATTGTTTCAGGATGGAGACCAAGCTGAGTGCTCTTTCCATGTTGCAGATCAAATGGACATGTTTTACAGCAACACAATGAGTCAATTTTTTTGGAGCTGTTTTGAAGTCTCCATTCCATCTCATTCAATTTTCAGCTGCCTCCACTTGTTTAGCCTCTTATCAGCTTACATATATCACAAGGATAAGACACTCCTTTAGCCAAGTTAATTACACTGTCTTCATCCCATGCAATCATGAGCAGGCCTGGTTATTTTAATCATCTTCACGCCTACTTTCCTATACACACTTTGCTTCCACGGTAGCCATTCTAAAATGTGTGAGCTGGACTCTTGCCTAGAAGTAAGCTGATCCCTGCATTACCCTGAAATGTTCTCACTGCATTTGCTTCTAATTGGGTAATGTGCTTCACTGTTTTCATGTTTTTTGTTCCTTGCTATCAAACATTCCATGTTTTTTTCATGACATGATTTATAAGACTTCCTTGTCACCTACATTCCTGCCAATTCTCCCAGAGATTCATCTCTAAATTGTTCTGTTTCTTCCAAAGTCTCACCCTCATACTGCTGCTAATTGAATATTTGCATACCCTGTTCCTTCAGTTTGGAACTCCCAGCCCTTTTAACTCACTGGATGTCCTTTGCCAAACACTTTTAAAAGTCAGGCTGAAACTTTCCCCTTTGAATACTGCTTTTTGTGTTCATAAGTAACCCCTTTCAAAATGTTCGGAGCCCAGAAGTGTTTCCACATTCAGGTGATCAGAAGTGAGAGATAACAACAGGGTTTCAAGCCAAATCAGATACAGAACGATCTGTGAACCTGTCATTTCCTTGTAGAATTATACAACAGTGACAATCTCATGATGGTTATGTCACATATGCTGACAAAAAATCAGGATGTCCTCCTTGTAAAAACAAATCCAGGAGGTCCTCCATGTTCCTGAGCAAGTACAGGCCTGCTACATTTACATGCAGCAGTATGTTGGATAGCTTAAGTTGTTGGAAACTGAAAGTCTGCAGTTTAGCAGCAGATAGAAATTGTTCAGTTCTCTAATTTCAAAGCAGTAAGTTCAAGAATTAAATTATTTTATTCATGTAAATGCTGCATGATTAGCAAGAAGTTAACAGACAATCCTTCTAATAAGTCCAAGGATGCAGCCTGATCTGCTCACATCCCTCTCTTTCATCATGTTTTCAACTCCTTCTGTTGCTCTTTAAATCTTGCTGTGTCTTGCCACAGAATTTAGGTCTTGTCAATCTACCAGTGTTGTGCCAATATATAAATGGCATTATCAACTTAACATCAGAAGCTGCTATTAACATATCAGTGTAATCTCCAAGATAGAATCAGTTTAAAAAGATGATCAGTATAATACCTGTCTGTCAAATTATGAAAATAAGCCATGATTGTGGTTCTTTACACCATATTAATACCACACCGGCATTTCTGCTAACTTGATTTTGTAGTTTAGTCTTCACTAGAGTTGCAGTGGAAAAATACTGAATTTCTGGGAACTTTAAAGAATAAACAATGTTTGTGCTTACAAAGTAGAAGGATTTAGTAAATAAATGGTATCAAAGTACTGTTATGAATGGGAGTTACTTATGCAGGGTTTTTCAGCACTGGAAGAAAGCCTTTGCTGAAATGTAATAGCATATTAAAAGTGTAGCAAGAGATTAGCTGTGCAATAAGGGCAAGGATTGGCTTCTAATTATCTAGAGGTTTCGTTGTTGGTCAGAGACCCTTCATAACCACCACTGAGGGGACAAAAAACTATTGAAGTTACATCCAAGAGTCTAAATTACCTGTCACACTGGCATATGCCAGAGGTAATGCTTGTAAGTAGCTGGAGTTACACTAACATTGACAAATTTCCCTACTGCAAAATTTAATAAATAGAAAGGGATCTTAGATGCTCTTACTCATTACAAATTACTTACTGAAGAGATAACCATGGTTTACTTTACAGTTTTGTCTTTCAGAAGTTTATTTTACCTCCTGAAGCTTCTTCTTTTGATTTCTCATTGTACTTGAGGAGAGGTTTCTGCCTTCCAAAATTTCTTAAGAGGGAGACGTGCCCTGAAACCTTTCAGAAGTAGAACCACCTGCCAGTCCTGCAGGCAAGCACCAATGCAGCAGCAGCTGTCTGCATACTCTCTCAAGGAACTAGAGGAAATAAAGTCAGCTTGGTATTTAGATGCTGAAGTTAGAGTCAGGAAAAGAGGATATTAATGGTGTAGACATGTAAATATTGAAGTGAATATTTTATTTGAAAAAGCAGATAACACAGATTGTACATGCACATTTATTACCCCATTTCCTCTGTTGATTTTGTCTCTGGTGTGATTTTGGAAGGGTGAAGTCTTAGGTTATGAGTTCAGTTCTTAGGACTAGATTTGAGAATATAAATCTTTAAATAAATAAGTGCAAGTTCAAACTAGCATGATTTGTTTTAATGTGTTCAGTTTAGCCTGCCCAGCATGTGACAGCGCACAGTGTGCTCTGCTGCGAGGGATGAGTGGTTGTGACTGCACAGGAGCTCAGGGCCACAGCCATGGTGCAGAAGCAGAGCATCTGCTGGGAGCTGCCATGGTCAGTCTGACTTTGCACTCTGCATGTATTCTGGAGCTTTCACTTCAGGCACAGAAAACATTTTCAGGTGGGGAATAACCTACAACATATAATGGAATAAAAGCAAGAGAAGTTTCATTTTGCAGCTCTAAATCACGGAAGTCTTCACCTTAGTGAGTTCCTAGCTGGGTCACAGCTGGAACAGAAATTGAGTGCCCAATATTGGATAATCTAATCTTAAGGTTCCGAATAAATGCAGAAAGGAATTACAACTGGTCTCTACTCACAAAGAGCTACTGAGTACATCCAACACATATTTCTGTTGTAGTTGCTTACATCAGATTTCATTCTGGCCTCATATTTAAGCTTTTACATGGTTTTAAATGCTTGCTGCAAAGTCAGATCTTTGAGAAAGACATATGACTGGCAGAGAATAAATATTTTACATGGAATAATTACTTATTGCCTGAAGACTTTGGCATGCTAGCCAGCAAGAAAAAAAAACATTTTAATACATGCCAACCACACCTACAAAAGATAAGTACCGTCACAAATCATGCTCACTTATTCCAAGATTATCATTTGATAACCAGTCCAAATTGCTGTTGAGATAATAGCACACCTTTTGATGTTACTGGCAAAGTGCAAGTAAAAATATTTCTGTGTTTGGCTTTCACCATTAGAGCTAAGATTTTACAAAATGTAACAACAAAACAAGAGCCAAAGCATAAGAGGAAGAATACTTTCTCATAGTAGTGTAAATTAGATACACTTCAGCATGCTTTGGGAAAAAAATGCCACCTACTAGAAACAGGCTAGTAAGTAAAAAGTGTATAAACACAATTTATTTTACTGGGCAAACTTTAGAAATATTTGGTACAATCTGTTCAGTTTAAGCCTGGTTTTCTTAGAGGAAAATACTTGCAGCAAATATAATAGCTTCTCCCAACATGAGAGAAGCTAAGTAACTTCTACTGGAAAAAATACAAACTGGCTGTATCTTTGTGGCAGATTTCCTTGACACCTCAAGTCCACATCCATTCAAACATTGCCTTTCTAATATCCAAGGAAGCTTTAATCAATGTCAGGTTTACACCAGCGCAGAGCAGAATCTCTGGTTTATCAGTTTAAAACAATGGGATCCTTTATGCAGGGAGATTGTGACTCACTGCCTTGTTTGTCCTAGCTGATGAGAACTAACAGCACTGTATGTAATGGATGTACCATGGATATTACTGTGGGAACGTGCCTTCAGGAAGAGATCCAACTATCTTCAACTGTGTAGTCAAAGATGATTGTTATTAAAATAATTTTGGAAACTCATGTACAAGATGTACTTGAACTGCACAGTGAATAAGTTAATGATTGTTCTAACTTATCATAGCTGTTCTGCACATATGTTCAACATGCAGTTTGTTGGCATTTTGATGCTGTGTATGTGTGTGGGGAGAGGGGTGTGAGCAGACCTAGTCTGCTGACGCATCTTGATAGATGGATTGGGTTTTATCATCGTTGAATCAGAAAAACACTGAGTGGTTCTCCAAGATGAAATAGCTTGAGGGAAAAGAATAAACATCCTGCATCAGACCTTACAGTAAATCAGACCAAGGAAAGGCTCAATTCAAGTGACTGGAAGCTTGCTCAGGATTTCTGCCAAGGTTTGTTACACCATAAATGAAAATCCACAAACTAGGAGATGAAAATCTGTTAAAGACCCTTGATTGCATATTTGCTGTGTGGGAAACTGTCAGGGACAACTCATCTCCTGGTATTTCTGTTCCCCTGCTAAGGAGGCAGAGATCCAGAGCAGAGCATGTAGACTTGACCATTTCCTGCAGGAGCAGAATGTGGAATAAACCATCTGGGAAGAGAACAACTTGGTAAGGTTCCTGAACAGAGAAGAGTTATAAATGAAACTATTTACACAAAGCAACAGCAGCAACAGATATTTGGACACCATCATCATTGTAATAATTTCTTATACATTTGCTTTTAAGAAGGGCTGTGATCCTGATTTTGTATTTACTGTGTTTGCTGGGATTACTAATTCATCCAGAGCATACAACCACTGAGAGGGTACAGAAGCAGCATGAGCTTGTGACCAAGTGAAGACATGCATTTCTGATTATTTTACATGATGAAGTTTTGCTGGAAAGGTCAGGACTGTGAAGTATTTAGTAGGAAAAAAAGATAAGATAGAGCAAAAAAGCTAGCAAATCTGCTTTTTTAGTTATTCATAACGCTTCTCATCCCAGTCATGCATGTTGTATAATGAATGTATGTTCTTCTTCATGCACTGTAAATTTTGTATCTACGTAAAAATATTTGTATATGTCCTATTGGCCTCTGTGACTGGTGGGGGGCAGACCTGAAACCTATCCCTCACCTTATCTAATAAGAAAAGTTTTTAAACATGTCAAAAGCTTCCTTTAAATCTCAGGTGAGAACTGCTACATTGAAATGCATCCACCATGAACCACGTCAGGGGCTCTTACTGCAGAAATTAGCAGAGACAACTGATCAGAAATTCAGTGAAATACTGACAAGCAAGTGCTCTCTATAGTGTTGCAGACTGGTTTGAAAATGCAATTTAAAAAAAAAAAAAAAAGGCAATAAATGTAAAGAAAAAGAAGAGTAATTGAAATCGCCAATGGAAAATCTCAGATTTTCAACCAGAACATAAATGTTTGCATTCTGAAAAGCAGCTGAAGCAATGGCTGAGGTCTTCATATTTCCATTCATCTCTTCTGGCTTAACTCTTAAGCTAGAGCACATCTCTTCTCATACAACAATGAATTTGTTTTTTCAACAAAAACATCAACATTTTCCATTAAAAAAAATTGCGGAAACAATGAAGGGTACTTTAATCATAACCCAAAAGCCATAGATTTCCATTATTGAGAACTAAAAGGTCATGAGATGCTTCTTGGACCTTTCAGGTGAGATGCAGAATGGGAACACAATGGAGAAATGGTATGTCTGCAGTATCTTTCCACTGTGCTCGTCCACTACAAGGCTGTATGCAGTCTGGCAGTAACATCTGTGTTGTTAGTTAGACTGTCTTAAAAAACAGATGCTAAGACCACTTGATTTTCTCAATCTTCTAGGCATAATAGAGACATAATCAGTTCTCAGTCTGTGCCCAGCTTCATCAAAATTGAGCACTACATATCTGTGCAATATTTTTGCCAACTAAATTTTCTTTTGTATTATTATAAACTGGAAAGCTGATATCTAAGAATAGAAAATCACAAGTAACTATAATTAAACAGGATTATGAATATTAAGTAAATTACTAAGATTTTAAAAAAATTTTATGGGTAATGTCGTTCAGAAAACTGAAAAGAAAAAGGAAATTTTCATCTAGTGTGGGAATGAATTAGAAAAGATTCCCTAAAAACAGTCCACAACCTAGATGATATTACCATAGATACGTATCTTTCTGATATTACTATTCGCTGTCTCAAGTGTCCCTTATTTGTCCCAGCAGAGAACCAGAAAATCTATTCTCTGAACTGGACTTGGCATTCCGTGCTGGAAGAAACCTGCCTATCTGAAGAAGGACAATTTGGAAAGTCTTGGGAGTAGGGCTGAGCAAGGTCACCTTGCTGGGGCTGCCTTTGCGTTATGGAACGCTCATTAAACCAGGTAACCCACTGCACAAGAGGAGCATGTTGACACACATTTGGGGGCCTTGTACAGAATGGAGATGTAATCAGCCATTAAACATTTATAACTAGTAGTAATGAGCCATTAAAAGGATAGGAAACCCTGCATTCCTCTTTCTACTCCTTTGCACTTATTATCCTGTGAAATCTCAATGGATTTGGGTTGGGAATATTTGCTTGTTAACTTCACATTTATCACACGCACGACGTAGGTAATCCTGATACCAACGGCAACCTGCCTCACAGAGCCCCCACACTCCATTACTTCTCAGCTGCTTTTTGGGAGCAGTTCTGCCTGTTTTCCCACAGCAAACAAGATGAACAGTTGGTTAGTGGGTTGTCCAAAAAGGGAATGGACGGCGTCTATTAAAGTAGGTTTAGCACCACTCTGTCCAGGGCCACATCACACACAAAGCTCCTTGTCAGTTGGAAACACTGATAGAATAAACTCATGACTTCCTGGCAGAGACTATGTAGGCATTCTGTTTTTCCCACCCTCCCTTTCTCCTTGGTAAGCAATGTATTATCCTCCTTGGAAATGCAAGGCACACTGAGACACAGATCCTCTATACCCGCGTGGGTGGAGGAGAGATGAAGTTTTAACATGCTCCTGAAAAGTGTGCTGTTGAGCATTTGGAGAGTAAATAAGAACTCCAATATCCTTCTCACTTTTGAAAAGTACTTATTTTTTCTACATATTTCAAAACCCAGTGCTCTAAATACACAGAGGCATGTAGTGCTTGCGCAGAACAAGAGATTCTTGGCTCTTAGACACAGGACAGGTCATATAATCAAAATCATCCTTTGCATACTTGTAGTCTAATGAAAGTCTGGCATTGAAGTAGCCTAGAAGTTAAATGTCCATGTGTAATTTAACCAAGCTTTGGTGTTCTTCTGAGAATTTAACGTTGTAATACATTTGACCTCAGTAAATATTAGATATCTACCTGAATATCAGTTGCCACATTCTGTCACCAAATCTCCACAACACCCTTCCTGTTCTGTTTGGTAGCAAGAAGGGACCTGGATGAACTGACAGCCTTAAAGTGTTTGTTGCTACCCTAGAAGCTTCTGGACAGTCATTTATAGTGCCACTACATTAATTTCATAGTGCTAACACAGCTGTGAATTTGATATGAAATTGCATTTAAATTAAAATAATTCTCAGCTCTCATGTAAGAAGTACCTGAGCCTCTTGATTCAATGACCTCACTATGTCAGATTGCCTAGAGCTCATGATCAAACTGCTCCAATTCCCCCTTTTAAAGGTCATGTAAACATGTGTGCTTAGCGAATTAGATGCATATTCAATTCCCTGTTCACAAAGCTTCCTAGTTAAGTTCCTTACCTATCCCTCAATTGCAAGCCTGCACCTGACAGCAGGATATTGACTTTTGAACTGTGGTCAAAGACATGATTAAGCACAGAAATAACTGCCCCCTGCAATGTAGAGAATACATATAAAGAGAAGTGAAGCTACATTTTTTCTAAATGGTGCTCATTATGTAGGTCAACTAACTCACTTTTTTACATGGCTGTTCCATGAATTTTGTTTGGGTTTTTTTTATACTGTGTTTTTATAGGGGTGGTGTGTGCTGAAGTGCAATATATAGATATCTAGGTAACCATGCAGGAGTTTTACTAGAGATGTTACTGTAATTAAGGACTGCTTGAGTGTCCTTCCTAACAAGGTGTGCTAAAACAAAAAAAAAATGGGAATAATGAATGTCAGTTTTAAGTCATCTCCATCAAAGACTGCATGAAACACACTGAACAGTTCACCATTTCAATAATAATAACAACAGAGCAAATCTTTTTGATTCTGGCATTTCACTTCACCTATAAATAGTAGTTTCAGTGCTGATTTTCATAATTCTGCAAATAAAGTTATTACATTTGTGATCTTGCTGTTAGATCTTTCCTTATAAGTAATAACTAATTATCTCCGTACAGTTATTCTGACCCTTTTTACCTTAGTTCACCCCATAGGTCTGTGCAGCACAACACCTCACCTCTGACTGGGGCTGGTGACGGAAAACAAATCAGCATACTGTCAGCTTTCCCCAGACATCTACTTGTAGTATCCTGGAAATAGCTGGTCTCAAATAATCCTGAACTCATTGTTTAGAACTTTTCTGCTGTGCCAGTCCCAAAATCTGAGGATGGTAAGACCCAGAAAGTCACCAGGTTTGTGTAATAGTTAGATTTTGCAGGCAATGAAATGTCAACTTCTGTGTTTGCCTCTAGATTTTCAACCTCTAGGTTACACATTTTCAAGGGTTTTCAAAGACCAGAACAAAAACATCTTTCAAGAATGTGAAAATCTCAGATGAAAACACACAAACAAACAAACAAACTACAAAGCAACAAGTCACCCACATCTGTTGTCAGGCTTGGTAAACCACGAGATAGAAGAAAATCCGTGGGATTGTCTAGGGCAGACAGTTATTCAGGGTACTTTGATGCTTACCACGGGCTGTACTTTTTCCAGGTGCATCACCCTACGGACAAACCTTGCTGTGGGAAGATCCACAGTTCTTGTTAGGCCTCAAGACTTCTTGAACAGCATGAAGTTACAGCACTGTTAGAAAGGAAAGGAGAAGTTTCTTGGTACAATATGTTTTGCTAAGTGCCATGACAGGTTGTAACAATGAGGAAAAGGTAGACAGCAAAACATTTCTAGGGGCCTGATAAAGAACCAGCATACATGTAAATTCATCATTCTTATCAATAAACCACTCCCTGCTGACTCTCCTGGTATGCTTACCAAAGATAAGGCATACAGCTACCTCATGGGCTCAGTGTGAGATGAACCAGCACTTGCACCCTTAGGTCAGAACAAGAGCTGAGTATCAGCCACTTACCTGCCTTGAGGTCCCACTGGGGTCCTGATCCCGACATTTCTTCCTTTCAGAAATAAATGAATGGCAATACTGGCCAGCAGATTTCTTAAAAAAATAAAATTAAATAATAATTGGAATAAAATATTAAAGTTAATTAAACCTAACAAATAGTTCACATCTTCTGCTAAAACAAAATATTTCAAACCTTGTTCTTACCTGAGAAGTTTAAAAGAATTAGTCAAGAAGGTCTCTGGACCACTAGAGTTAATTTTCTTTACCAAGTCTTGGGAAAGAAAGGGTATTTCAA
The DNA here is from genome assembly GCA_013397115.1 of Edolisoma coerulescens. Taxonomy (NCBI): domain Eukaryota; kingdom Metazoa; phylum Chordata; class Aves; order Passeriformes; family Campephagidae; genus Edolisoma; species Edolisoma coerulescens. The sequence continues at coordinate 3,935,053 of VWZW01003916.1, read as the reverse complement.
GGAATTGCTGACTTGCCAAAGCAATCATAGCGTTTAAAGAGAATGGCCCAGGAAATGATATATCAGTTATTCTGATACTAATCTTAGGAAAAAAAATTAGAAAGCTGGAGAAAGTCAGCACTCTATCAACAGGGAATTATGTGCTAAAAATAAAGCTATATAGTTCAACGTAGTTTCAGAGAAAGTAGTTCTTGTCAAATTATCTTCTTTAGGTTTTTCCTTTATAAAATTATAGGTCTGGTTGACAAAGGTAGCTGTGTTGTTACAGTGTAATTAAATTTCACTGAGGTATTTGACATACTACACATGACATTGTGTTTTAAAATCCTGCATTATATGTAATTAATAGAGCACAGATTACATGATTTAAAAGCCACTTGACTGATAGCACTCGAAATGTATGCATTAATGGAAAGGCATTAATTATCTGGGCCATTAATAAGACTCTTGGTCCTAAGGCATTTTAACCCTTATTTGAAAATAATCTGAACACTGGGTGCAGTTTGAAGGGGACACAAAGTGGATGCTGTGAAAAGCAGTCAGGAGTCAGCTATTAGAGTGTGCTGAATCTCTTGAATAGGTGGCCTGAATTCAGCAGAAGTTTGAACGCACTGAAATGCCGTGAACAGGGAGCAAAAGTATGTTGCAGAGTGGAGCTGCCAGCCCATGCACCCAGGGAAAAGCACCTGTGCATCTTTGGAAGCATGAAAAACTCATCCAAAATGGATGCAGAGGAGAAATCTGATCTTTGACATGAGGCAAAGTTTGTATGGGCATCAAGGTGGTGCCAGAGTGAGCCCTGGAAGTGAGTGAAGAGGAATAGAGCTGAGGGGATTATTTGTATCTTGTAGGGAGATTTGAGGGGCTAAAACAGCTGTGGGGAGAGGAAGTCAGAGAGAGGGCAGTGAGATGGGCAAGTGGGCACTCCAGAAATGTGGCTCCTGGTGTTGGCCCACTGCTTTTCATAACCCTCAAGCCCATTTCCCATCCTGCAGGTGTCTGACCATGGCTACACACATCCAGCACCCTTCCCATGGCCACACTCAGCTCCTCACCCTGCAGCAGCTGGAACAGACTAGAGGGATGGCAGCCAGCACTGGGCCATCAGCTTTCCCCTCTCTAAGGACCTCCTAGGGGAAACAAATAATATAGGTCCTGTGGCTAGAAATTAAATGGTACTAATGGTCCTTTCTGTCTTCAGAATCCATGAATCACCCTTTACTGCCTGGGTGAGCTTTCCTCCTTGGTTCAAGGTCTACCATGAAAAAAAAAGAGCTCATTTCTAATCTCTTAGCAAAACTCAAATGGCTTTGTACGTCCGATAATCTCAGTCTGATTAACTCTGTGTTTCTTTGCCTGTTCAAATGGTATTTGGTGTTTCCCAGGGAAAAAGGACTGGAATCAGTAAAGCACATAGGAACATGTTGCAAATGTGCATGTAGCAATCCTATTTTATAGTTATTTGCAATGGCCAGTATCTCCATGCTTAAGCTCTCCACGACATTGAAAGTGATGATAGTATTGCATATTTCACTTTGGCAGTACATACACTGAAATGGGAACAATATAGAGAAGATTAACATGGCTCCTGGGCCAGGATGACATGCAGATTCATGAAGAGTTACAAAATTCTTTTGAGCCAACAACATGCCCAGCAGGACTAGGAAAGTGATTGTCCCTCTTTACTGGGCAGTGGTGAGGCCACACCTTGAGTCCTGTGTCCAGTTTTGGGCCCCACAGCACAAGAAGGACAGTGAGGTTCTGGAGTGTGTCCAGGGAAGGTCAACAGATATGGAGAAGGATCTGGAGCACAAGTCTGATGAGAAGCAGCTGAGGCAGCTAGGGGTGTTTGGCCTGGAGAAAAGGAGGCTCAGGGGAGACCTTATCACTCTCTACAATGCCCTGAGAAGAGGATGTAACCAGGTGGGGGTTGGCCTCTTCTGCCAAGCAACCACTGACAGGATAAGAGGACGTGGCCTCAAGCTGCACCAGGGAAGGTACAGGCTGGACGTCACAAAGAATGTCTTCACTGAAAGGGCTGCCCAGGGAGGTGGTGGAGTCAACATACCTGGAAGTGTTCAAGAAGAGACTGAACGTGGCATTTAGTGCTGTGGTGTAATTGGCAAGGTGGCGATTGGTCAAAGGTGGGACTTGATGATCTTGGAGGTCTTTTCCAACCTAAATGATTCTGTGATTTTATGATATACTTGGTTTATGACTCCATATATCAGGAGGAATTTCAGGTTAGTATATTCTTTTTGAACATTAAAGTATTTCTCCAATAGCTAATATTGAAAAAACCCACCCCAAAAGCCTTTACTGGAGTTTCCTTTAGGGCATAGACCAATTAGTTAATTGTTCCATGCTAAAGCAAATCCTCAGCCCTTTAGTTTTCAAAATCTGAACTTCTACATAATTTTATTAATAACCAGTACCTTTATAATGGGCCAAATTAAGCCAAAATCCTTCATGCAAGGGGGCATAATGTTTGGATTTAAAAAATCCGTGTGAGATTTGAATTTGTTGGGTAGAACCCAATACTAATTAAAATTAGACAAAATCCAGCAGACCTTTGATAATTACATCAAAAGTTCATATTCATTTGATGTGGATTGTCTATATTTCATTGTTACTCTCTTAAAAGATTATTTATGTACAAAGAGTTAGAAAAGAGTATTAATATTTAAAAAGTGGAGCTATAAGGGCAAACACTGATTCAGCACATGATTTAATTTATTAAATGTTTGCTTTATTCTGCTCAAAACCATGACTTGTGACACTGTTTTTTGCATAAAGAGTGATCTACAAAGATTCTTAGTAAAATATGTTTCTAGTGGAACAAGAAGTTTGGCTTGTTTACTGGCGACTGGATTCAGCAGCATTTGCTTAACAAGCTGGGCATTAAGGAACCACATCAGTCATATTTTCATTCCAAATTTGCCACTGGTTTACTGAGCAAAGTTCCTCAGAGGAAAAAATCTGATTTCATAAAAGATCACACACACCAGCCCTAACAATGTGAGATGGTGTACTGAAAGTTGTCTGGAAATTCAGCATATTTTATGCAAGTGCAAAGTACTTTCCTCACAGCCTAGTACATTGAAGGCACAGCAGTATTATAAAAGGGAGAGATTACCAAAAATGTCTAGACATGGAGAAAGTATGACTTCAGTTAGAACACTCTGGTATTTACTTTTCCTTTCTAGAGAGAGAGAGATATACAATACTTCATTATTTCAGTATGCAAGGCAGCAAGGTTTCTGAGCAGTTCAGCAAAAATCCTCAGTTGACTGCAGGCTGGGAAAAATACAAAAGAAAGGATCTGAATGAAAATCATCTCTGAGAGAAAAATAGGAAGCGGAGTGCAGCTACTTTTCATTCCATCATGCAGATGGTGTTTATTGCATTTTAAAGGTATCCATATTAAAAAAAACAACTCAACAAAACCAACCCCCAAACCACACCAACGTTATAAATTTCCAATTATTTAGGAAGCATTTAAATGACAGTTGGCTGTGTAGCCTCACTGCAGACTCAGTGTACACAGCAGAGAAACTTTGTCGCAAACATTCTTATTTCTTTACTCTGCACAAAGGAAGGACATGGACCTGTTGGAGCAAGTCCAGAGCAAGCCACAAAGGTGATCACAGGGTTGGAGCACGTCCTATGACGATGGGTTGGGAGATTTGGGGTTGTTTGGCCTGGAGAAGAGAGGGCTCCAGGGAGACCTTGCAGCAGATTTCCAGTATCTAAAGGGGTTACAGGAGATCTGGAGAGGGACTTTTGACAAGGACATGTAGTGACAAGGGGGAATAAATGGCTTTAAAGAGAATAGGTTTAGGTTGGACATAAGGAAGAAATCTCTGCCAGGGTGGTGGGACACTGGAACAGGTTGCCCAGAGAAGTGGTGGATGCCCCATCCCTGGAAGAGTTCAAGCCTCAGGATGGGCTCTGAGCAACCTGGCCTAGTGGAATGTGTCCCTGCCCATGGTAGGAGGGTCAGAACTAAATGATCCCTAAAGTCCCTTCCAACACAAACCATTCTATGATTCTATTATATATAGGTAACAATGGATTTTTTACTTAGTCGTGGGTTCAGGGTCCCAGTTTTCCTTTCTTACATATTTGAATCTCTTACTATATTCAATTATTTTTTTTTATTTTTAATGGTATTCCTTAAATATTATTGCACACATGTGAAGTATATGATTTTTGCTCTCTTTTGAAGTCTGATGATGGCATTGAGAGACATCTATTGAAAGACACATTGACACCTTTTTTTTGCATAAGAAATTATCAGTGAAGATTCTTAGATTAATTAAGTAACATATTTAGCATGCTGGCTGATCATTTAACATTTGTAACAGCTCAGTTCAATGTATGGCTCCCATCAGTTCTGCTTGCTGCTATGTGTGTTGAGCCCACACACAAAACGAGTATCCCAGACTGTGAATTAGGTAGTAAGAAAGGCAAAATTGCTGACTGACCATCCTTGCAAAATACGATGTATGCAACCAAGAAACACAGAAAATCTCTGTGTATTTTCTGCATTGCAAACTCTTGTCCACCCAAGCTAACCCAGCTGCATGAACCAGTCTGGCTGTAGAAGCTTCAGGTAGCTGTGTGCTTAATTTAAAAGAGTGAATTCCCTCATGCTGCTGCACCTTGTTCCTGATGCCTGAACTGCTCGGTTATCTCTACAGTATACACTTACCCACAATAAATATACCCACGGTGTCAAAGACTGCAGCAGAACCTGTCTCGGTTTTACTTGGGCAACCATTGTTTTGTTTTTAATCCCACAGTGTGTTTGTTTTGATCACACACCTTGAACTTCTGCAACGAATAGGGGAAGAGGTCTATAAAATATTGTTTACAGTACAGCTCCATTCAATATACCATCCTGATTGAGTCCCAAGCTCAGACCTTGTTATGAGTGAGGTGAGGGCACTGGTGGGGGAAAAAATTACTGAATGTATACAAGTAATTAGAGCCTGCATCATTGCTTACACAAAGGGTTGGTGGAGGCAAGAATGCAGGCTAATGTTCTTTTAATGTGTTATCTTCAAATGTAGTGCCTTGGAGGGTTATGTGTGTCTATATAAATAAAGCAAAAGCCAGAAATGCTGAAGTATGAATGGACAATACTCCTTAAGGTGTCAAAAGGCAGGCAGGATAGTTTGTTTTCATGATATGTGATTCCCAGGAGCCACAGCTGATTTTAGCAAGGGAAACCTACCAGAGAAGTCCTCTTGGCTGCAGATTACAAGATCTCTAAGGAGCTCTCTAGGAGTAGAGAAGGGTTATTAAAAAGAGATTACTTCCAGGCTGTGACAAACTTCTTGGCAAAAGCTAAAGGTGACTTTTCAGAGGTTTACAACTAGTTTGATAAGATTTTCAGAAGGATATCATTAAGCACCCCTTCAGCACTGAGGCTAAGCTTTTCTCAACCTGCAGATTCTTGAGACAGATTTTGAATGTGCCAAAACTTAACAAAGTAGCTGGTAGTTTACACTTTTATAATCACATAACAATATAGCCTGTTAATCATAGTCCCAAAGATGGCAAAAATTTTCCAGGAAAAAAGTTTCATGTGCATACCAGACATCTGAAATGAATAACTCTACCCTAAAAGCTACAAAGCTAGATGAAGGCAAGTAGCTCATAATTAGAATAGTTTTGGTTTTATTTTTAAAAATTTGTATTGGAAAGTCAGTTCAGTGAAACTGTATTTTTCTTTAGTAGAAATCAACAATTATGATGACAATCTAGTCAGGAAAATGTCTCATCTCAGGATAGTAACTAATCAATATATATCTGTGAAAGAAAGAGAAAAAAATTAAATCCCTCTTCTTTGAGTGAGCCATAGATATACAAGTCTGAAATTTTCTTTGGGTAAGGTTTTGTGTAGAGGGGTTTGCAATTATGTTTTTAAATCTAAATTTCACTTCAACGTGTAAAGGAGTATTTAAAGGGCAATTTTAAATAATCAGGAAGATCAGTGCCTAGCCTCCTGAACTGGGAAGTGTTTGAAAACTAATTACTGACAATTCTGCTCATGCAAGTTCATGTAACTCATTTGTTCATTGCTACAAAACAGAATTGATGAGAACAACATAGGTGGAAAATAGAGTTCTCAATAAAATAGAAATGAGGAAAGGTATTAATATCTCTCTCAAATATGTATACTTATCTTTGATATTAATGTGATTTCCGTTTGTGCATGCTAAAAAGATCAAGATTAGAATTCTAAGGGTTCATGTTAACATGGCTCCCCTTTTTACACTCACAAATAACTGTGGGAACAGTTTCGCAGAGTATGTTCTTTGATAACAAACAGATATTCAACTATCAGATTAACAGGTACATTAATGTATGTAGATGTTGACATATCCACGTTTGCACCCATAATTACTTGCAGATGTGGACTATGGGCACAAAAATGGCCATATTTTAGATACTACTCTTCAAGTCTACCACATATTTTTATTCTCTAGTGACTTTGGCATGACATTTTTTAAAACACTCAGATTCCAGTTAGGTTTGTGCCCCTAACTCAGGCAGGTGTTTTTTGAAATTTCACCTTGAAAGCACACTTGGAGTTGTCACTTTTCGAATGTACATGAGAATTCCATCTGCCTTTTCAAATTAACACATCTCAGCCTTTGACTTTTTTATCTACAGGAAGGTTGTTATGAGACGTTTCTTCCTGCTCTTAGAGGTTTTTCTCTATTACTTTGCCCCCCTTGGAGCTCTTCAACTCCTCTGTCTAATCACCGAGGGTTCTTCATGGTGCTCTGCTTACATGCAAAGCAAGAACAAGCAAACAAAAGCTGTTTGGGTACATCATCATATTTCTTACAAATTGGTGAGAAAAAATAGAGAAGTAGCTCATTTATTTCACTACATTAAGAAATCTAGAATTAAGGAGAGAAGCAGGAAGGTAAAAATCCTCCAAATTCTGTCCTGTAAATTTGGGTCAAAGAGAAGGTCCATGGCAGACAAGACAACAGAGTAATAATTGTGACAGTGCTTACAACGGCTGCAATGCTTTCACAGTGGTACTGAACCATATTAAACACCAAGATAATGGTGATTTTATGGCCTCATGGGAAGGCAAAGAGTCATTCTGCAGTTATAAATAAATCTGCTTATTCATACAACGGTAGTCCATTGTATTTCTAACAGATCTCTGACTCTTAGAGAGTCAGTATAATAATCTCTGCTTAAGAGCTAAAGTGCCTAAAAGCCTTCATCCTGCCTCTGAAAACAGGCCAGCTTTCGCTCTGGTGCTCCCTTTACCAGAAGCATCATCAGAAATCTCAGGAGTCTCTTGGCAAAGCTGACAGTGGCTGCCTGTGGCCATTGGGTAAGTTCTGTGCACTGCTGTAAGCCTCAGATGCCCGATGAAATAAACCAATATTGAATGATAACTCCTAAATATCTCAGACTATCTACCATAGTTTCTGTCCTGCATCCTCTCCTCCCTTCTGCCTACCTTTTGACAACAAACCCAAATGGATTTGATCTGCACCTGATCAGCCACCAAATGATAGAACGTGGCAGAGCCAACTGGACCACAGATTAACTCAGAAAGTTGTCTTCCTAAAAGTGCTGCAGGAATTCCATGTAAAGGACACCGATGTCGTTATTGATATCCTTCCTTCCTGTCATCACTGCATTGAAATGGCTGAGAGCCTGATCTCTTTTTGTAATATGGTGTAAAGTTAGGGGCAATTTTCACAAAAAATGAGTATAGAATATGAGGAACTTTGGGATAATGCCAATGCTTATTGGGAAAAACACAGCTTCAGATCATAAGACTTTCTTTTATTGTGCAGTATGACAAAGTCCTCGGAGTGCTGCCGAAGAGACGCATGAAGGAATTCATCTCTGGTTTTTACAGGCCAATCAAAGTTAGGATAACATCCTCAACAGCAGATGAGTTTCCGTGCTGCAATACTTTTATTAGGATCAGAATCTAAGTCAGAAACCTTTTTTGAAGGACAGTGGTCTAGGACAGTGGTCTAAAGCCAAATGGACCCTGGAATTGGCCTCACACAGTTACTGAAACCTTTTCTCCTTTGCACAGGTGGCAGATGACAGTTTTTATGCCCCATTCAGTACAACAAATAGAAAGAAGAGAGGAATGAAAAAGCTAGAAATTAAAACCAAAATGCTTTAGCACTGAGAGGCAAGATAACAGCAAGAGAAAACAAAGTGCAAATGTTAAATGTTAGTCATATTGCTTACCACACCACTGAAGATGTTGAGATACTATGGTGATAAGTGTAGTAAAAGAATCCATCTAGAACAAGGGTGGACTTGTCCATGGAATTTTGGTGTTTCTACATTCAACCTTCTCAACATGAAAGGCACTTGCACCTTCCACCATTGCAATTAGTTATTTCATTGGTATGTTATGAAACTAACAAATGCTTATACATTATTTTATGTTCCTCAGAGAGGGAGGATTTTGAGCTACACCCATTAGAGATGAAACCAAATGTTATAAAGATAAAAATACCAAAGAACAGCAATTCCAAGTGGAACATAGATATTCAAGGACACTCAGTCTTTAAGACAAGAAGAAAAAAAAAAGAAAGTCAGTGCTCCAAATACAGTGTGGAAGCTAAAGAAATAAAAGAGTGTAGTAATGTAATAACTTGTTTGAGTCAGGACCATTTTGTGGAAGGATAGCCAAATAAATCTTCTAAAATCAGAAAATAATGTAGAACCAGAACCTAGATGAAATACTTTTCATTAGACTCATTATATGTGTTATGGTTTTGAAAACAGAAAAGGAACCTAAATCAAGCAAATAGAAACTGACTCCATTAAAGTGATTTAAAGTGATAAAAATTAAGATATTCAACTAAATGTTTACAATTCAAAAGGACATGCTTTGATGAACTAATGGGAATGTTTAACAAAGCCTATTAAAACTAGAATCCCAAGGGATCTGACCATGGAAGAAACCTGGAATTTCAAAGTCAAAAGTATTGAACCTTACAGAACATGTTACTTTAAACTAGAGAAAAATTTGAAAGAACTCTCCAGTAATCTACAAATGAAAGATGAAACTTTAGAATGTCAAAAGAGATTCTGTGTTTGGCCTGAAAGAAGATATTGAGCTGTATGGTATTTCCTTTTTGAGCCATATAAATTGAGACTAAAATTCACAAGGAAAGAAGTTGGGCGGCTTTGCAGTCAAGGTAAAACCGAGATTAAAGATAATCTAGGTGTGGCCAAAAATGAAACAAATTTTGCCTCAGGTTTCAAAAAGGACAATTATGTTGAATTGGGAGGAAAAACAGATTGTTTCATGGCAGCTTTGATTTACACACCCTTGTTATCTCAACTGTGGTGGAAACAGAAGTAGTGAGTCTTAACGCACTCAAGTCAGGGGGATTAGGTGGTCTCCCCTGCAGGATTTATGAGAACACACCTTTCAAATCAAACACCAAATACCGTGCCTACGGTTAAAAGAGGAGAAAGTAATCAGGGATCTGTAAGCCTGTGACTCTATAGACTGCTTTAGGACATATTTTGAAGGAAAAAATATTTAAAGACAATTTAATAGGTTGTAAAACAACAACAATTTAATCAAATGTAGATCATCCTAGACAGAGTTTCTAGGCAAAGGAAATGGACTGGATTTCATATATCAAGACTTCAGGAAAAGGTGCCAACTATGAAACTTGTAATTTAAAATCAAAGAAAGGAACGAAGAATCTGTGATGTCGAGTATGAAGCTGTCAGGTAGAGGAACTGGAGATTAATTACTGGTAGAATTCTTCAAGACTCAGTATTGAAACAGATGGTGATTAATAGTCTAATGTCTGCTTTTCACTCAGGAAGGAAGAGAGCAAAATACCAATCTGTTTATACCTCTCAACTTGGTACTTTTATCAGTAGAGGATAACCAGGGTATCATATAAAAGAGCTGTATATTCTTGAGGAGTGACAGGATAGCAGCTCATAACAGAAAGTTCTGCTCCAGGGTGGGAGCTCATCAGCTGAAAAAGATGTGAAAGGACCTGAGTGGACTAGCTAATTGCAGAATTATATAAGTTGCCAGTACAATGAAAACTCCCACAGTCTATGGTTGTATTAGATTTATTTCTAGAAGAGCCTGGGCACTGTATGAGGTCTTGCAATACTTTCAAACTTCTCATTATACCTGTTCAAGAATTATGAATTAAAACTTAACTGCAGAGAAGAGATACTAAAAGATCATGCTGGGGGGGGCATGTGCTGACTTAAAGAACATGGCCAAGTTAAGAGAAATAAGACTGAAAGGTGATATGCTTTACATCTGTGAATACAGGTAGGTTAAACATCAGTAAGTACTAGATTCTTAAGGATACTGGTTTTGATGAAAGTTGACACTATGGGAATAAACTGACTAAGAATAAATTTTACCTGGAACTTACCAGAATGTTTCTAGTGACAGAGAAAACAAAGCTACTTTGCGTTTTAAGCTAGAACTTCACCATTCTAATGCATTAAATTCTTTAACCAACAATTTTAATGACTAGACTCCATAATTCTTGTTACTTCTGTATTCCTAAATGAGAATAAATATTTTAGGTATTATAATTCACGGGTCTGAAACCCTAGTATCACCTAGTCCAAACTCCAGAATGACACATTTCTTGTTTACACACCTACCATTCTGGAGGCTTTTACAGCAAAAATCCTTACTGTGAGAACTATGAGTAGTGCAGTGAAAACACTGTGACTTTATTTCATTTTTCTTCTTCCTCTCTGAGCATCATCCAGAGGAGCTTCCTGTATGGCTTTTATTAATACATGTATTCTGAATCCTCAAGCCTGAAGTTCACATAATTGTCTAAAGATTACTGGATTTGTGTGGAAATTTCACAGGTTGAAACCCTATAAGCTTTTAGGAAGAAGGACGTGGAATTTGCCCAGAATTTCCAGAAAACTAAGCAAAGTGATTATTTATTATGAAGATAAGAAGGAAGGAAGGAAGGAAGGAAGGAAGGAAGGAAGGAAGGAAGGAAGGAAGGAAGGAAGAGAGAAAGAAAGAAAGAGAGAAAGAAAGAAAGAAGGAAAGAAAGAAAGAAAGAAAGAAAGAAAGAAAGAAAGAAAGAAAGAAAGAAAGAAAGAAAGAAAGAAAGAAAGAAAGAAAGACACCTTTATCAACTCACTTCAGTAAGCTAACTCACATGTCAGCCTTCTTTTTCTCGCCAGCTTCTTAGTCCAGCCTGCCTCTTCCCCAAACAACCTGACACTTTCCCTCATCTTACACCACGCATCCCTCTAGTTTTACTTTTCCCAGAGCCAATTAATAACAGCTTCTCATCACTGTCCTGCAGTGTCCATGCACCTCCTCTGCACCCTCGAATTTTGTAGGTGGGTCAAGGAGTTTCTAGATTTATTTAATCTGTCAGAAAGCAAGATTATGACTGATATTTAGGTCAAATCTTATATTGCATTAGTATAACTTGCTGACTTAATGCTGCATTATAGTCAGGCTTCTGCGTATGACTATTTGTCAGAGTTGTAACCTGCAATTTTAAAAGGAAATAGCCTGGAAAGTATTATAAAATGGAAAAAACTTTATCTTCCTTGAAATTCAGGTCAATATACTTTGCCATGTCTAGAATTATATGTCCTGTATGTCATGGCTTAAATGGATCGTTCCAAAATGTCAGTATTTTCTGTTCTCACACACCTGTTTAATCTCATTTCTATACTATACCTGAAATTTTACTTCTGTCATTTTCTACAGTGTTAAAAATACAAACAAATTGTAGAAGTTAGCAAATGTAATTTTCATTTAAAAAAATTGTGGTATTTCCTCAAAAAACACTCTTAATAGTGAAAACTTTGTATATAAACCAAGGCCCCTACCCCAATCCAAAACTAAAAAAAACAAAACAAAACAAAAAAACCCAAACCAAAGCAACAAAAAAATCGAGACGGTTTTCACAAATTAAAGATGTTTATTCTTAATTCAGTCTGTGTTGAATAATTCTAATTTCTTTATTTTCTCTGTTATGGTACTTACAAGAACTTGGAAGTTCCAATATTCTAACTAGAAATAAAAATGAAGTCAATGGTATTACATGTACATGACCAATTTTCATCTGCTTTGGAGATGCAACTTCTTTTTTCAGATGATTTTGGTCAATATTTTCCAATTTCTGTCTGGAGCAGGTTGAACACAGAGTATCAGATTGGGAAAAATCACACTGGCCATTGAGAAAGAGAAAATTTCAGTCACAAAATTAAACTGACTGGAGAACTAAAAACTGAGGAGCGGTGTGGCAGTGAGGTCCGTCAGTGACCAAGATTGCTGGAGGTAGGCATGAACAGCTGACCCGGCCACCTCGCTTGGCAGTCTGAGGAAACTGTTATGTTCTGGCCAAAGAGAGAGAACTGTGAGGAGGTGAAGAAATCCCAGTATGAGAAATGAAGTAGAAAACGTCAGTGAAGTTGAGGGTAAAAAAGTCACAGGGTCTGTAATGTCACTTGTCCATTAACAGCTGAAGTGCTCACCGAGTGCAGTGGCAGAGATAACTGGCTGGCCCTTCAGAACTGCAGGCTGCCTTCCTCAGAAATAGGAAGGAACTGAGAAAGAATTGTTTTCCTGCTTATCACCAATGTTGTCCATTTCCTTTTTGCTCTATGGGCTTTAAATTTTTCCGGTTCCATTTCTGTTCCTTCTAAGTTGCCCCTCTTCTAACTACAAGGACAAGTGAAAACATCACTGAAACAAGGAGACTGAGAAAATTGAATTATTTTATAGTCTTTAAATTATTAAAGAAGTTCTTTCCAATACAGATGGAAATACAGCTATAAAATCTGGTGGTGTCAGATGTGATTTTTTGACTTTGAAAAAACATTGCTTACAGTTCCCCTCAAATTTTTGTGCTTAGCAAAACTTACTCCAGTCACTGAGCAAAAATAATTATTTATCCATGACCTAACCAGCAATATTTACCCACCTTTGCAAAGCAATCTGGGCTGCACAAAAGCTGTATGGATGTGGAAAGGAAAACAGCAAAGTCTGGATGTCTATTCATGGTCTAAATTCAGATGCACACTGAGGAATTCTGTAGGGTTGCAACTGGTGAGCATGCATCTTTCATCAGCTGCAGAATGGGTATGGAGCATTTTAAAGGATTACTACTTTTATGTGCTATCTTGAAAGAACAATTATTGTACGTGTGAATCAGTAATCCAGTGGTGTTTTAGAGGGAATCAGTTTTGTGATATTTATTCATTTCCTCCATCCCCTGTCTAAGCAGCTTAGGGAATTTCAGGCGGGAAAAATGAGAAAACTATGAAAAATGCATACTTAAACATTCAGTCTTGAAACGCTGAAGTAAAGGTTTAAACAACCTAAATAAAACTAATATGTATTCTTGGCATATGGATCAAGTCCAAACCTGAGACAACATTTTTCATTTCACCATACAACAATATAAATCTAATTTCAAGGAGCAATATCTGTAAGAAATAGCTGCTGTTATAATTTCTCAGAGTTATCCTTTCTTTAAAAAAAAATTTCTAACACATAAATATAATGGAGAATGTTGGTTATATGAAGTCTCTCTCAAAAGAAAGCATTTAAAACCAAATATCATGCTAGGAAAAATTTGCATGCATTAAGAAGCTTGCTATGTAGTGACAAAATGCTCATTTCCACTCCATTTCCAAGAAGAGGGAGTCTGGTTTCCAGACCATCTAGGTCTACATCCTTGCCACCAAAAATATTATAGGAAGCCAAAGATGGCTGGCATTTTTCTGTCCAGACCTGGGTGAGTACGATGATCATAGAAGATTCTCAAGGAAGTATTTGCCTGTCTGTTGTTGCCCTCACATAAGCCTTCATAGTCAGCCCATACATCAGAGGAAAGGCAGAGGAAATGGTTGCTCTGCCTAGCGTGGGTTGCTGTTGAATAGCGCAGCGAGGTGTTCAAACCAGATCTGTGAACTGAGATGGCCTAATGTGCCCCAAGAGGCCATGGATCATTTCTGCTGCATAAAGGCCTCCACTGCTACACCTCTTCCAGCTCTGCAGTCTGAGTCTAGGAGTAAACTAAATCACCTGAAAATAATTCAGGCGTTGATGTACGCAGCTTGCTCATGGGCTGAGAAGCAACAAGGACACTACCCTGTTGTCTTTAAATTTCTTTTAAATCACTTCAATTCTTAAAAACAAAAAGAACAACAATCAGCTAATATATTTTAAATGGTTTGGATTTTCTGTTGAATAGAATGACCGTGCACACAGAGACATGTAAAAATATATCTATGCAAATTCAGAGAGAAGCTGACACATCGTTTTACCTTTTGTGAGAGAACCATTAAGTTTTATGTGCAGACACCTCTGTTTTAAATCATGAAGCTAGCACCAGAACTACTTGGCTTTTCCAAAATCTTGCCTCAGCCCTCAGCCTCCAAATAAAATACTAATTGCTGATGCTTTTAGTACAGAATCAGTTCATTAATCCCAGTTACTACCCCCACAAATGAATGCATTATAACTCAGTTCTGGGATTCATTAATTGACCTAGTTAATTTGATCCCTAAAAGCCCATAATTAGGAATGTGTAAAATAGGTTGAAAAAATTTGTTGCAAGCAGATATTACCTGAACGGTGAGTGTATAAACCTTCAATAAGGCTTGTTCCTGAGATTTTTCCTTTTATCTTTAAAAGGGTTTAGAAAGTTTGTGCTAAAAAGGAGGCCAGGAGAGTAAAATGTGTGAAAACCAAGGAGAGCAGATAACCTTTTATACCAAGTTATTTTCATTTTAGCATGTGACTCAATCTAATTCAAAACCTACACTGATATCTGTCAGAAAAGCATGTGTAGCAAAACAGGCTGCAGTCAGGGAGAGAAAAAAAAAGGAAGTTCCTGTAAATGAACAAAAAAGGCCTGAATTCATCTCTTTTTGAATCCCAAATTGCACTTTAAAGTGTCATGTATGCCAGGTGCGGTACCTCTTAAGAGAGAAAGGTCATCCGCCTTGGAGGAGAGCAAGCATCCTTAGTGTATGCAGCACCCAGAGGAATAAGATGTTTGAGAAGGTAAACTTCTGAATATGTATGTGTTTTAATAAAGCTTTTCATTTGGAAGGTTTTTGGAGCATTCACACAAATTGAGTTTTAAGGAGGAAGTGACTCTGCCTGGCCTGCTCTACTGTCAGAGGAAATAAGTGAAACTAAAATGAAGTGATAATATACTGTAGGAAATTTAAGAGAAAGAAAGGCAGAGGAAAAATGGCAATCTGGGACCATACAGCTGATCCCCAAAATAGACACAATGACCAGTGCCAAACTAGCTGCCAAAAACAGTAGATTGTAAAATTACCTAATACCTATGTCATGTTTACTTTATATTTACATTGGGGAATGGGCTCCCCAACAGACACAATACTCAACAGTATTTTTGTTCACTGTCACTATCATTATGCACCATCTGCTCTGCCAAATTTCCTTTCTGTTCTTTTTTGTGCATTCATCAGCACAGTAGTAAGTAACTACCTTAATGACTGCAGCATATTGCTTCTGGATTAGCAGCAGATATTGTACTACTCCTGACTCATGGACAGAGCTGTAAGTAGGAGACCTGGCAGGGGGTTCAATTTAAAATCCTTTTCCCTTTGCAAAAAGAAACAGAGTACCTAGGAAATTTTTTTCCCAACTCACTAGCAGGGATGTGATCTATGGTTTGGCTTAAGAAAAAAAATGTACCTCCTTCTGTGAAATTCAGTGAAGTACTTGCCAGCTCCACAGAGATGGCTGAATTCTGACAAGATGTCTTAGTGTGATGGGTAGCCTGAAATACTGGCAGAGAGCTCTGCTTACTTTGCTCAAAACCACAGATAGAAAAAAAACCACAGCTTTGAGAAAAGGGCAGCTTTTGAAAAGGACACGTGTTTGCTGACTGAACCTTGTGGGTTAATATGGTGACCCGCAAGCACAAGAAGGCCTTTTTGTCTGTGTAGTCTGTGGGTAGATGTAGCAGCGGGTAATCCAATCCTGGTACATCTTTACTTATTCTTTGCTTTGAGGCCATCTAAAGTGAGTTCTCCAAAACTTATCTCAGTGCTCTTTTTATGTGTGCTGAGCAGACTTTTTGTTGTTGAGCTTAGTCAAATACTGAAAAAGTAGGCAGGGGTGGGTTTTTTTCCTTCTAAAAAACTAAACAAAATAAAACACTTTTTCCAGACATCTTGCACCAAGATAGGTGCATGAGGCAGGGGATGGGAAGGGAAAAAGCTAAATAAATGTGAAAAAAGAAAAAAAATTACAAAGAATAGCCAAGGGAAATTTGGACCGGAAAGACTCCTCAGGAGTATCATGGTATAAGGAAATAAAGCAGAAAAACATATAGATGTATATAAATTCAAAATATATTATGGAAAGTTTCCTACTAAAAACACATTCAAAAATAATTACTTCTGATTCACAAAGAGAGGAAAAATTGAGTGATCTTAAGCTTCAGGGATCCTAGGATGGAGCACTTCCAGGCTGCTTGAATGCAGGCAGCTTCAATGCAGCCCAGACAGGCGATGGGCTAAAAGGCTTAGGAGCCTCATTCTGTTCCCACTAAATTCAATGGTAAATTTGGACTTTGAAACAGGCATGGAGTGAGCAATTGTATGTAACAGTCAGGGACAGCAGAAGTTAGCAGTGGTGTGAGAGCTTTGTTAATATACTGGTGCCTGGATCTGTCAGTGAGATCTGCACTCCTCTTGGCTAACTGTCCCTGAGGCTGATTCCACCAACCTGTGGAAATGAATCTAAAGTAAAAGGAAGACCAGAACCCCAAAGCTTGGAACTATCAGTATGGAAATAAACTGGTGCCATAGTGACACTTTCTTAGGGCTTTCACAGCCCGGAGCTGTGACCTGACTACATCAGCACTAATATGGAAAGATAAACCAGAAGGGACTTAACTCTTCTGCAGTTGTGCTAATATACACTGATGTGGAAAGAACTGCATATTTCTTGATTTTAGCTGCAGAATAATTCCAGACTCATGCCAATCTACTCAACAAGTCTATGGCATGGCTGCAATGGTTTCTCAAGTTTTAAAATGTGCAGTTGTTGCACGTGTGAGAAGCTCACTGGTACCAGCCTCTAAGGGCTTCAGAGTTTTCCGGACAGTCTCCTTCAGGTATGTCTTTTCTGACTAATTCACATCCTATAAAGTGTAAAAGCAAATATTGCTAGAGGATTATTATTCAAATATTACTCTTCTATATACAGTAGCTTTTGAGGAGCATTCAGGGTTGGGTGTTTTCTCTCATTACCAGTGACAGGAAGTTGGGCACTACTATTTTTTCTGCCTTGAAAGCTCTTTGGTATTTTTGGTGCATAAGCTTACCATTTTATTGTCATACAGTATGAAAGGAACCATGCTACTACAAACTATAAAACACGGTCATTGGCTAAACTTCCAAAATTAAGTACCCTTTTAATGTGTCTCAGGGTTCAAGATCCCAGCCCTGAGATTCCTTCTAGGGGATCTAATTTCATACTGAGGTGCATTATTAGCTGGACAACTGCAAATGGAGAAAACTATTGATCACATGGGATAAGACAGAGTCTAGAGAAGTGAAATGCATACTCTGAGCTATTGCAGCAGGAGGTAAAGCTCATACTGATGTTGTAAGTGGGTCTAAGTGGCACAGCTCAGGGGGATGTGGTGTCAGCACATGGAAATGCACTGGGAGGAGGCTCGAGGAGGAAATCTTGCAAAAACCAGGTCCCTTGGCATTAAGAGCTTTGAAAACCAGCAGGGATTGCTTAAAATAAATCCTCTAGTTTATAGACAGCCAACATGAATGGCTCAGGCAAGTGTAATATGAGCATGGCTGCTCAATCCTGTGAGCGAACATGATGCTGCATTCAGGACTAGATGTAGTTTTGATGTTTTTCTCAGAGCTAATAATGGAAGCAGCAATTCACTTTCTCCAGAGAGAGGAGCGGAAGGCATTTTAGCAGCCTGAATATGTTTGTGCACAGGGCCAACAAAAATGGCAGGATAGATTTGGAAACTCCTCATGGAGTTGTTTTTATGCACACAGAGCAGCAGCATTTAGATCCATATCGTAAAGAAAAAAAATGAATGTTTTTTTTGAGCAGCTGACTGCAGAGAAGAGAGATGGTAGTACTCTTGTGGGTCCTATATCCTTGTAGATGTACAATGTCAGCTTCAACTATCTTAAACTAAACGCACAAACCCAAAGACAGTCCTTCTTTTTAATGACTTTCTGAACTTGAGCAAGGTCATATTCTTTTTGACAGCAGGAAATTGTTATCCAGGTATATTTCTGAATTTTTCTAATATCACCACTTATGTGCATAGTTGAAAAAGAGATTCCTTTTATTCCTCTTGAAAAAGGAAAACATAATATATCACCCCCTTTTTTTTTTAGTACAACTGCACAGGGACAGCTTTGCTAAGATATTTCAAAACTTAGATCTTGTAACAGGGTCTGCAGAAACACTCCAGTTAGACAGGGCCTTGTCCATCATTAACAACTCATCCTGCAAGTTGTTGCAAAAATTACTCTACATCGTGAGAACTGGGACTTCAGAGAGAGTAAAGTTGTACCCACATAGTCCCTTCATAGCAGGTCCAATCCTCTTCTTAAAACAAGAGCATGCCTAGTTTTAAGATAAAATTCAAGAAAAGTGGATGCTGTAGGATAATGCCCAAAGTCTCACTCAACAGATGAACCTACTGTAGCTCAAGATGCTCTGTCAGTCCCCTCAGCTGGACAGGGGAGAGAAAATATAACAAAAAGCTCAGAGGTCAAGATAAGAGCAGAGAGAGATCACTCAGCAGTTACCATCACGGGCAAAACAGGCTCAACTCAGGGAAATTAGTTTAATTTACTTCAAATCAAATCAGGGTGGGATAATGGGAAATTATCTCCAAACTTAAAATGCCTTCTCTCCCACTGCACCTGTGTCCTCCTCAGTGGGAGGACTCCCCACACTCCTCCCCTGTCCCGGTGGGGGTCCCTCCCATGAGAGACAGTCCTCCATGAACTATAATGTGAGTCCTTCCCACGGGATGCAGTTCTTCATGAACTGCTCCAAAGTGGTCCCTTCCACAGGAGCTCTCTTTCAGGAGCAGACTGTGCCTGCAGGGATTCCACAGCTCCTTCAAGCACTTCTGTCTACTCCTGCTTCAGGGCCCTCCTTGGGCTGCAGGTGGATCTCTGTTCCATTGTGCCCTGCCAGGGGCTGCAGGGGCACAGCTGCCCCACCGTGGGCTGCACCACGGGCTGCAGGGGAATCTCTGCCTCAGCACTTAGAGCACCTCCTGCCCTTCCTTCCTCGCTGGACTTGGTGTCTGCACATATTCTCACTCCTGTCTCTTTAGCTTTCATTGCTGTGGTTTTTTCCCCTTCTTAAATATGTTATCCCAGAGATAACCAATGTGCTTGGCCTTCGCCAGCAGTAGATCCATCTTGGAACTAGCTGCTGTTGGTTCTGTTGGACATGGGGGAAGCCTCTAGTAACTTCTCACAGAAGCCACTACTGTAGTGCCCCCACTACCAAAACCTTGTCACACACCTTGTCTTGAGTTGGAAGCTTATAGGGTTGGTGTAGCTCCCCTAAGACTGGGATATACTGGGGTATACAACTGGGACAGTGAATAGATAGTACGGGTATGCTTAAGGTAACTGTCTAGTTGACTATTCACCTCATAGTACAGACTAGCATTTCCCTTCCTACTCAGGCTGTTACAGCACATTGCAGGTAGCTGCTGCTTTGGTATCTCAAACAAAGAGGCTGTGTGATATTCAATGCACTGCTTTGCAATGAGAAACTCTTTTTTATTTTGTCTTTTCTTTTTGTGACCCTAGGATTTTGCCAGAATCTCTTCCTTTCTCTCCTTTACATCCCCTTGAGGTACAACTAGAAGAGATGCATTTTTCAATGAGTTCCTAAATGAGAAACAAGAAAAGTGATCTGGAAAGGTTTCACTAAGAATAGTGAGTTTTTAAATTTCTATTTATTCTGTGTGTGAGCACAGTAGGATGAAATGCTTTTTAGAGCTTTAAGTGTGCTTGAATTGTACTCAGCCAATTGCCATTCCTTGTTCTCACAGGCTGTTGAAGTATAAACTGTTCCCATATCCACTAGGTTGAAAGGAGTTGTTCAAACATAGAATTACTCTAATTGAATTGTATGTACATGAGAAATTGTTTTCCTGTCATAAGGTTATCATAAAATAAACAGCAGAATCTGCATGAAGTCCACATCTGACCCATGGCTATCCTTTCAGAGGGCACGTTCTCTGCACTTAGTTCCTATCTTTTCTCCATCATATGCTTCCACATATGAAGAGAACAGAAAGAGAGAAAACATATCCTAATAATGTATTATCTGCCCAGAAGGAACAGATGCAAAGCATAGGATGAAAAGCCTTTGACGTACTCTGTAAACAATATACCCAAATATCTCCCAATGACAGAGAAAAATTAGGAGAATCAGCAAACCTTCTAATAATAATAATAGTAATAAAATGTCAAGTATTTTAATATTAATATCCATCTATCTACAAGTTGCATTAATCATGACTTTAGAGGTCATCAGGGGAGGATGGGGTTGGAATTTATTTGATGAAAAATAGAGGCATATGTTTGATCTACATACAAACTCTAATTTTAAAAAGTCTTATTGACTCCAGTCAGCAGAGAAAAGTAGGAGTTCCAGGCACAGTTCTTCTGCCCATTTTGAATATTATTTTCCTGGTGAGTTAACTGCTGAACTCCCATGCCCAGTTCTTGCTGCTGAATTTAAGGGGAATCTAGAAAGCCAGCTCAAAGCCAGCCTCTAGACTCCAGGCATCAAAGATCAGTATGATGAATGGAGGTCTATGAGGTCTCCCAAGGACACAGGACTGATACTTGTTCTCAGCAATTATTCTCTTTATAGAAGGCTTGAGGAACACAGACACATTTGCAACTTATTTTGCCTGTAAAATGTAGGGGACTGTACAGATAATTGCTATTACGAAGATAATAGAGAGAATGACTATTATGATTTTTGGGAAGCTATGCTTGATCATTTACAGAAAACAAAAATAGAAAAGTGGAAAAATGTAGACATTGCAACCAATCATTTGGCTACATATTCTTAAGAAAAACAAAATCACCTTACTGTATAAGTAACTCTCTGGTTTCATTCAAGAGAGGCAAGATATAATTTATACCACAGAGCCATTGCCATAAAAGTATGTAATTCAGACTATATCCTGCTCCATTTTTCACTAAGACAAAAATGAACAAAAAGTCAGTGTTTCCTACATTATGCTTAACAGCTCTCAACAGCACATAGGAAGGAGTTTGGAGAAAATTGTCTGCATCAAGGAGTAAAAGGGTGTGGCTGACCAACACCCACAGCCATGGAAACAGTGTTAATTCAAAAGAATTTTACCAATGTTATCAATACTTTTAGTCATTATAGGAAAGCATCAAGATGGTAGGCAACACATCCAAGCAAACAAAATTATCTTTAATTTTTTCTGATTTCTTCATCAGAAAAATCTCACAGCTCAGCTCTGCCACGAACCTAAAAACCTAATCAATATTCTCACAAAAATTTCAGATACCAGCATAAACTTTGTGTAGATTTTCTGCAAAATGTGCATCATTTTAGCATGCAATCAGTGCAAAGAAATATTCATGAGCCAGACCACTGCATTATTTCCCAGCAACCAATCAAAACAGAAGCAAGGAAAAAGGCAGTAGGATGCATGTAGAATGTGGAGTTATTGGTTCTTTCTCATCTGTACTATTTTACAGTGATGTATTAAATCTTTAGGATTTATTAGTCATTAACACTACTAGAAATTAATCATCAAGTACTTTGCTCATTACATTAGATTATCAAATATATGTAGGTTATGCTCCCAACAGGAGAATTCATCAATGCTTTGAATGAATCATCTACATTCTTGGACTTTACTCAATGATGCTCAAAACAATTTTGGTCAGATGCTTAGGAAGTATTTTATCACATTTGTATATATTTGAAAAACATGGTTCCTAGATTAAGATTAGCATTGAAAGCCATTAAGATTGTGGGTGTTTCTATTCAGAATTCAGCATTGCCTTGGGAAAAGTTTCTTTTCTTAAGAGCTGAGTAAATTTATTTTTGAATCAGAAACTTGTGCATATGTAGCTTAGGATCTTATTCCCTTTTTGCAGATTAGTGCTTTTCCTTTACTTGTAATACATACCATGAAAATTTCTAGAAAACTAAATTACATTTTGAATTGCTTTTGCTTTTCTTATAGCTGCTTTTCACACAACTCATTTGTTCTCAGTTGATGCTGTCATGGGTGGAATACACTCTGCATGAGAACAATATTCTTGCTTAAGTGTAGCAACTCTTGGTCTGTGCTTTACAATTTGGCACTGTTTTTCTTCAGTACAGGAGAAGATAGCCAAACTGTTTTATCACTGTCTTTATTAACAAGTTGTGCCATTGTGAAGTTTTTTCTGTTTGTTTTACCCAAGCCATCAAGTTATATTTGATATTAATCCGATTGTAACTTTAAGCACTGCGTTGTTCTCAAGTCCTGTAGAAAACTATAAAGCATATAGTTCTAGCTATAGCTTTAGATAGGGCTGTATTTCTTTAGTTTTCTTACAAATAATCTATAATGTATATATTTTTAACTAATTCCATTAATTTTATGTCAATGTGTTTCATAGGGATGAAAAAAAATATATGTTAAAATATTGAAGGTCAGAAGGACATTTCAGTCACCAGGTTTTCTGTTCCATCCCTAAACTGTACCTGTATCAACAGCTTTGTGAGACAAGATTTATAGACACCAAAAATACGTTTTTCAACAAGCCATCAGTTTGATTTGTGGAGCAGGAGCATGCCAAGTTGAAAAGTCTATAAAGAGTGGTGCTGAGTCTCTGTTTTGTCCTTGTTGACAACGAAGTTATCTTACGTGATTACAGCTTTCAGTATTAAAAAAGAACTCAAGGGCCAAGTTTTGCCAGGTGGCCTGGAAGCCTGGTAGGGCAACATTTCCCGGAAGAACTCAATAACTACCGTTCCACTTACTTTCACTTCAGAGTAAACTTAGAGTCAGGTACTTGCTACTAATTTTTCACTTCACCAAACATGAGTTTAGCAATGTCTTAAACTTATAAATGGGAACATATTAAAAGCCCAAACGTGTCAAAGAGAACCCAACTAAAAAGTGTGGAGATGTAACAGTTCTTCAGGGCCTTTTCACAGCTCCAACCTCACATACCCAGACACTCAGACGACTTCTTAAGCAGTGAACAGGCATGGTTTATTCTTGTCTTAAAGCATCAGAACAAGGACTGTGTGACCTGGTCACATGAAACACAGCAACATGCAGATGAATGCCACACTTGGACTGACACAACAGCACAGGTACAGCTTTGCAGTCCAGTCATATGTATGCCAAAACCTGAAAACTCATCACCTGAGTTGATGTAGTGACAAAAATCTGCCCCCAAGCTGTTCAGTAGGCAGCAGCTTGTGCAGACCACACAGTGGCTTATTTTTTCAGGCATACCCAGACTTTTATGCCTCAAAAGCATGACACAGAAGGCTTTTTCATTAGAAATAAGATATCTGTAGCTGCCTCTCAGCTGCACATAATTTCTGAGTGTGCTATATTTTGAAGTATGACAGCATTCAGGTGACCACAGGGAAAGCCTTCCCAATAAAATATATTACTATGCATAGATAGTCTGGCAGCAGAGTAGAAGAAATAGAACAGCAGTACTGCAGAGGCACTTTACATGGTCTCATATATTGTGTATCTGGTATATAGAGTGTAATATTACTTTAGAACTATGCTGGAACCACCAGAAGTGACACGTGCATTTTCCTATTTATCTCTAAAGTGCTTCTTGGTGTCTGGATCCAATGATCTTTCTGAGGTTTCATGAATATGATCATTAAAGGAATGTGTCTTTTCAGCAACTTAGTAGCAGCAGATAACAGTATCTGGTAATTTGTACCACTTTATAGACATTTCTATAACTGTACAACTTCAATTCATAATGACCCTGGGTGGTAATGTAGAGAAAGTGAAGTAGAAAGTATAAGTGAATCAGTGTCGCCTTTTCTAATAACTGTAAAACACACTATAATAAAGAATATAGTAATGATAATCTGCCAGTGCTCACCAGTCCATCTTCAAGCCCTTTTCCAAATGAGATAACAGTATGACCATAAGAAAAAAGCCACCCAAAAGCACAGCTGCAAGCTGCAAATCTCAGGCTGCAAATCTCACCCCAGGTGTTTAAAGCACTCAGTCACTACAGGAGACATCTGAGGAGCTCATTTATTAAATCTCTGTCCTAGGAAACCCACACGGAAAAAATCTAAATCTCATTAAAAATATTCTTTTACTAGGAAGATATATCTGAGACCTGGCGTACACCTGTGTGGTGGAGATAAACTAGGAGATAGAAAATTTCCACTATGTCATATAAAGAGACACCAAAACAAAGCCTGTTGGTCTCATTCCGAATCTTTCAGTCCTTATTGGTTAACAAGATTAGCCAGGGGAACAGCTATTCCACAGTGAAAATGGTCATATGTGTTGAGTTTGGAAGTGCCTATGAATAAAGAGACTTTGCAGGATACTTGTGACAAAGTAAATAAATTTCATTCAATAAGAAAATTGTACTTGTATTTTCTAAGAGTCAGTGTCCTGTGATCTAAAACACATACAAGGTTGATAGAACTCAAAGGTCTTATGCAGTCTGATCTTTTTCAGTTGTTTAAACTTATATCATCTCTCCATAGCAGCTCTAATCTCCATTAAGTTCCTGTTACTGACAGAAGAAACAGGCCACAATCCAGCAAAGCACTTAAACACAGCTTAGCTTTAAATATGTGAAGTTGTATTGAAACCAATGAGAATACTCTCATGCTAAAAGTAAGCACATGCTTAAGTCGTCCACTGGATCAGGGCCATAAAATAATGCAGTTTTGCCAATAAATAACTTGTCCATCAGGATAATTTCCACTGAGACACATGGAATTTTTTTTTTAAAGCTACTTACTGTCAAAAGACAAGGAATTTCTGATTTCTTGTTCTTGTTTCTGATCTCTTGGTTGGGTTGGTGTAGCAGTGGTATGAGATCAAAATCGGGAGTGAGGCTTCTAACAGGACTATGTTTGGTGTACAGGACTAATTTTATGATCCAAGAGGCATTTACTTGTATGTGCATTCACACAAGCAGAACCTGGAACATTTTCTTAGCTGACATAAGAAAATTTCCAGAAAACAGACATAAAAATTAAAGCTTCTGAAAGGATAGACCTAATTTGCCTCACACACTAGCCTGGGATTTTAACTAGTTTTTTTTCCATGAACACATTGTAAACCTTATGTTTGTATATGAGGAAGAAAGAATAGCTTAAGCATGCTTTGTCATCTGGATATATCTCTTTTGTCAAGACCCAGATGAAAGGGCTAAAATCAATAGGTTTCTTCTAGCTGTCTTCATTGATTGCCAAATAAACTAACTCTTCTTTATTGCTTTACAAAAAAAATAAAAAAATCTGTTTGGTAAAACTTATGTAACGTACTTTTACTTCTAACAAAAACTGAAAAAAAGGGAGATTTTTTCCAATGGCATGAAAAGCCAATTAGGACTGCCAGGAAAGTGTGTAGGGAAAGCAGGAGTATGCCATTTGGCAGAGTGGTACAGGAATTGGTACCTCACCATCTAGAGCCAAATCTGGTGTGTGATGGAGCTGATCTCTCTGCTAATATATTACATTTTTGAGTGATGCCTGGAAAATTGTAGCATGAGCTGTAAAGTGCCAGAAAGTGACACTGGAATTATAAACCCTTTAAAGAAGCATTTAGACAAAATAAACAGAGACCAGACCATAAGAGGGATAATGGCTGTTCTCCCTTTAGTCAATGCCGTAAGATGTTGGAGAGAGTTAACACTGAAGGGGAAACTTCAGGTAAGTCATATTCTGAGTGACAAACACAGACTGGTGAAAAGGGAGCTGTTTGAGAAACAGGTCTGTTCCAAGAAAACTCCATGTTTAAAACATGCTATGGGAAAATATTTGAAAGAAGTAATTTTTTCTTAAAATAAACATTTAAACCTTTTGCTTTCTGCTTTGCAGTTACTTTATTACTAAATATGTTTTGTACTTAAAAAGTTGAGAATGTTTCTAATGATATTAAAGAACCAAATAGTTCATAATTACTGGAGCTACCATCCAAGTATCTGAGGGTACTGTGAAATGTCATAGCACCTGATGGGCAGTGCTCTCACATTTTTTCATGAATATATATTGGAAAGTGGGTGGAAGAGAGTTTGATTAAAATGAAGACTGTATTGGGTTTGTGTGGCAAGGCTGTGGTAAGGGGGGCACTAGAGGGTTGGCTTCTCTGAGAAGCTGCTGGAAGCTTCCCCCATGTGTGACAGAGCCAATGCCAGCTGGCTCCAGGATGGAACCCACTGCTGGCCAAAGCTGAGTCTGTCAGCGACAGTGGTAGTGCCTCTGGGATAATGGGTTTAAGAAGCGGGGAAAAAACAGGGCAACTGCAGCTGAAGAGACAGGAGTGAAAACATGAGAGGAACAGCTCTGCAGACACCAAGGTCAGTGAGGAAGGAGGGGCAGGAGGTGCTGCAGGTGGTGAGGCAGAGATTCCCCTGCAGCCTGTGGCGCAGCCCATGTTCAGGCAGCTGTGGCCTTGCAACCCGGGGAGGTCCGTGGTGGAGCAGAGATCCACCTGCAGCCCCTGGAGGATTCCATGCCAGAGAATGAGAAAATGACTTTGTGGGCAACTGGTGTCCAGCCAGGGTCAACCAACCACAAAGAGAAATACTGTTTGGAGTTACTGAGGCCAAATGAAATGATGGACATAGGCTGATCTCTGAAGAAGGAGTCAGGCTCTATTTCCTTTCACAATTTAAGATTTCATTAGGAAACATTAAAGTACTGTATTGTCTCTGCTATTTGACATCTAGATGGCAAGTGATCATAATATTCTCAGGAAATATTAATCAACTTTCCTTTAACTAAGTAGATACTGAAATTTTTCAAGTCCAGCAGTGTCAGCAAAGCAGATGCTCAAATGACATGGGTGAGCAGAAAATGGATTGTGGAGCAACTGTTAGAGAAGGATTTCTCTACATAATGAGAATTGGACTTCAGAGAGAGCATGTTGAAGTCTGTGCATGTTGCAGGTCAGTTTTGCCCATTAGGGGCATTTGCAAATATAGTCACAAAATAGCAAGTTTGAAGTTAGCCACCTGCAGAGGTAAAAGAGTCAGACAGCTAATTTGCAGTGGTTTCCAAAAGGTTAATTAAGCTTCTCTATTATACTGTGAATACATAATCAACATCTGTAAAACAGGATCTTGCTGGTCTTACAGGTGCCATGTCCCGTGCGTTAATCAATTAGGCCAGAGTGAAAGGCTTAAAGCAAGAGCTGAGCACAGACTGGTGCAGAAATGGTTCCAGTACTAGAGAGGTAACATCTCCTACTAAGTTTTGTCACAGGGCCAACATCAGAGTTTAGTTGGAGTATAGCTGCTGGGAAAAACAGCTAGAGCAGCCCAGTCAGCAAGTCAGAACATTCTCTTCAGGGCTGATGAACTTTTAAATGCTTTTGCTTCATATAACACATGAAATGGACAAACATCTATGTAAAAAAAGACTGGCAGCAAACCCACTCACCTGACATGTGTAAAAATGCTGTGAATGGCTTTTGCTCATGCATTTTATTCATGCAGTGACTTCAGCACAGAAAATACTTGAATTTGCCTCTTCTAGGCCTTGCCAGTGTCCTGACTTATACTGAGTGAATTTACTTTTGTTTTGAGCAGAAATCTCTGAAGACATTCCTTTGCCTGCTGAGTTCTTGATAAAATATATGTATTTCTAATGAATAAGTCTCTTTTTCAAGCATGAAAAGTTTTCAGAAATTTCCTTGAAAAAATCCCTAGAATTGCCTCTTCCTGAGGGGTACCCCACATCTGTATAGAGAAGTTTACAAGATGCCTGCCAAGGACAGGACTGCAGTCTGGATGCCTCTGCCATGAAAGTCTTGAAGAATATTTTACATGAACTGTGTGTTATACTGCACAGAGGTAGACGTATCATTAGAGTAATAAAAGTTCTCCATGGAACTTGTGCAAGTTTGGTATTTTCTGCAAATTCATTCCCTCACAGCCGACTGGACACTGTCATGAGTTCTGCTAAAAATGTACAGAATAGAACAGAATCCAGTTTCTCTCTCTATTATCAGTTTTGCAAAGCTATAATAAAAAAGAAAGTATAAAAACTAGTTGGACAAAAACAAAAGTTGTTATTCAATACCAATAGATTTTTAAATAAGTGCCATTTTGACAAAGTTCCTTTTTAGAATAAAACTATGGTTTCAAAAGCTTATATAAAACCCAACACTGTTGACTCACTCCTACAGAATAGTCAGACTTCACTAGAAAGACCCTCTCACAGTGAGTTGGTGAGAAAGAAGGGAGGCTTTGCTTGAAAGTCTAGAAGATTTTATAGCCGAAATAGGATGTATTATACTTGCTTAGACCAAGCCTGGGATTTGCTGGATCTCAGGAACACTCCTAAATCTGGGCAGTGTGTCCCAACTATCCCTCTTTTCAAAAAACTGTCTTCTTTTGCTGCCTCACCAGGCAGTAGCTGTTTATCTTGGGCTTCATGTAGCCTTTTATAACCTATTGCTCCTCAAGATTATTAGTCCTCCCATATGAACAACTTCCATGCCTTCTTTGTACCTCTAGGACAGGAATAAGTCTGCCCTGATCTTGCCCTTAAATTATTGAAAGATCAATTAAATCAAAATAGGTATAAAAAAAACCATAGACACATTCTTTAATTTAAGCTGAAAATTTTTCAGAAGCAAAATAATATTAAGTATGGTTAATTCCTTCTTTTCATTCTCAGCCCCAACTTTGCAGCTGCTCCACACACTGAGTTCCCATCGTGAACCCTGACTGTAAAAAACTGGACAGAAGACGGGGAAAAGCTACATGAAAGTGAGGAGAATTGTAATCATGAATATAACAAGAACACTTCTTTCAAGTGCATCATCAAAATTTAACAAATCAGCACAGGCATTTTCAAAGTTCAGGACCTGTCACTTTTCAAAAAATGGATCAGGTTTTTTTACCTTCCTTAATCCCTCAATGACTTCCAGGAGCATAGCCATTCCCAGCAAAAATGAGTCTTCCCTTCCCAAAGCATATTTTCTGCTCCAGCTACGTGCTTACAAAAGGAAGGTGAGAGAAGTGCATTAAACTTTTTGAACGAGGAAGGTAGTTCTCATGGCTCGAGAGCGTGCGCTCCGCTGCCAGGGACTGCCTGGTGAGCACACCCTGTTCGTCCTGCCCAGAAGAACTGGACTCTCCCTTGTGTTGTGAACAGCTCCATTGTGTCTCAAGAACAGAGCTGTCTGTCTCAGAGTGCTCTTTCTGTAGAGCAGCATCTAATTTGTGAAAGGATGGACAATGGAATTATGAACTACCCATTTTATTTCTTCTCAGGACCTTCTACACTTTGTATTTTTTTAATGAAGTTTATAAATTTTTTCCTTATAATTGCTGGTCTACATACACCAGTCCTAGGCTTTAGAAATAACTGTCGATTCCTTCTTTCTCACATCATCATCACTAATAAAAATGGAGTTTTCATTACTGCTAGCTTGAAAAACTGGAAGACCGATAGAAGGGATGTTGTACTAAAATGTACTAATCTTAAAATACCTGTATCTTGCTGTGAATACACTATTTTGTCTAAAAAAGCCTGTATTAAGTTCAAAATAACATTTTCCCCTCTATGTATCTTGTGAAACAACCTTTTTTTCTTGGGGAAAACCTGCATTAACGAATAACTGCAAAATTGTTTGTTCAAAATATATAATGGCCTGTGTTTCTTGCTTCATTTGGGACAATACAGAAGTCCCTGTGTGATGTGGTACAAAGGCCATGCTGATACATATTCAGGATGACCAGCATAACTTACTCACTTGCTTTGCCACCCAAAGAATACAGCCATCCCAAACTCATCTGGCTAACAAGTTTTTGCCAAAGCAGTCACACATGCTTTCCTTGCCACACCCCGTTCTTAATGAGAAAGGAATTTGGGAAGACGGTCTCGTGCTGAGTCACATGCTTCGCATACAGGGCACTCAGTCAAATGACTTTGCTGGGACCCCTAGATTATTTAAACACATCCTGGTTTATATTGCCATTCTGTAATCTGTCTGTGCTACCTTCTGTAAAATGGCACTAGAAATGTTGTGGTGAGGATATATGAACACACTCAGAGAGAAGCTCCTTGTAAACCCTTCCACCTCTACACACTTACTTTAGAACTGATATTCAGGAAATGAAACAGTGACATTAATATCACCACTGTACAGGGATATAGATTAAAAAATAGTATAGCAGCAGCCTACATATTGCTGTGGAAAGACAGTTGCAGATGCAGGATTGAATCAATGTCCATTGTAGGTTTGAAAAAGTTGTTGCATATAGAAACTTTGTGGGCAGGTAGATGTTTGAATGCAAAAAAAAAAACATTTCTCTAGCAAGCTGATTTGCAGCAGATGAAGATGGATCTGGGCTTCTAAATCAAAGGAATAGTGTGTAAAATGTAGGTTCAGTGGTCAGCGTTGGTTAGTATCACAACATTCATCTGTGGCTCTCCTGACATACCTCAGCATGGTGTGAGTCTGCAAGTCTTATCATTTCAGATTGGTTTTTTCATCTAATAGCACTGTGCCTATCAGCATCTGTGATTTCCAATCCTTTTCTGAATTTCCACTTGCTTCGATGTGATAAAAGTATATAGGCAAATTTGATCAGACCATCAGGGATTGTGGCACACTGTTTTTCAAGGCTATCAGATAAAGGAGAAATATTTCACTTCTAATGAATATCGATATACAAACAATTACTTTTTTTACAGGAAAGAGAAAATATGAGAATAGTAATATCCCAAATTTATATGAATGAACAGCAGAAAATGGTCATTTTCTTATTTTCCAATTTTTTAGCACAGTTTAATAGAGGATTTTTATTATAAAGTGTCCCACTGGTGGTTCCTGCCACTTCAGTGGCATACACTGACATTGAGGAACATACAGACAGATATTTTTGAGTAGGTTTTCACTGTTGGATGTTACTATTTAGAAGGAGGCATGGTTTTATTTTGTCACTGTCTTTCTTCTTTTGTTTAGTGAGAAAGAAAAGAACATATTGCTTCTATGACTCATTCTTCTCATAAAAATCTCTGACTTTGATACTTTAATAGTCATGCTCCCCAGCTTGTGGCATAGTGGGTAATGCATTTGTAATCCTGGCATGGCACCTTCTGTGTGGGTAATTCAGTCCTTCAGCACAAGAATAGTTGAACAGTTGGAAGCAGTGATTTGTAAGAAGTCAGGTCTAGTTCAGGTGGGAGTTCAAGGCAGGGACTGCACATTTTGGAAACAAAAGGATAAATACAAAGTGCCTCCCATGCAATAGTGAGTAAGTTACTCTAATGACCAGACTAACTATCATGATGAAACCTGAAAAATCTTGTTCTGTCAATGAAGTTTTTACCTTGGTGCTTGGTTTGCTGTGGAGGTTCTGCTGTGCCTCCTTATGTAGTTTTCAGTTTCTTTATTGAATTCTTTCTAAATTTAAAAGACTCACAAAGTGCACAGGATACAACTCTTTAGATGTAACTAAAAGCTCCCACCTGGCAGCAGCTGCAGCAAGGGTATGCTGACCATTTCTCAAGTGAACAGTTTTTAACTCTATTTGTGGCAAGGACATGGATTCAGGAGGGGGACAGGGGGCAGGACAGTGTCTCTGCACATGGAGTTTATGAAAATAGTGGTCTTTACAATGTTAATCAAATTCCACTTCTTTATTAGACCTACTTGTTGTTCATTTTATATCACCAAAACCAGTGATGCTCATCTACTACCAACCTCACAAGTTCCTGTAGTCAGCAGAAGGACAGCAGAGCTGGGTTGAGTGGGACTGACTCACATTTTTTGCAGATACACATACAAACTCCCCCTTGCATACATGTCCGTGCTCTCAATTTATTGAGAACTTTTTCCCATAGCCTAGGTTACCATCAGAAAGCAGTCATTTCTTGTGATTAAAAGCTAATGAGATGCTAGCTACACAAAAGTAATTTTGTGAAATCTGACAGTGAGCAGGATCTTGCTATGGCCTGATACAGACTTCGGGCAACCAGTTTCTTAGCCTGGAGTTCTGGTTATCTGCCTGCTTTCTTCCTCGAGTTATCCAATTTTTAATCCCCTTCAATTTTCCAAAGCAGTGTCTCTTTTACAGAAATTCCTCTATGTGGAAAGTGTCAATGTAATTTTGCATTTGTGCTGATATAGAAAGCAGGTTTGGATGTTTACATGAACAGAGACATTTGCATTTCATCTAACTTGAAAAAAAATTTTAAAAGCCCCCAAACAACAAAACCACCAAAAAATGCAAACAAAATGAGAAGAACCACTTGTGGTAGAGAGTGTATGCATGTAGTGGAAGGATGAAACTAACGTAGCTTTTGGAAGTCACTAGAAGACCCTTTGGCATAGGATCAATTTCCCACAATCTCAATAAGAAGCCATGACTATTTCTTCTTTGCCTTTCCCAACCATTGTTTCTCCTACCAGGTAAGTTATACGTCCCCTCCCAGACTCTGCCATGGCCTTTCACACTATCCCAAATCCCCATGGGCCTCAAGTATCTGTCTCATCCTCTGCTCTCCATCTTCTCTCTTCCCTGCCTCTGACATGTCCCATACACTGGGGTTCAAAGGATTGTCTTTAAGAAGCTGTCCTGTCCTGTGGCTTTTTTTTTTTTTTTTAATTCCCTTTCTGGGAATGTATGGTTCCTATCTGTCACCTGGCATGCTGTATTGACTCTTTTATCAACCACAAAAGACAGAATTCATGTTCAAATCTTAATTTCACCATTGTATGAATCAAGCATTTAGACTGCACTATTTTAGGAATGGCACGTTGATTTGTATCAAGCAAGGTGAAGTTCCCTGCTCTACCTCTCTGATGGGTTTTGCTGCCTGTAGGGTCAGACTGTTTAATTTGCTCGTAAACCAGCTCCTGAAACACTACTGTTTCTACCTTGAGTTATAATGGAAAACTAAAATCAGTGTCTAGCTGTGACCCCAGCTTTAGACTCGTGCAAATGACAGACATTGCTGCTTTAGTTTGGAAAGGCACTGAGGTTTGCCTTTTTTCAGAGGCGATAGGAATGTCTCCAGAAGATCTGAAAACAAATTGGTTGCTGTAACACAGGTAAATATAGTGTGTTTAGACTGAAGTCAGACCACAAGTAAGTCTTATTTCTGTTTAATTGCATTTTTCTAAATTAGAGAAGAATAAGTTATGACACGTGGCCATAACCTCAGAAAAATCTTTTACTGCAACACTTACATGGAGGAGTACAGCTGATTAGAAATGCAGAACTAAGTGATTCTGATTGAGTAGATGTAAAAAATGAGGATGTAGTAAGGCACAGTGAAACTTTCCCTCTCTGTACTTCAGTACAAGTGTCTAAATGAAATGCTACTCAGCTGATGGAGAAATGAGTTGCTATAATAGTTAAACTTGCTATTAATGATGGATGATGGCCATATATGATTTTAGAGCCATCTGAAAGAACTCCATCAAAAATGAGTCTGAACACGTTCTCATCTTCTCAAAGCTCCACCTTACACCTCTTGTTAGGTGAAACATAAAGCAAAAGAGCTTCTTCAGATTAGTAAGCAGGGAAACAAGACTGCATCTATCTGAATTGTGCAATAGCTGCTCATCATTAGAGCTGAACAATGCTATGAAAATACAGCATCAATTGAAGGAACATTGACTCATGGCTGTGAGGACACTTTGAACAGAGGGCTTCTTGAAACCCTGTAATTCTGCTCTGCTCAGTTTAGGCCCAACCCTTCAGGCCAAGGAAGCATGACGTCATTGAATCCTCATGAGATAAACAATCAATATACAAGACCCAGTGAGTTAGAGGGGACAGAACAGCATAGCCATCTTCAAAATGTTTGATAATAGGGCAAAAAAATGGTAGCTTCATCCTTATGACTCACTTAGCAATTAACCACAACATAAACAGGAATCAGAAGAGAACTTTATAAACAAATGGAGACCTGTGCAAGGTCTTTCTCAAAGCCTTGCCAGTAGTTATTTTCTTGATATAATTTCCTCACGCAGATTCAGTTCTATAAACTCAACAGAGAAGGTTTTAAGAGTATGAATATGAGCAGACATTTTATACTGCTGGACTCCCTGTGATTTCTTTGAAGACCCCAATCTAATTCTAGGCTGGATAAGCTGTAATTCGACTCCATATTACTTCACTTGATAGAATCTAGGTAGCAGACCCTAGTAATTCTTTTCACTGAATGAAGTCCATGCAATGCATAATTCAAAAGGTTAGAATAGCTCTTCCAGAGGCTTTTGGCCATAAACATTCATGGGTCCATAAAAATTACATGCAAACCACCTAAGACTTCATTTTGCTTCTGGTAGATGAGTAAAACCAACCGATGGGAACAGTATCTAAGAAATCAGCAGCCAAGGTAACTCCCCAAAGAGCCTCCATATGTTACAATAGCCCTTGATCCAAGTCCCTAATAAATGACACAAGCACAGCTACCATAACTATGACTGAATTTGAACACGGGTAGGAATACCACAGGTTCGGCAGTCATCAAGTAAAACACTACAATAGGAAGATCATGCATCAACTTACGCATGAGTTAATGACATGGATCTATCATTTTATTAATGAATCAAAGCTTCAATCAGCGTCTCCCACTATAAAACTCAAGAAGATCTCTAGCTGGAAAAGAAGTTAATTTGCTTGGAAGTTAGTTTGCTGAAAGCATAGGTACTAGCCAATGGGCTGGAGCATGCTTTGATGTATTTTAGCTATCATTAGCCAAGTTTGCCATTAATTATATGTCGCTTTACTTTTCAACGCATAATTTCCTCACATTAAACATAAAAATATACTTTACATTGTGATTATACCAGAGACAGACTGTTTTATAGTAATTGTTCAGACCTGAAAGATGATAAAGGTATCTGAGCTGAGTTAGGAACAGAAGGTAATCAAAGTAGGCTACAATAAAGTCTTTATAAATATGAAAACCAAACATGTTTGGGGGGGAAAAAAATTGGCATTATATCTTCTACTTTCTACAGTTTGGGATACATTTATTTTGATGTGAACACAGCAAACCCAGAGATTTTGGTAAGATTTGGTGGAGATTTTAGTGATATACCATTGGGTATACAGGCATAATTCAAAATTGCATTCTTTGAACTTGAGATCAACCCAGAGATCATCCCCAGACCTGCAGACTGCTTCAACATCCACATGAATGCAAACAAATGCAAAGTTTCAGGTACTAGTTTTTTATTGGTGTCATGGTTTATACAAAAGTAATCTATGAATAACTAAAGAAAGTGTCAAAATTTTCAATGTTTTCAGAGCCAAAGTTTAGCCTGAACCACAGTGTTTTAGGAGGGCATAGGCTAGATAATGTGGAAGAAGTGCAGTGGGGCACTGGTGTTGCACATGCATTTTGCCAGGGGACAGTGGGAGGCCTGGCCATGTCCTTCCACTCATATTGGACAGGGGAATGAAAACCTCACTACTCTTTTGATCTTAAGCTATCTTCTAATTTTCATTTTTAGTTTATTCATGGCTGGTTTATTCCCATTTGTTTCGTACTTGTTCCTTAGTCTAAACAGTCCTTTACTAGGTCTGCTCTTACACTTTTGATCTATTTATAGTTTTTTCTTCAATGTTTGCTTTACTAGGTAAACCAAAGCAAAACCTTTTTAGTGTCATCATTGTAAGTAACAGGGAGGGCCAGAGGACTGAAAACACTCTCCCGCACCATGTTCAGTTTTGATTTATCTTTTAAATAGAGGGATATTCAAAACTGTGAAAGTATTTCAGATGAGGTCCTATCTGGACCCTTTTTTGCATTATCATTGGATAATTTGTGTGAAAAGCAGCCTCTCGCTAATGAAAGCCATTTCCAAAATACGTATAAAGATTTAATCTATAAATCACATACCTAAAATCCATTAAGCCCTCCATCCTTTCACCTTTAAAAAAAAAAAAGAAAAGAAAAAAATCCATTATATTTATTCCTTTTTCTCTTGCCAAGTTCTACATATTTGATTTTGAAAAAAGTACTTTGGACCTCAGTGGGAATGTCATTTGGGCATGGGTTTTAATCCCTAAGTGAAAAACTGAAAACGTTCATAGGTTAATAAGGTGTACTGGATAACGAAGTTAACAAAGTAAGCAACAACTCTGCTTGCTCATACAGTGTTAAACTAAGCAATAGAGCTTAGGAAAATTACTATTTCTACATTTCATTAGCTGTTCTATTCAAGAACCTGTTCATGTCTGTCAAACTTCTCTTTCTGTTTTATATAAAAGTGTAATAAAAACCATCATACTCCTTCTGTTCAACAAGACAGTAGAAATTAAATCAGTCCACACTCTATGTTCTGAGAAATTAAATCAGTCCACACTCTATGTTCTGTGTGTGGATTTTACTTGGAACTTTGGATGTCACCAGGACATCTGATTCTGAATGTCCAATTGTCATCTGATGAAATCTCTACACAAAACAGGAAACACAGGCAGCCTCAAATGAGAAAATTTGGCAATATATGATCGCTAATAACCTTTCACTTATTCTCAGAGTGTAATGAGATAATTCTCCTTAAAAGACCTTTATTTCTGTCTGAGATCTGGTTTAAAACTCTCAGCTACATCTGTGTCCTATGATCTCCCATTCACTTTGAACTAGAGAATAACAACCAGCTGGGCAACACACTAGCTCCTACAAATCCTGCAGTGATGAGAGAATATATTGAATGTATTCAAATTAATTGCTGCTTAATTAAATAGATAGAGTTACACATCCTGGGAACAACCCATTGTGTTATCACGTAGTCAAATGTATTTGCTTTTTTGCACTTTGACATCAGCGAGAAAAGACTACAGAAGAGTGAACAGTCATTATGAGTCAGAAGGCAGGAAGAGACTAGAAAGAGACTAGAAAATGTAAAAAGTGAAAGCTTTTACTCTTTCACCTAAACCAAACTATTTATCAGCTACAAAGCTGCTTAATCTCTGCATAGGAAAGACAAGGAAAAAGCACACTGTAAGTCACGAGATCTATACAAGCATTACCCCTGTGCAATGTTGTGGTGGTGGAGTCCTGCTCCAAATCTTGTAGGTGGTGAGGGAGAAAGAACTTCTAAATGGCAAAACCCACTCCAGAACTCACACAGACACACACACACACACACATGCACACATACAAATACATTCATATGCATATGTGTTTGGGTGGGTTGCATTTTTTGCTTTTTTGTTTTGATGTAATTGGTGTTGGCTGCTGCTGCTCCTGGCAGCTAACTTTGTATGCTGAGTCCTGTCTCTCTGGTTGGTGTGCTTTGGCTCCTACACAATCAAGTAATGAACTATAAGGTATACTTTAATCCTCCTCTGGTCTTGAAATACAATTGTTAATTTTATGGGCTTATTCATTCCTGTGTGCCTGAAATAGTGGCAAAGCTCTGCTGCAGCCATTCACTTGGTAGTTTTGATGCCAAGGACCGATGTTCCAGGACCCAAGTACAGAAAGACTTTTGAGTGGTACATTGTTGGAGTCAGGGGACCCAAACTAAGCATCGCTTGAATACTGCACCTGGAGGAGACCCTGGAGTGAACTGTCTGCTTCTCTGCAAAGGAGACATTTGGCTGCTCCAGAACAGACTAAGGATGAATCAGCACACACACATGGACCTTCTGGGAGCAAAATGGGAAGTGAACCAAGCTAAGACAGCATCTTGTACTAAAGCTGGCTATACAGTCTCACCTTTCATCTCATCAAGAGAAGAGAAGATGGCTAATTTCTTTAGATCAAAGGCTGTGTATTAGATCAAAGTAATTTTAGAGGCAAATGATGTATGGCACAGATAGTGAAGATGCTTATCATCATATGGCCTGCTCTCAACATTACTTGGATTCCTTCCTTTCCTTGTTTTATGCGATAAAATTTGTGATGATGGTCCCATTCTTTTTGCTTTGCTAGAAGGAAGTGCTATCTAACATAGCCTTAAAGAACGATAATAGCAAAAAAAGAAATAGGCGAACTTATCTAGTACTTTTCTCACTTTGACTTGTAACACTTACAAACAGTAAAAGAGCAATAAAAAGTGTCTGAGAAAGTGTTTATGACCAATTTAAATGTCTGTATTCTGTTTTGGGTGCAATGGTTTGGAACTTGTGGAATTAAACAATTCAGGACTTGTAGAATGTCTTGTTAATTAGCCAACATTAATATATTTCCTCTGATTTTACAGTGAAAAGGCAGAGCTAAGTAAAAAAACCCCTAGAGGTAGAAAAACCTTCAGTGCTAACACTACATGTTTTCACTAAGATGCTATCTTAAAACTCTGAAAAATTAATCAAAAGGACAATAGTACCTTGGAGATAAAATACATTTTAGATCAATCAGTTTGAATTAAAACCACAAAGCAAGATACACTTATTCTTTCTTTAAGGAATTTCTAGAAAATGAAATTTATGAATTATTAGTTTTGATTGCCACAGGGCAAAGGGGGAGTTGCTCTTTTGATTGCCCCCATGTGCAAAATGTCAATGCCTTCTGTGCTCAGGGCACACATCCACTGCAGGACTTGAGTAACCTTGATTGTCTATAGGAACATGCAGTTTGTAAGATACATTCTAAATGTGGCAAATTTACTGTGCGTCAGCAGACTGATGCTACAACACAGATGTAGAGACTGGATACGTCTGGTAAATATCAGTCTTCCAGTCCCTGAGCTGTTAAATTCAAAGTACATGGGATAAAACCATCTCATTGCACATCCATGCCGAAGTCAATCTGCACATGTGCAGTAGCTACTTGTATAATCTGCCAAATCTCAAGAAATTCTAGGTTGACAAAAGGCCTACATCTTCTGTTTATGCTCAGAGTTTCCAGGGAAACCAGACACAAAATAATCTCATGAAGAAGACAAGACTCAGTACTGTTACTGTATGACAAACTGTAGGTGCAGATTCTGAACAGGACCTCCCCACACCACTGTGGGGACAGATGCTGACAGTTCTGCCCACCTTTCTTATGGCTAAGACCATACAGACAATTTTCAAGACCCTTAAATTGGTAAACATCACTTTAAGAAGCAACAAAATAATTCAAGAACAATTTTCTTAAGTCACAGACTTCTTCAGTCACCCTTTAAACATGGAACTGAGCTGTCAGGTTGTTGCTCCAACTACCAACTTGCTTTACTTCTGGGTGAAAGGGGAAGATGTTGGTGCAAGGGACTTCTGCATGAGATTGAAGAAATCCACACACAGTGGGTCCCAGGTGATAAAGATTTGATCTGAAACACTCTGAAATATCTTCAAAAGTTTTGGCTCTTGTAGTTACTTTTGTACGTGCTACTAGACAATTATTGAACCTCAATATCCCAAATAAAGAAGCAAGTAGTAAACATGCTAAATAAAATATAAAAATTAGAAATGTTACAAAAGAGGTCTACAGAAGTGAACCAACAACTGAGACAGCTGCATTACAATGAGCAGCTGAAGAAATATTTCTGATAGCAGAGGGATCTTTTGTTTAGTAAACAAAACCATAACAGTGTCCAAAGACTGGAAGCTGTAGCTGAACGAATTCAAACTAGCAATTAGGTTGTGCAATTAACCATTGGAATAATTTGTGCAGGGATCTGGTATATTCCTTATCACTGGCAGTTCTTAAATCAGGATTGGCTGTCTTTCTAAAAGATGCTTAGTTCAAACAGCAACTCTTGGGCTTGATGCAGGGGTTTTATGCAACAAGTTAAACTAGAAGTGCATCTTGATCTGGATTTAATTTCTGTGAATATGTCCAACACTGCTACTCGGGCAAAAACCTCTGGCAGAAAAGTAGTAGCATCCTAAACCACTAGAAGTAGGTGCTCTGGGAACAAGGATTGGAGACCTTTAGGATATTTTATGACTTTTTTTTCCCCTTTAAGGCATTTTTTGCAATATTTTTGGAGCTTGGTTTTGTTCCAAAAGCCAACAGTGTTTCTGGTTTGTTCTCCCAACTCCCAAAAACCCTCATGTGTGCAGGAATGCCATCTATAAAGCCAGACCTTTCTCTTATGTCATTTGTCTAAATTAAAGAAAGATGTGGACTAACTGGAAGGAGTCCAGGTGAGAGTCAGTGAGAGTAATCACAAATCTAGAAAACATGGCCTTGTTCAGTCAAGAAAAGAGACATCAAACTTTCAAATACATAAAAGGCTGTTGAAAAGAGCCTATTTTTCATGGTCAGGATAGATAAAATAATCACAAGAAGAGGGATTGACTTTTGCTGCAAGGGAAAACTTCCTCCAAGTACAGTAGCAGATTGCCTGGGGAAGTCTTGGAGTCTCCATTTGGAGATCCTGAAGATCTTCATCTAACAGATTCGGCTGATTTGCTTTGGGATTAAGGTCTTTTCCAGTGTGAATTTCTAGGGCTGTATGAAATAGGTCTAACTGCATTGTGCATCTGCAATGCCTGTGGGGATCTATAAATAAAAAAATCCTTCTGTAGTAACCATATAGTATTACTGCACTGATATACGTGAATGGAGAGTCACTGTACATAAATTAGTTGTGCACCACTGAAAATCCAGTAACACAGATATTTTAAAATAAAGGTCTAATTACAAATCAATTCGCTGTCTTCCATTAATACATATGTTCTGTCTAGGGGATGTGAAAATCGTGCAGTTTATTTTCCTCATCAGTAAAGGTACAAGTAGATTACTCAAACAGAAGAATCATCACGCTGGTTGTAAGGCTGATGCTTGTTTTGGCAGAGTCGCAGAACAGTTGATGTAGGAAAGCAGGTCTGGTGGTGGCCTTGTCCAACCCCACAGTGAGGACCAGGGTCAGTGGGAGCAGGGAGCTCAGGGACACGTCCAGTTGGGTTTTGGACATCTCCAAGGTTCTTCAAAACTCCTTGAGACTCCATGTACTTTTATGCCTGTCCTATTGACCACTCACAGTAAAAAAGTCTTTTATGTTTAAATGGAACTTCTTTTGTTTCCATTTCTGCCCCCTGACTTTGTCTGGTCTGTGGGCACAACTGAGAATGGCCTACTGCCATCTTCTTTAATCTCCTCTCCAGGTACTTACATACGCTGGTGAGATTCATATCACACATATGAGAAACACGACCATCGCATCATCTTGAAGACAAACAGGATGAGCACTACAAGGTGACAGTCATCATTTATGTAAAGCACAGGGACTGTGAGGTGGGATCAGACAATAAATGCAACTTCTGTGATACCATTTCACTAAAACCATTGGTATCAGATTCTCCAGTGTAGGAGGAAGTGGAAATATAATTTTTTTCTAATAAGCTGTGCAGACAGGAGGGGTCTTCTCTCCAACTTTCTTGATGGCTGGCTGCAGGAGCTCTGTGCCATAGAGATGTGGAAATGCTGCCCAGGTTTGTGAGGTGTCCTGTGACGAGTGCAAGGGCTAATGGGGGAGGGCTACATTCATTTAGACCCCAAACCAGTCCATATTTCTTATTTCTCCAGATAGATGTCTAAATGTTTTAACAGTATCTGCTGCTGGAACAAACATTTGCATGTGAAGTTATGTATATATATATTTTTGCTTATGATTAAAAGCATCTCAGCCTTTGTAAAATAACTTAATTTGTTTCACTCATTCCTGTGACAGGAAGTTTGATGAGCTCATTTCTCCATAGGTCAGGAGTATTTTGCATGCTAATATCGTTGTTCAGAAATATCAGCTCTTGGGTTTGGAGATTTTTTTTCCCTTTTTTCTGGTCTTTGGGGAAGAGCTACATCTTTTTTGCTCGCATAAAATTCTCTATGGATCAAAAAATGACTTGGTTTTGAAACTACATGAGTCTATCTGCCATGGAAATGAGCCTCAGATATTTGGAATCCATGATAGAGAAAAAATACGCCCGTACTTCTCCCTGTGTCAGGTCCCAGCATTTTATGCTGGGATGGATGTTCCCTACCAATGCTTGCTAACACTCCAATTACTTACTGGAAAATGTGCTGTTTTGGTGCTAAAAGCACAGCACTTCTCTCCTTCCCTTTCTTTCAAAGTCAATGAATAAAGTACGGCCATTTTAACTTACTCTCAAAGGATTTTTTCCACCTTTTTCATGAAACTTTATGGCTTTTTTATTGAATCTATTCTTGCAGTTCTTACAGTATTGCTTGAAACATTTGGAACAGCTGCTATTTTTATTTACTATAGATTAAACTTCCCATCCTATTATACTGAAGAACTATATGTAATTTGTTATTTGCACTTGGAAACCCCTCTGTGAAGTTTACTAACTAATATCCTCATTTCATGGCTTAGAAAATATAACCTTATAAAGCCGGAGCAGCTTTCCTGAGATGGCGCCGAGGGGCAGAGGCCCCAGAGTCCTGTGAGAGCTCCCCTTCATGTGCTCCCCCAGATGCTGGAGAGCTGACCCTGTCCTGTGGGACCCGGCACAGCCCAGCTCCCTACTCACGGTGTGCATGACATGCCACTCTGTACAATTATGTCAGTAAATTTTCCAGACTTTTAGGTTACTTTGTTTTACTGGCCTTATTCACATTTGTCTCATAATCACAATAACAGGACAGGTGTGCTGCTTTTCTCAGCAGCGATCCTGGTCCCCGACGGAGCCAACTCCCCGGCCTTTGACCTCCAAGTTTATCCACTCAGGAAACCGGTTTACTGCCTTGCAAAACAGCACACCCCTACGATTAGCACTTAATTACAGTGAAGCCAGTAGCAGCTCTGCTAAAGTTAAGTTGACTTTTTGTATATGGATCATATTTTTGCATGAGTTAAAGTTTCTGGCAATCAGGTTGCCTCATGTGGAGAGCCTATAGACAAATGCATTTTATTGCCTGTTATATGCATCTCTGTACGTAGCCACACAAAAATCAGGGCAGCAATTCAGTCAGTTTTACTTACTTTGTTCTTTTTCCTTCCAGCATTTCAAAAAATATATGAGGCACCCCAATTCATAATCCTATGTAGGCACCACTCAATGAGGACTGTGTGCT
Source organism: Edolisoma coerulescens (assembly GCA_013397115.1). Taxonomy (NCBI): domain Eukaryota; kingdom Metazoa; phylum Chordata; class Aves; order Passeriformes; family Campephagidae; genus Edolisoma; species Edolisoma coerulescens. The sequence goes on along the minus strand of VWZW01003916.1, from coordinate 3,891,813 downwards.
TTAATCTCCGAGTCAGTTACCATGACTTTACAAACCTAATGCAAACTCACAGGAATACTAACAATATGGGACCTTAAAATAAAGAAAATCTGTGTCAGTCTGAAATTTGAATCAGGTACCCTTTTCTCAGTCCAGGATCTCGGTCAAGATGTAAGCATCCTCAAGTAAAAAAAAAAAAAAAAATCAAACAAAAACTTGCTAGAAATTCTGAAAGTAGGACTCCTAGCAATCTTTTAAAGTGGTTTTGGAAATGTCCAACACAACACATATAGAAAAGTTAAAAAACTACTAATGAGCATTTCAAATCCATTTTCCCAAAGTATCAACTCTAGTTTCTGTTCTTTTGAAAGAACTGTGCTACATTACGAATTAACATCTGACAAAAATATCTCAGGGGTAGCAATAAAACAATGATACTTTAGCCTCCAGTTTATTTTACATTACCAAAAATAATGAAAAAAAATTGTTGCCCCAGAGAGACTTGGAAGATATTCAGATACAGTAGAGCTGGGTGTGACATGAGAAGATAGATAGATTACACAGATAGGACTGAAACAGTTAAGAAACTTTTGAGTATTCAGTTATCCAGTGTAATATCCACTCTGCTGAGTGAAGGCTCTACAACTCATAATGAGTTCATATCATAAGACTCATTCCACGGCATGATAACTTCTTAAAAGTTGTTCCATTCTGTGGTAATTTTTAAGGAGAGATGCTCAGTTGTTTAAGTGTTTCTGAAGTGAACAGATAACATATCTGCATGTTTAGCAGATGCATATCTTTCCCCAGAATGAAAAAATCTTGAATGCAGAGTTACATCCCTTATAATCACTGTTCTTCTGTTGAAGAGCAACAGTATTTTTTAATCGTTGTTCCAGATTTCAGATACAGCCCGTTCTGCCATCACTACAAGGTGAGTCAAGCTGTCTAATGGTTCTGTTATTTTCATACTACCCAGGCATGTACTGAGAGTCTGGTAGTTCAGTATCAATTCATCTCTTGGCTGAGACATCAAACTAAGATTTTGACCACTTATTGTAATTAAAAATCCCCATAAGCTTTTCACAAAGCATAGGTGCTCACCACAGTGTCCTGACAAAATTCCAGCTTTGCATAATTATATTCTGTTCGTATATAATATAATTATATGAAATAATTATATTCTGCCTGAAATCCCCATGAAGTTTCATCTGGATGTAGGAGCCTTCTTGTTTCCAATCTCAAGCTGTTGTGCAATGCTGCTGTCTGCTCAGAAATGTGAATCACAGACAGTTGATGGAGTTTCCTGTTTGTTTGTATTTTATTTCAATACACCAGTTTTTGAAATTTTTAAAACATTGCAAAATGGCTTAGTCAGACTTCTTCAAAAGTTCGTATGTTGCTTGCTAAAGACCAAGAAAACCAGTTATGTTTTGAGAAAACTGCAAAATAGTTCTGAAATCTTTGCATGCAGATTTTTTATGCCTCTCACCAACGGTGTTGGGTTTGTATGGTAAGGTTTTGCATGATAAGGGCTACAGGGGTGGGTGGCTTCTGTAAGACGCTACTAGAAGTTTCCCCCATGTTCAACAGAGTCAGCTGGCTCCAGGACAGACCTGACACTGGCCAAGGTCAAACCCTTCAGTGAGAGCGCTAGTGCCTCTGGAATAATGTATTGAAAAAGGAGGAAAAACATTGTGCAACAACAGCCAAAGAGAGAAGAGTGAGAAACAGCCCTGCAGACACCAAGATCAGTGAGGAAGGAGGGGAAGGAGGTGCTTCAGGCACCAGAGCAGAGATTGCACTGCAGCCCATAGTGAAGACCATGGTGAGGCAGCTGTGCCCCTGGAGGACCAACACTGGAGCAGGTAGATGCCCAGAGGAGGCTTGGATCCCATGGGAAGCCTGCACGGGAGCAGGCTCTGGAAGGACTGATGGCCCCATGAACAAAAGAGCCAACATTGGAGCAGGTTTGCTGGCAGGACTTGTGACCCTCTTGGGGACCATGTTGGAGCCGCCTGCTGTGCCCTGTGGAAGGAGCCCAGCACTGGAGCAGTTTGTGAGGAACTGCAGCCTCATTGGAGAAATTCATGTAGGGCTGACTCCCATGGGAGGGACACCATGCTGGAGTGGGGAGGAGTGTGAGGAATCCTCCCCCTGAGGAGGAAGGAGCAGTAGAAACAACATGTGATGAACCGACCACAGCCTACATTTCCTGACCCCCTCTGTTGCTGGGGGGAAGGATGTAGAGAAAATTGGGACTGAAGCCGAGCCCAGGAAGAAGGGAAGTGGGGGAAGAGGGAAAGTGTTTTCAAGATTTGGGTTTTATTTCTCATTACCCTACTCTGATTTGTTTGGCAATTAATTAAACTAATTTCCTCAAGTCAAATGTGTTTTGCCTGTGTTGGTAACTGCTGAATTATCTCTCTCTGCCCTTATCTTGACCCATGAGACTTTAGTTATATTTTATCTCCCCTGCACAGCTGAAGAGAGGAGTGATAGAGCAGCTTTGGACCTGGGGTCCAGACAGGGTGAACCCACCACACCAACTTTATCTTTTCCTCATAGACAAGCAGAGTAACTTTATATTTGTTGTTTGTTTATCAGCATGCACAGATTTTGACAATAGTTTAGGACTGATTCCTCAGGATTTTTATAAATGATGTAGCAATCCACAATTTTATTTTCTGTGCCAGTTCAGTGCATGGCAGACAATAAGCTACACAAATTTAATTTTACTTTTCTCCACACTGTAGTTCCATTAGGCATGGTTTTATATCATTAATGCAAATACATGAAGGTCCACTTAAAATGGCAAGTAACTCAAGTGAAATATTGCCACGTCATTTCTGAAAATGGCAATACAATTTCAGGAAGAAACAGAGCAATACGTGAGAGTCAAATTGAATTGAAGCAACAAGATCTCTGTGGGGCTTTACAGTGCTGCCACTGTGGTGTCACAAGAGAAACAAAAGCAGAGCAAGTTGAGAAGGGAGAGAGGAAAGAATATAAAGCTAAAATCAAAACAAAATGGGTCAATGCAAAACCAAATAGATGAGTTCACAAGACAAAAATTCAAGCAAGTATTACTTGAAGTTATGTTAACCTTTAAACTAGAACCTGGCTAAAATATAAACAAAGCCTACTTGAGAGATTAATGTTTTTGTTGCCTTTGTATGTGCGTGCACATGATTCAATACAGTGCTTATCACCATTCTCTCTTCTCTCATAGTGCTCTCTACTCAGTCATATCCATCATTACTGCAGAACGCTGTCCCCAGTGCAAGTTCTTTGCAAAATCTTTGAAAAGATGAAATTTAAATGAGGACAGGGAGCTCATGGGGATGGAAAGCTTGCTGGCGCAGGCTAGACCAGGAGGCACCAATGCAGGTGTTGTCATGTCCATGTCTATCAACAGGAGAGGTCCCTGGAGCAAACTGTTCCTTCATTCCAACAGAGAGCACAAGTGAGGACACACCTTTCTGCAGCACAGATAACCCAAATGCAAGATTGAAGAATACAAATGTGAGAAAAATGATTTAACATGAAACACGTCTTCCTCCCGTATGTCAGGCTCTTGTACAACTTCTATTCAGTTAGGAAAGTAGGAATGCATATGAACTACCAGCTAGGTAACTTTTACTTTGTTTTATGCCTTGTTCTAGTCATATTCAGACATTGGGTCTCTTTTTGTAATCCCCCAGCCCTTTTAATGTCTGTTTCTTTCTACTTGTTTAGTCAAACTCTACAATAAGGGCTGAGACAATTGTCTCTTTCANTTCTGTAAGACGCTACTAGAAGTTTCCCCCATGTTCAACAGAGTCAGCTGGCTCCAGGACAGACCTGACACTGGCCAAGGTCAAACCCTTCAGTGAGAGCGCTAGTGCCTCTGGAATAATGTATTGAAAAAGGAGGAAAAACATTGTGCAACAACAGCCAAAGAGAGAAGAGTGAGAAACAGCCCTGCAGACACCAAGATCAGTGAGGAAGGAGGGGAAGGAGGTGCTTCAGGCACCAGAGCAGAGATTGCACTGCAGCCCATAGTGAAGACCATGGTGAGGCAGCTGTGCCCCTGGAGGACCAACACTGGAGCAGGTAGATGACCAGAGGCGGCNATGCCCAGAGGAGGCTTGGATCCCATGGGAAGCCTGCACGGGAGCAGGCTCTGGAAGGACTGATGGCCCCATGAACAAAAGAGCCAACATTGGAGCAGGTTTGCTGGCAGGACTTGTGACCCTCTTGGGGACCATGTTGGAGCCGCCTGCTGTGCCCTGTGGAAGGAGCCCAGCACTGGAGCAGTTTGTGAGGAACTGCAGCCTCATTGGAGAAATTCATGTAGGGCTGACTCCCATGGGAGGGACACCATGCTGGAGTGGGGAGGAGTGTGAGGAATCCTCCCCCTGAGGAGGAAGGAGCAGTAGAAACAACATGTGATGAACCGACCACAGCCTACATTTCCTGACCCCCTCTGTTGCTGGGGGGAAGGATGTAGAGAAAATTGGGACTGAAGCCGAGCCCAGGAAGAAGGGAAGTGGGGGAAGAGGGAAAGTGTTTTCAAGATTTGGGTTTTATTTCTCATTACCCTACTCTGATTTGTTTGGCAATTAATTAAACTAATTTCCTCAAGTCAAATGTGTTTTGCCTGTGTTGGTAACTGCTGAATTATCTCTCTCTGCCCTTATCTTGACCCATGAGACTTTAGTTATATTTTATCTCCCCTGCCCAGCTGAAGAGAGGAGTGATAGAGCAGCTTTGGACCTGGGGTCCAGACAGGGTGAACCCACCACACCAACTTTATCTTTTCCTCATAGACAAGCAGAGTAACTTTATATTTGTTGTTTGTTTATCAGCATGCACAGATTTTGACAATAGTTTAGGACTGATTCCTCAGGATTTTTATAAATGCTGTAGCAATCCACAATTTTATTTTCTGTGCCAGTTCAGTGCATGGCAGACAATAAGCTACACTAATTTAATTTTACTTTTCTCCACACTGTAGTTCCATTAGGCATGGTTTTATATCATTTATGCAAATACATGAAGGTCCACTTAAAATGGCAAGTAACTCAAGTGAAATATTGCCACATCATTTCTGAAAATGGCAATACAATTTCAGGAAGAAACAGAGCAATACGTGAGAGTCAAATTGAATTGAAGCAACAAGATCTCTGTGGGGCTTTACAGTGCTGCCACTGTGGTGTCACAAGAGAAACAAAAGCAGAGCAAGGTGAGAAGGGAGAGAGGAAAGAATATAAAGCTAAAATCAAAACAAAATGGGTCAATGCAAAACCAAATAGATGAGTTCACAAGACAAAAATTCAAGCAAGTATTACTTGAAGTTATGTTAACCTTTAAACTAGAACCTGGCTAAAATATAAACAAAGCCTACTTGAGAGATTAATGTTTTTGTTGCCTTTGTATGTGCGTGCACATGGTTCAATACAGTGCTTATCACCATCCTCTCTTCTCTCATAGTGCTCTCTACTCAGTCATATCCATCATTACTGCAGAACGCTGTCCCCAGTGCAAGTTCTTTGCAAAATCTTTGGAAAGATGAAATTTAAATGAGGACAGGGAGCTCATGGGGATGGAAAGCTTGCTGGCGCAGGCTAGACCAGGAGGCACCAATGCAGGTGTTGTCATGTCCATGTCTATCAACAGGAGAGGTCCCTGGAGCAAACTGTTCCTTCATTCCAACAGAGAGCACAAGTGAGGACACACCTTTCTGCAGCACAGATAACCCAAATGCAAGATTGAAGAATACAAATGTGAGAAAAATGATTTAACATGAAACACGTCTTCCTCCCGTATGTCAGGCTCTTGTACAACTTCTATTCAGTTAGGAAAGTAGGAATGCATATGAACTACCAGCTAGGTAACTTTTACTTTGTTTTATGCCTTGTTCTAGTCATATTCAGACATTGGGTCTCTTTTTGTAATCCCCCAGCCCTTTTAATGTCTGTTTCTTTCTACTTGTTTAGTCAAACTCTACAATAAGGGCTGAGACAATTGTCTCTTTCAAAAAAATCTGTGTCTTCTAGTAATTAGGACATACATTTTCCACTTCATGTTCCATGAAGCCCTGGGAGGAGGAAGAGGGTTTGTGGATTATCATTAAGAGGTTTTACACATATACTTAATAACAACTAAAAACACAGTACTAAAGGATTCAAATTTCTTATGTAAGGTTCTGCACTTTTCATGAAAATTTCTAGGGGTCTGAAGTTCAAGACAAATTGAAATCTAGTGGGAGATAGAAGATGAGAAGCCCCTTACAAACACAAGTGATCTGAATTCTTTTATCGCAGATCCCAATCAAACATTCAAACAGAAGAAAATCTATTGCTCTTAGATTAAATCAGACCTGCACAAACATTTGAAATAGGCTGTTATACCCTGCTCTACCCATATTTATTTCCTGAATTTGTGTTTGGGGTTTTTTTTCTCATTTTAGTTTATTACTCTAGGTCTGATACACTGCCTCATAGAGTTTGCTTTTTATCTTGCTGCTGATGCATTTTCTCTCCTTTATTTAATTCACATAACTCCACTTGTGGCTTTCACCCAGTGGTGTTAGATTTTTTATAAAATCTCACCAACTTTCTCCCTCATGTACTGATATATTCGTGCATTCTATGTCATCTTTAATAGCCCTGCATAATGCTTAGACATCATCTGTCTGTTACGTGTCGAATATGCAGCAGCCTAACTAAAACATAGCATTTTGGTGCTACATAAATGACATTTCCAAAGGAATGAAAAGGGAGATAAATATATCCTGCTTAATGCACTTTCATCAATCTTACACAAGTGTCATGATGAACAAAAATTCAAAATAAGATCGTGGTTACCGTGCTTTAAACAACACTAAAAGTCATAAAGCAACTGTGCTTTTTCTGCTGATTTTTCTGTATTGAATGCCTCAGAAAGATTTAATGCATCTAATTACAGATAAAGCCTCTGTACCTTTTAGTAAAAGAAGCAGAAATTTGCTTAATCAGCTTTAAATACAAATAAACAATGCTATCATTGAATTATTCCATTTTTTAATCAGACTCTGAATTCTGAAGAATCCTATGAACATCCATTTTTAATGTTCGCTGCATAATTTTTTTTAATATTGTAATTCATAAATAAAAAAAATTGCATTGTTTATTTCATATGAAAGTGTTCCAATTTTCCAGTAAGAAGTCAGTGCTCAAGGTGTTTTGTAGTCAAATATTTAACTTTTCATAGACACAAGATTAAGGCTATATTTTGAAATAGAAAGCTGGCAATGATGATAGAAGAAAGAATTTTTTAAAAAATTGTCAGAACAATAGCTTATTTGCTAACAGCAGTAATACTCTTGTTTGTTTTTTCTTCCAGCTCTGGGGTTAAAGAGCAGGCATCCAGCAAATACAGGCTGGCTACCTAAAAATACCCCTTTATCTAGACCCACTTGTGCAAAATTAAATCACATTTAAAAGGGAATGTCCTATCTGCAGTATTGGAAATGAAATATTTACTTTAGGGATGTACACAGTTGCAACACATTATAACTGACTACTAGTTATGAAAAGCAAATTTTGAACTTTTGCATGTAAGTATTCATATACAACAGCTTCAATTTATTCACACAGTCAAGAAGTAGAAAGATGCATATTGCCTTGGTATCTAAAATACCTGAGCAACAGCACCAAGCTCTCAGTACTCCCATCAAACTGGTCACACCATCCACAAGCAAACCTATTCTCATTAAGTTATTCACATAAGTTATCAAGCAAATGCTTTTGAATAATGAATAAGCTCAAGAATATCAAAACCAGATCCTGGACAACTAACAAACAAAGGAAAGTCTAAATTTGTTCAAATAAATTATTCACTGTGAATTATCTGATCCGGTCAAGTGCTAAAATACAGGAACTATTTCTCAGAGCATATGTGACTGATAATAGAACCCCCTAAAGCAGGTAGAAATCTGTCTGTATCTATGCAGAATTTACAAAACAGACTAGATGAGCATAAGAAGGAAGGTCCTTCATTTCCTTAGTACCAACTTCCACATCTAATATTCGAAGAAATAGGTGCTATGGAAGCAGAGTAAGTCATAGAATCATAGAATGATAGGTTTAGGTATGAAAATATTCTTAAGATCATTGAGTCCAACCCTTGTCGCAACACTGTGAAATTCACCACTAAACAATGTCCTCAAGCCCCACAGCTACATGTCTTTTAAATACCTCCAGGGATGGTGAACCAACTACTGTGGGCAGCTTGACCACCCTTTTTGTGATCAGTTTTACCTAATATCCATATCAATAAACTTCAGATAAAGTGATTTGAGTTGTTGTCATTCAAAGACAAATTCCTGTTCTCAAAAGGCCAATCTTTAGAGTGAAGTTTAAGTAAGCAAATTTTATTTAATGAGACAAAGATAATTTGAGAGAAACCAATTTGATCTAGTTCAGTATGACACATCACAATAGTCAATATAAATACTCTTTTGAACATGTAACTACCAAGTGATAAATGGTTCAAGAAGGACCACCAATGGAATAAATTTTGCAAGTTAACCTCCCTTTTCAATCCTATATGTGTATTACCTTTCACTTAATATGGATCTATATTGGTAGAAGAGAGAATATACGTGCATTGTAGCTGTGATAAATAAAACTTAAAGAAATCTAAGCACTTACACCCAAAATAGTGTTTCTGAAAACTCCTGTTACATATCCCAAGAAGCACCTAAGATCCCCAACTGCTTTACTTTTTGTGTTTCTTAAGCAGTGATACACTAAGGGCATCCCAGATTCCTTGCCTTGAGAGAACAGAAGAGCTCAGTATTTAATTCCTGTTTAAATCAAACCAAAATCCAAAATCAGGCATTTCTCAATTCCCCCCATCCTGCCACAGTTCTCTAGGGCTTTGATCTGGAAAATGTTATCAAAGCATACCTGACACCTAGCAGTTGTTGTAGGCTCTGCATAAAAGGCAATTGCTGCTGCTATTCTTCATATAGGATTCTTTGCTTGGGAAGTGGGAGACCTGAGGGAGAAATATTCTTGCTCTCTACTGATATTTTTAATTAGGTGACCTGGATTCAGCTAAAGGAGGGTTCAACATCCATTTCTTCTTTCTTCCTGCAGGTGAGAGTCTAATTTATTCAGAATAATGGGAAGTAAGATACTCTTCCTGGAAGTACCTGCATGTGTGGACAACAATTTAGAAGTCATTGGATGGAAAGAGGGAGCTATCAGTTACCCCACATGCTACAGCCTAATGACTGACGTTCTTCCTACGTGAAAGAAAGCCTGGTTTTCCTGTGAGAGCCCAGGGTCCTCCCTGGATTTTATCTTGTGACTCTCTCTTCACTGTCTTTCTTAATTTTAAAAAAGCTGTGCTCACTTTTCTTTGTACCCTCTCAAAACATCACAAGTCTTGATTTTTAAATTCATTTACTTTTTAAGATTATAACACAATTCCACAATATTTAGAGGGAATTCTTGTTGAATGAAATCCACCTGACTCCTTGGTGGGAATGGATGGGGGCACCCTGGATTGGATACAGATCCCATCCTGCCTGATAGATCCACATTGAGCAGAGTAGAACCCAATGGATCCTCTGGTTGGATTATTCAGGGGGTGCAATGTTTTCTACATTCCTCAGCTGTCCTTCTTTTCTTCACTCAAAAACTTTATAGGCTGAATCCTTAATACCTTTCTGTGGAGGTGGGGGATTTGAGTTTTTATGACTTCAGGCTGGGGAAGAACTAACCTGGTTGTCTCCCAGTATCTGGACACTTTTACTACCAACCCATGGCATCAATGAGAATAGAACCAGCAGCATTTCACAGGGGAAGCAAAGGACCGCAGCTTATGGACTCCTGGTGAACAGCAGCATGTGGGAGGGCCTGATTCCTCATCTTCACTGTTCCATAAGTGGCTATCACCTCAGCCTGCTGATTTCAGGTGTTTCTCTATGCATTGCTGTATATATCACTCTGAAGAGCTTACCTTTAACCTGACAGTCAGTATTCAGAACAAGGAAGACAATTCTTCTTACCTAAGGTAAGGTGCCAGCTTATAAAAGTACAAAATCAAATACCTGTCAAGTCTGGTTTTTCCCTCTACAAAATCACAAGCATTTTGACTTGAAAAAGAACGGTAAACATTATGTCCCTGGGCAAGCTCCATTTCAGAGATGCTCTTGGTTAAAAGTCAGGTTCAGAGTTTACCTTTGAGTGGAATATTTACATGTTCTCAGCTCTACCCAATAATATGCCAGTCAATTTTACCTTTTGTGCCTTGAAAAAATAGTCTATTGTGCAGCACAAAGAATTCAAATATAAAACTGTGCATGACATCATCTTGACTGAATATGTTGCATGCAAGCCATGCCTGCTTACAGCCTTGACAATTTGGGTAGACAATACTGGAGTCTTGTCATAATGTGGGCCTTAGGGTATGAAGGCCATTTTTCCTCTATAATCTTTATGTATAAAGAAGAGTCAGATTGTTTTTCTTAAAAATATATTGAAATTTGTTTTGAAGAAGCAGCTCCCTACCCTGTGACTTCTTAAGTTTAGTCTCATCTTGGCTCCCTCCATTTTCTTTATTCTTTAAGAAAGTGGGAAAAAAAGTAAGAATATTCCAGGATTTTGTTAATAAATCCAGCTGTAGACCATGGACATGGACATGTCACTACACATCTATGGACTTGAGGAAAGTAAATATATGTAATCAGATCCCCTTTTTTTTCCCTGACATCTGCTGAGGTTTTACAGATTTTTATACTTTATTTCACCTCAAATTATCATTTTAACTACCACTGACCAGTCAGGGCAGGTGTGCCAAAAGCCCTTTACAAAAAACCACTTCTCCTATTTCCCCTTTTCCTTCTTTGCTTCAGTTTGGTAAAACAATAATAGTAATGGGCTGGTCAGCTCCAAGCCTCTCACATGAGAGGTGAGGCAGCAGCACCAGTAGTTCCTCTTCCCAGGTATTGCTGTGACAAGCTCTTTGTCATTTCAAACAATGGTGGTCTTCTGGGGGGAAGAGTTGATTTTTCATAGAGCAGGCCTCCATCTCCTTCAGGGGTTTTTCTTGTAGGCCACTTCTGTGAACATGGATTTGTGTTTCCTCTAATCATGGGCAGCCTAGCTCACAAGGCCTCTGTTGCAAGGATAGTATCTTGGTTTGTCTCCTTTTAAACAAAAACTGCTTACTAGACCTACTCCTGCAAGAGGCCAGCTGTACTCTAGGAAATTTTCCTAGCTACTTATGCATATCCCTTCTTCTTTTCTGTTTTTCTAGCACCATAAATCTCATGTGAATTTCTACATTGAGGAACAAGATTCAACGGAAGCTGCAGAGATTGTTCCTCCCAAGACCAGAGCACTGGATACCCTCTCAAACACCTGAAACTTCTACCAGGTAGAAGTAAGCATTCTATTGGACCTTCCCATGAAGTCATGGGGGAGTGATCTAACCACCAGACCCTAAGCCATGAAAAAGAAATATTTATCTTCTTTAATTTGATGTGGTGGGAAGAAGTGGAAGGCTGTAGTATATGAACTGCTTGCTTGATTTATTGCAGAAACAGAACACTCAGCTCCAGTATCATTAGTTAGTCTCCACTGGACTATGAAATTGTAGCAATTACATTAATTAATGTGGGGTAAAAGGCAACCAGACAAAAGAAGAGAACTGAGAAGGCACTTGGAAATGCTTTCATTTTACTGCCTGTGTGAAAAAAGCAAACAAATCCAAAAAGTCCCCACTCACAGCCCCACCGGTTTGCTGGTTCTGGTCCTCAACCGAGCACAAACACGGGCCCAACAAGAAAGACCAAGTTTAGCAGCTTGTTAATGTGAGCAATTCCACTGAAGCCACGACTGCAGTAAAACAGGAATAAGCGTTTCTAAACTTAGCAGCTCACAGTGATTATGCCCTGGTGAAAGCAGGAGACGATTCAGCACTATGTCCTGATGATCCTTGTGGGTCCTTTCCAACTTGAGACATTCTATTATACTTTGTGAGAATCTGTAGAATACAGCTACTCATAGGAAGACTTATAGGATCAGGCTTGGATTAGAATTGAACCTCTTGCGTATCTCCTCACAGTGCTGTAGACTTTACTAATACTTCTCTCCACAGCATATGCTGTTCCCTTGTAGTGTGTACTTCTTTATGGGGTTCAGAACAGCTGGTGACCAGTTGGTGACTGAAGATAATTAGTGTTTAATTGTTGCCAGTTATGTTTTCACCTGTTCTACGTAGAAATCCTTCCAATGTGTCAAATCCAATTACTGCATTTGGATCCTTTTCTAAAATGAAATAGATTGGTAAAAACCCCTTTATCAGGAGGAAATCAACTCTTCTGCAGCAGCTTTCCAGGAACATTTCATCTTGTGTTAAACAACTACTGAAATCACACACATGTATATAAATTAATTGAGATCAACCTGGAGAAAATTCACACACTGCTTTAAAAAACTTTGCATGATAACCAAAGCTTTGATCACCTGTCTTTAAATACAAATAATGACTTTTTCCACCACTCTTGTACAATTATGAGAACACATATTAAAAGGATAATTTCTTTTCTTTTCTTACAGGATTTGCCAGCTAAGAATCCAACACTGCAATGAGCTCACAGTGACTAGAAATGCTATTGAGATTCAGTAGGAATACTGTGATGCCTCTCCAGGTAAGTCTATCAGTGAGAAATTATTAGGGCCTGTCTGCTGATCTAAATTTGCAATATGTATTCAATAAGTACAATTATTCCTCAATTATACAGATATCAGAACCACATCAGTGATGTTAGCCATCTGAAAAGATCACAGAAAATTTGAATACTCCAAGTTATAAAAGGACAAAGGTGCAACAGAGCAATGGTAGGGCTAAAATATAGTTATAGACAAAGTGAGATTTTAGATGAAAATTCTGTAATGCAGTCATAGCTTATTGGATACTGAATATGGAAATTAGTTGGCAACCTAATTTTGAGCAATACAAGAAATATGAGTTTCCTAATACTTGAACATAGCATTGGTAATTGAAGCAAAATTTAAGAGTAAACAGTAAAGTCAAGTTTTCATTGATTCTGATAAGCTGAGCAATTCTTAACAGCATATTCTAATGTTTCTTTTTCTACTTTTTTCCCCCCTTGTTCTTGCATTTTGTAATTGTAGGAGAACACAGTATTCAGGTTTTATCATAAACCAAACTCACAAAAATCAGAGCTGACCTGGGCAGATATAATATGTGGGGTTTTTTCTAGAGGGAGAAAATATAACTTTCCTCAGTAGTGAAAGCAAGCCCTTAGACGGGGAGCATGAAGATGCTCAAGAAAGGAGAAAACAAATGAGACTTTCAGTTCTTATTTTTGTCAACAGAGACCTGCAACGTCAGACTCTGTAGAAATCCATTAGCTGTAATAATGATTAGAGATGACTAAGCGCACCAAAATTTTGGAGAGCTGATCAGTGTAGGTAATTATTTCTCATTTCTGTGAATTCTTGGAGCTCAGGAAGGAAGTCTCTCAAAGGTGTTTTAATTCATCTTACACTTTTAATAACGCTTTTTCTCAATCACAATGAATATGCAGTGAATGCATAAGTTACTCGGCACTGTTTAAGAACCAGAATACCCAAATCACATTTAATTTTATCCAGTCATAACACTGAGTGATTTTTCAATAAATATGTGACTTACTGGAAATAGAAGCATCAAAGCTTATAAAAAGTGGGGTGCATCCTCACTGGGCTTCAACAAGAGGCCTGCAACATAATTTTTTTACTGCTCAAGTAAAAGGACACATCTGGTTTGTGCTGCTGGGACGCATGTCTGGAATGCTGCAGAGAATCCAGGAGAAGCAAAGAAGCTCTTGGGAAGTTACTGCTGATTGCCTCAGTGACTGAGAGGCAGCAGTAGCTCTCTGGGGTTTTTAAGCCTACTTCCTTTGTTGTCACATCAGTTCAGGCTTCTGTTGAGTCTCAGCTCTCCCATGTGTTGTTTTGCAGCTTGGTCAAATCTGACTGAATACAAATGGCTTCTTGTAAGAGTGTGGGATTAGCTTGAGTATGCGTCCCATACATATCCCTAGAATGAACTCTTCAGCACAAGTCTTAAACCAGATGTCTCCTATTCCTCTAAAGGGTAGGGATCTGTCCTCACACTTTATCCGCTGCTGATTACCTTCAATGTCAACCACAAATTGTGGCTGCTGGAAAGCAGCTCTCTTGTTTTAAGGCAGCTGTCCATAATGTGCAAAGGTAAAGTCCTGCACACAGAGACACAATATTGCAGGCTGTAGGGGGCTGTCCACCTGCAGAGCACCCTGACAGGAAAGGACCTGATAAACAAGGAGTTGAATGTGAGCCAAAAATTGTGGCCTTCATCTGTGGATAAAATCCAACAGTTCACTGGGCTGTATCACAGCACAGTAGCCAACTGGTTGGAGCTAGTGGTTATTCCTTTATTTTTAGCACTTGTGAGACCACCTTTCAAATCTTACTTGCACTTCTGGGCTCCCAGTGCAAGACTGACAGACAAGTTGAATGAAGTCTGGTGGAGGGGCAGAAAGATATTCAAGGGGACTGAGAATATAGAATATGAGGAACCAGAGACATGCAAGGATATGGTGTATGAAAAGTTGTGTGGGTTTAGCCTGGAAATTAGAACATTCAGGGGGCATCTAACTGTTGTTTTTCAATTTCCTAATGGGTAGCTGCAGATTGAGAATCCCTTGACAGTGCACAGCAAAGGCTGAAAGGCACAAGTTGCAGCAAAGAAATTAAAAATGCTTCTCATTGACAGTGGTGAAACACTGAAACAGAGGCCCACCAAGGTGGGAGAATCTCCATTTATGGAAGTATTACTAAGTCAATTGGATGCAACGAAGAGCAAGCTTCAGTAAGTTTGATGTTTTACCTGCTTTTGAAAAGTGCGGCAACAGTGAATCTCCAGAGATCTCCATTATGTGTTGAACCTCTTCTGCCCCATGGTCAAAAAAGGGCTACCAGGGCTCTTCAGGATACCAGGCAGTCCATCTGCATCTGGTGTTTATCGTCTGCATTTAGAGTATGTGACATACATGTTTCTGAAGTTAACACCCATGAATAACCTGGAATAACCTTCCTGCTTTTAGTGATGGACCTCTATGGGGAGAAATAATCACGGAAGGAGAGAATCAAATTGTTCCTTGGCTCACTCTGTCCTTACATTACATCTACATAGTGACCTTGGCTCAAAGTGTAATAGGGTTGTGGGAAGTAAGGGAGTCAGTGCCATTACACTGCTGCACAGCTTTGGGACATCTTACGACACAGAAGGGTGGGTTGAGGTGTGTGCTCTAGAGAGGCATGTCAAAACTAGATGTGGGGATGTCACGTAGGAGAGCTGATCAGCTTGAGTTCGGTCTTGCCAAAGCACAAGGTAGACGCAATTTGCATGAATCAGAAACAACCTAAGGCCTATAGTAGGAAAGCAGCTGGATTAAGTCACTGTGCTCAGAAAACACAAGCTTCAACTGAGCCACTGCCACCAAAAACAAGGCAAAACCAGCCAGAGAGTCAATGCTGTGCGCAGCACCATTTTTATCAGCTAAGTGTAGAAGTACATGCTTGCAGAGCTTTAGTCCTGGAGGTAATAGTCTGCCAACAGATAAAGCATGGAAAGAGATGCTTGCAAACTTTTATTGATGGAGGTAGCAGTCTTTGAACAGCAGGCACTGCTGGTATAGCACTGGATTTTGGTGCCTATGTGTTGCAGGAGCAGCAGGTTGGTAGCATTGACTAATCTTGGATAAGATTTAATCTCAGCTAAACAGAGGTTTCTAGGTTCTTGTCCCTCAGGGCCTGCACCAGCAACAGTCTCCAGGTACACAGAACTACTGTGCACAGAGGATTTGTGATTCCTTGGGATTCCCAGTGGTGTCTTGGCATCGTCTTCAGTCAGGCAGGAGGCTTGAGAGACATGGTATGCAAAGCTTCTGGGATAATTAAAGTGCGTAATTTAGGGTCAAGGCATGTACTTGGAGGAACGGGAACAAATAGTTCGAAGGACAGTGTCAAGAGTATGGTTTTGGAAGGCTGATTTGGAAACATGAGGAAAGTAAGCGAGTGGGACAATAATGCAATAAAATATGAGCAGAAAAAGAGAAAGTAAGGAAATACGGTGTGTATGAGGGTGTGGTCTGAAAAATGTTATTGGTGAGTTTGAATTTTGCATCTCTACTTAAGGACTAGAGAAAGGTGCTAGCAAGACTGGAAGAATGGTTGCATTGGTGGCTGAATGGATGTCTCCAGATTGTAGAAATGCACTACAGGCCTCTGTGTGCCCAAGACAGCTTTAAAATGAGAGTACAGGACAAATATAGTGATTAGTCTGGCTAGCAAGCAACCTGCTTACACAAGAAAAATCACAAAATCTACAGCTCAGAAGGATAGTTATGTAGATCAACATTAGACTAGAACATCAAAGATTCGGTTGGAAAAATTTTTCAGTTCTTTTGCACCTTAGTTTTCTATCCCCAAATAGTAGAAATAATATATAATAAAAGAAAATTACATTGGATTTTTCTTCTTCTTTTCATTTTTTTTTTTTTTTCCCTCTTTGGAGCATAACTTTCTGCACAAAAGCAGTACTACTGTGAGTGCGGGATTCAAGTTTTGGATTAAAAATTCTTCAAAGCAGATGCTGTTCAGCAGCAAACAAAATGAGGCTTTGATTTTACTTGGGGCCTCCAGACATTATCACAATAGCATTGTAAGCCCTTGTCCCAGCTTGCTGGGGGAACCACAGTGATACTTGTGACTCCACGAAGCAGTGGCACAGACTGTCGCCTTCCTTCTGAACTGTAGTGAGAAAAACAACTTGTACATTCTATTTTCAGCTCTTTACTGTTTTGCTGTATGTCTGTAATTGCAACAGAACACCCTACCACAGAGAACATGAATGAGCTCAAAAGGATTACTTAAGGGTAGCTTAGAAAAATACCCCAATAAAATTAAAACTCTTCCATAAAGTCTTATGTAAAGCCCCATGGGAAAAGATATAGAAAGAGAAAACTAAATTGGAGTGGGTCTCCTGTCTCCTCACTTTATAAAAAGCAAATTCTTGAGAATAAATGTTTTATTGTGAATGGAAGAGTCCCCTGGACCTGCTGTTTCAGCAGTGGTTGCAGAGGGTTGCAGTCCTAGATCACAGGAACAGGCTCCAAAGGAAAGCAATTAATAGCCTCAAACAGCACCATATGAGCGCCAGCACACAGACTACATTTGTACCATGCCAGGCTGAGCAGACACACAAATTAACTCCCAGTGCATCAGCTCTGGACCCGAAAGCTGTGTACTCCAGGCACTAACTACAGCGCTGTGCTGTGGGGCTCAGAGCAGGGCACACCTTAGCTCTTTGCAGTGCATTACGTCTTGAAGATGTTTCAATAACTACCTCCCATGAAGGTGGGGCTCTTCCTGGTGGTGCCCAGGAAAATATTGAGAGGGGATATAAAGACAAAAGGAGGTAAAGTGTATTCTACACTAATAAGGCAGGGGAAGGTTGACTCTTATAGGGTCTATTTTTAGGCCCAGATTTTCAGAAGCTTTGGCTGCATCAGCATTTTGGCCATGCAACTTGAGGCTTCTTCAGAGCTTTTTCCTGAAGAGTAACCAGTTTGAGAATTCAAACTGGGCATATTCAGTTGGGACACTTGAAACTGCTGATCAGCTTGAATGTTTTGGTCCAGCTGAACTTTCACAGAGTTGGTTTGGGGTTTTTTTTTAAAGCTATGAATAATAATTCATGTATTTTAAATAAAGGATTCCTCAAACATCCTTTCAATGACTTGAGTTTACAACCCACAAACCCTTTATTGCAGAAAAAGTGTTTCAAGATTTTGGAGCTCACTTATCTTTTTGCTCCTCAGCTTTCTCAGACATAAAAAAGAGTAAGTAATCTCAGCTCATAATGCATGCCATAATCTGCTAGCGTTGTACACGGCCACACTTGGAGAATTTCTGTTGTCTAGAGATAAAGATCAATAGTTCGTGTTGCTAAAAATATTACATAAAATGATAAAGATAAAACACATAGTATAAAATAGCACTTCTCTGTGGGCCTTGGAGCAGTTTCTCTTTCATAATATTCAGTTCAAAATGTATGGGCAGATGGGCAGATATGCTGTTTCTCAACAGAATCACTGACTATGAAAAGGGTGTTTCCTTGAAATTGTCTTTGGGTCATGCAGTGGTCAGCTTTTACTACACTGGCTAGATTCTTCTTTACTCTTCTAATGCTCTTCACACCTACTTCTGAGTGATTCACACACCTTCAACTCTTCCCAGTGCTGAGTTAGCATGAAAGCCGTGTTGTGTCTTCTTAACTGGTTTGATGGTTTCCTGAAACATGCACTTTTGTGTTTGCGGAGAGAAAGGTTTATTAAGTAATTACGCATGCTTAAAATCAGAACCCTCCAAAGACAGATGTGAATCCTGATATTGTATTCTTGTCTGAAGACTGATGTGTTAGATCTTGAGTGAGTGGCCAAAGGTAGGTGTATGTATGACAAGATGAGGTATTTTGGCAAGGGAAGGGTAAAGACTAAGAAAGAGCTGGTCAGTCTGTACTCTTGATTCTCCTTTGAATTTCACTGTGAATACAACCCCATACTGCTGAGGCCATGAGATAAGCTAAACCCAAGCACAGTTTCTGGCCCAGGTACAGAATTTCAGGACCCATGGCCCCCAAAGTCAGCACATGCCTCTAGGGACGTGCAGCTTCTTGCTGCACATGCAGCGAGACTACCTGCAGCCAGTGTGCAGCACCTGGGGCTCTCTGTAGAGTCTCTGGCTGCCTTCACTGCTCAGCATCAATCGTGTGATATTGCCATGGAGGCAGACAGAGCATGGGCATGAGCACGGGCATGGGCATAGGCATGAGCAAAGCTTGTCTCAAATTGCATCTGAATGGAGGTGTGTTCAGCCTTGATTATGGCCCACAAGTGCAATAAAGCCAGAGAGACCTGTTTGTGAGATCAAGTTAGAGGATCTCTTGTCTCCATCTGTAATTATGACCATATTGTTCTAGTCCAATACCACTGACCAATGTATGGTATTCCCCAGAAATACAGATGTACTTAGCAGCATACTAGCTGGGATGGGACTTTATAAAGGGTAGGAAGAAACAAGGGATCCAGGGGCAATTCTGCCAAAAGCTCACAAGGACTGCAACCTTCAGATCTGCTAGTTTCTTGTGAAGGGAAAAGTCTTGTGTGGTTAAAAATAAGAACCACAACATGAAATTTCACTTAATGTGGGTGACTTCCAATATCACTCCTTGTTATCCACTGGCCCAGCCTTCCATGTACTCCAAGTTAAACAGATCTTGCCCAACCCAATCTTCTAAAGCAAGAAAATAAGTCAAGTGGGAAAATGTAGCTTATGTTTGCCAAAAGTACTTTAGTCTACACCTTTAGATTATATTGTTTCCTAAAAGTGAAAGGGTTAAGGATGTTGTCTAACCTAGGAAGGCAAGACAGCAACCACTAACATTTCAATGTTAGCTAGGAATGAATGGCAAAAGTTTGGTGGGAATGGTGATAGTGGTGACGTTGACAGTAGAAGAAGGGCTCCTTCAGACTTAATTGAAAGTAAACTGAGGCAGGGACATGTGTGTGAAGGAGAGCTGGAAAGGCCATGGGCAAGTCATCTGGATAATGGTCATGGGTTAGAAATGATATTGGAGGAGTAACTTCTCTCCCTGAAACAGATCAAATTTGAAGCATGTTAAGCCAAAAGGTAAGGGTCTGCCAAATTTCAAATAAAAATTACCCAATCCTGGAAAAGTTGATTTCATTATTCATTTGATTTTATTGCTGAGGCCATATTTATTGTGGCAGTGCAGGCATAATGCACAGGCATCAAAGGTCCTGCAGTGAAGCCTCAGAGGGTGGTTGGGGCACTGTTTGCAAACCTAGAAAAGCCTTAGGCTTGTTCTGCTCTAGGATCTGGTCAGTGACTGGTGAGTCGGAGGTGACTGCAGGAGTCTTAGCCAACAGCTGAATTGCAGGCAGCAAGATCCTCAGGGTCTCTCCCATACCTCACTGAGTACCTTATGTTTGCTAGGTCTAAGGTTGAATTTTTTGAGTTTGTATTTGTGCTGGCACAAACACTGCTTAATAATCACTGATTTATCCTTTGTTGTCTATTACTCCCATTAGGTAAGATTTATAAATAGCTCTTGCTTTATATTCTTCTTTTCCTACATCATCCTTGTCCATCAAAGCACCCAACACACCCATATTATTTTTATGTAATTAAGTTTTCCATTTTAATTTCAGTGACCTCCCTCAGATTTGCCCTCTCCCGCAGGCAAAGTGATTATAAGGCAGACAGTGCTACTTCAGCACAATGTTATTTAGATGTGGTCACTAACCAAACCCCCAGATATCCACCTCAGCTCAACTCAGCATCCAAATTAAGAGCAATCATGAAATGGTCTAAATGTAGCCATCCAAATCTATTATAGTACACGAATCTGAGGTGGATTAACTAAAAATCTCAACCTGAATCCATGGAATAAAGAATACTTTCTTTTTCACTTCTAAAGTAGTACAGTAACTGCTGTGAAATACTTCTGACCATCTCAACTGTGTGATTTCCCAGGGTTTTTGCCACTTATGTCAGGCGACCCATGACATTGCAACTCTTCTCTTGGTGGATAGTTGGTGGATGCTGCTGAAGGACTGGTACTGTCCACATCACACAGCTGGTTTGAAGGATGTTTGAGATCATGGCAGCCTGTTTCCTTCAATTCTCTTTCACCATTCCCATTCTTCCTGTGGAGGGGAATATCTAGTCTTGGATCTCACATCAGATTGGTTCACTGCAGTGCACACCCCAAAGGTAAATGCACACTCTTCTAATGGCTTGTTGGCTGCTGCCAAACACAGCCTTTCTTACAGACCCTGGAACCATAACCACCTAGAATCCATATCACTTCTTGATTTTTACATTCTGTCCCTTATTAACAGAGATTAGCATCCTTTTTTATTCTCCCCCCACAACCTCCCAAAGGGTGGCTGCCCTGACATGAAGTTTTCAACATCTTTTTCCATAAAAAATCTTCCCAGATGAATCTTTTCCCCAGCCTGTATGCTGATTCCCAATGGTTCTTTTTTAGCACATTTTCCCCAGAGGAGCACAGCAAACTTTATTAATGTTTTTAAACAAAGTTATTTTGCATTCATATAGTATTTCCATTCAGTCAGTACTGCAAAAGATTATTCATTTAGTGTGGAGTGGCAGTGCAGAGGCAGAAGGATGTTGTTCACAGCCTGCGTCCCTACAACTGTAGTCAGTCAGACTTATGTTTCTAGGGCTTTCAGCAGCAAACTAGGTCAGTGGGGCCCTCTACATCAAAGCTTCTCCTTAGACACTGTAAATCGCATGCTTTTACACTATTCCTACTGTACACTGTGTTCTTCTGTAATTACAAATGTATGTTTCCCATCACCACAAAGACTTCGCATTGCTCAAAGGAAATCTCTCTTCAAAGGCTTTAAACTGTTGAAGGGCAGGCCCCCTTCTGAGAGCTACCATTGCTCCGGGTGATTCCTTCTTTAACTCATCCACAGTAGAACCACCAGTCAATTTGACTGGCCTGCATCACACCGTGTCTGAGCTGGCCTCAGGGCTGCATTTCAGCCTTGGAAAACAGCATTGCAGAATTTAAAAATGCAGACTTGAAAAAAAAAAAAAAAAAGAGGGGAAAAAAGGAAGAAAAAGCAATGAACTGCTTTATTCATACTCATCTGGTCCCAAAACCATGAGACTTGTGTTAATTAATGTTTTTCACCAGTTCAAACTTATGATAAGAGAACACATGGCACTTTCATTTGCTAGTTGTATCTTGAAGAAAGTGATAATTAGGATGCATTAGCAGAAAAAAACCCCACAACTTAAAAAAGACAGCAAGGAATACATAGAAAAAAATGTTTTTTAAAATTCATTTTATGAAAACATGTCTATGTGTATATACATATAGAAATACATGTATAATGACCTATATATGTATGTAGCTAAAATAAAAACTCTGAAAATCTTCCCTTCTGTGGTAGCACTCAATACCACAAGTAGTGCCACTGAAGCTAATGTTTTCTTTTGAGCAATGACTTACTTGTGACAGCAAGCACTAATAAATATTTGCAGGATTTGGTCTTAAAATTAAGGGGTATTTAATGCTAACACTTGAAACTCATACTTGAAAAGCATTCACGAATTAAGATAATTAATCATATAGTTTTATAACTAATTATATATGAAAATGAGGAGTTATCTGCCTCATATTCTTTAGAAAACTGGGCCTGTGGATTGCTAAGGTCACACAGGAATGTTATGACACATCAATAAGCCAGTTTTTCATGTTCCTTGTAAGCATCTTAACCCTGAATACCCTGCTTCTCAGTTAGCTTCCCTTTGGCCTACGACTCGGCTCCCCTCAACTAAAGTCTCTCTACTGTACACACTCTCTTTCTCCTCATTTTAAACACAAAATGTGTTTTTATATATCTTACCCTATTCCAATTGTTTATTAGATTTCACTACTGCTGCTGCTGGCATCTTGACAATCCTTGACATAATTCAACTGATGTCAAAAGATGTACTCCAAACATAGAGGGGTTTTCCATACAAAATATTTGACAAATATGATTAGATGTGGATAAATATATTATCATTAACATAACACGGCCATTCTTGGGGACGAAATCTGCATTTCAGAAAGGATACACAAGGAAGAAAAAGCATCCTTGTTCTGGATAAAGAATATCTTCACCAGGAGTTATGCGATACAACAGTGGGGTTTAAATTAATTTAAAAATTCAAGGCAAGCAAGTGTTGCTAATCTTTGGGACAGACTTTGGATTTGCATGAGTTGTAGGGGTGGAAGGATAACTTGTGAACTCTGTCGGCAAAAGCTGAAACAATCAACCTAATGGAAAATAGCTGTGTGTCGCAGCTTACCAGGGTGGCATCCTTTACTTCGTAACCTCATAAAAAACCCCATTGAAGCCCAAGCTACCCTTAACTGCTGCTTACAGGAACAGAAGTAAGTGGCTGTGTATTGTCAATTGCTTTTCTACAGGAGAACATCACTGACAGACTTTGCTCAGTTAGTCAAAAGGGAAGGCAAAAATACCAGCTTAATTTTTTTATTCTTCACTTCGGACAGTTTAACAATTCAACATCCTCTCCCTTTTCCTAACTTGTTTTATTCTGATTGTGCAAGTGTCAAGCTTTAAGCAAGAATTACCTACACCATGGCATCTGCATGTGACCAAGGCTTCCAGCCTCAGTGGGAAACCATCTTTATTATTTGTATTGCAGGAGCAGCCTGGAATTCATGTCAGAAACTAAGAGTCATAGTGCAAAGTGCTTAACAACTGCAGTCAGGGTCCATTCCCTGAAGACTTCTGGCCTAAACCCAAACACTCTGGCTGTACACATATAAGCAATAGCAACAAAACATTTTCTACTGTTACTAAAATTGGTTCAAAAGATCCAGATACACATAAATACATAAATATTTTGAGAATGGGACTTTTCCCTGTTCCCTTGGTTAAATTGCAATGAAACAGGGCAAACAGAGGGATACAGTTTCAATTTTCAACACTTTTTAAAATCATCGTGGGTATCTTAAAGCCACATATGTCATATAATGTATTTTAAATTCACATTCATATACTACAATACAAGTGAAATGTCTCTGTACACCTTCAGTACACCTCTGAATATGATTTACACAATTTCAGACACAGTTTATGTGGAAGACTGTTGTGAATGTGCTCCTGTTAACTCAGAACAAAGTTTAATAAGTGAAAACAGCATGGGAAGCATGAACGGAAACCTCCCCTCTACTTTCTGCTTCAATTTTACTTTTGATTCAATAAGAGCTGAATAAGCCCTTAGTAGAGAAACTAAGGACAATTCTTTCAGCCTTGAGACATTAGTTTTATATCTTTCTATTTCTCTGCTTTTTACCCTGCTCTATTTCCAGATGGTATTAAATACAATTCAGGAGAATGGTCTTGATATTTTTGAGAATGTTTACTTTATTTCAAAAATGTCCAGAACTGATCATGTCTAAGACCAAAAACATCGTGGTTTTGTGGGAAGAAAGATGTTTCATAGCCTATGATGTTAGGATTAAAAAGTACAAGACTCAATTGTATAGAGTCTCCAATTATACTTCTGCTCAGCAGAATCCTTGCAAGAAGATATATGCAAACTAGAAGAGGAATTTCATCTTTAACTCATTAGTTTTCCATGGAGAAACCGCATGGCTGGACATTAAAGCACAACTCTATCATTCAGTACAGGCTGTGCTTTCATATTTTTCTGAGCTAGAGCAGAGAGCAAACCATTCTATGTGTGTTCTGATTCTAATAACACAAGAAAAAGATATAAAAAAATAACACAAGAAAAAGAACTTAAAATTGGGAAAAAAAAATCAGAGGCCCCAATCAAGTTCCAAATATTGTATTTTGGGTTTTCTAACTTTTCTCACAGGCAGTTTTTCTCTACTCTGCCATGAATACTGTTGCTATACTTTCTTTACCATAATGAAGACTACAAAAAATCAAAACTTATGAGGGCATGAATGGTGACAAGTTATAAAACTCCTAATTAAAAGTTCTTTGGACATTTACTATTCTTTTTTTATATCAAAATATTATCACAAAATCTCCTTCCTGTAAAGCCCAACCTTGTATGACCAGTTAAGCCTCTAGACAGCAAATAAACAGTAAATGTGTGAATATAGGGAAGTGTTTCAAGTTTGATTATCTGACCTTTGCTAAGGTGACCAATGGACTTAATGATAACATAAAAGACTGTTATTTCAGAAAATCATACATACCATGGGTTTTTCTCTCACCTAATATATCTTCTAACATTTGAACATGACCTATTGTCCTTTTGTGTAGCAGAACTTGTTTGTTGGGGTGTTTTTAACATGAAAAAACTTTGTTCTCCTCAAGCTGCTCTTACTCAAGATCCCATGGATGGCTGCACTTGAGATACTGTCATTACTGGGTTGCAATACAGCAGTCCCCTAGAGCATCTCCCATATGTTTAATAGTACTTGTCTGACATGTAATTTCATGAAATTCTGTGCTAGCTGTATTAGTCATTTTGGCATACTGTATCATTGATGATACAGTATGGGACTCAAGCAGTCCTGCTAAACCCACATCATCAAGGCAAGCATCTCAAAAAGCATGTCAAAGTTTTCCCACATAGGAAAATTCACTAGTAGATAAGAAACTTATTCTGAAATCTTTTGAAGTGGGCTGTTGTTTGCTTTTAAGCACATCCATAATTTTGTACTTCCATATATTCAAAGATCTTTAAAATAAAGGTGCATAAGAAAATTAGTTTAGTGGATAACCTAGAGAAAATACATTTGCCTTGGACTTTGGAAAGGTCTTTTTGACAAATGGTTTTTTCTGTGCTGTTTAAGTCTTTGGGCTTGCTGGGTGAAGTGCAGAAGAGACATCCTCCAGCTCCTCATCAGACAGAAGTCCTCTGGACAGAAAGCATCTGCCATCTGAGAAATTAAATGCTGCTCACTTGAAACTCCATATTCACTTCCTGATAGGATGAGTAAACCTGGGAGGCAGAGGGCAGGACGACTAAGCCTGTGTTTGTAAACTGTGAGCCATGCACAGCTTCTGCTATGGGAACACTCTCCTGGTATGTTTGCTTGTTTGCTTTATTTTATTTGTTCTTCTGTTTGCATTTTAAATCAGATTTACTTCCTCAAATGCCAACAAACTCAGCCTAATGCTCATGCCAACAAAATGCATCTGTGCCAAGAACATATGAAAGGGCACTAGAACATATACTTCTATCCAGTCAACAGATGTACAGAGAGTGAGCTGAGAATTTAACTCGCTGAACAGTGCATTCATGTACCAAAGTGCTGATTCATTACCCTGCCAGTGAGGCAGGGGTGAGAGAAGCCAGCAGCACGCACACAGGTCCCACTGTTGTCACCACCGCTCGCCCACAGACACAAACTGAAGGCGCTGACCTTGGCAGGTTTGTTGGAGTTACTGTTTAAATAAATGCCTTGTGTGCTGTAGCAAAATACAATCCTGCATTGACAAAAAGTAAATTTAAATCTTTCTCTATATTGAATTCTTGACAAATATGTAGAGATAGAACATCACAGGAGTGGTGCCATCAGTGCTTTTGCTGGGCCTTGTTAGCTCCAGCACAGGACCACAGATCCAACATCCACTAGCCAGCTGGGGAAAACAGGAGAAAACCCTGAACCTGTCTGCCTCTCCCACCAGTATATAGCCATCCAGATATAATGGACCCTCTGTGTGTGCACCAGTGAATAAGAAACAACTGAGGCTTGGAGGTTAAGGGAACTGTTAGCCCTCAGCACCTTATGATATTCACAAATCCTTTGGGGATATTGTTGACAAATGAGCAATATATGAGTAACCTCCTCAAACACAAGAGTTATTGGAACATGGCGGAAAATAACACAATGCCAAAGAAATAGCTTATGCTTTTCAAATTCCAGAGAAGGAGTTAAAATAAAATTTTAAAAAAAAAATGGGAACGGTTTGTATGAACAGGTCTTGAAAACAGCTCTCTTTCTGACCAAACTATTACTAGAGCTTCCTGCCTAGATATTTTCCATTCTTGTATTCCCAGGGTGTTTTGCAAGTCCTCTCCTTTGAGTCAGTGAGCTTGCCCTGGCATGCCTCCCCTGGCTGGCCACGCACCTCTGGGCACTCGGAGTCAAAAAAACATATCAGGGTGAGGTTTTTTTAACATCTGCATGAAGAGCTGTACCGTGTTAAAAGGGAAACTGATGCAACCAATGCATCCTAATTATATTTTGGAGCCTTCTTTAATCTTCTGAACCAGTCAAAGCCTCAGTAATATCCATCTCATTAGATAAAGCCCAAGTATCAGTTGTCCATTTGGAGGATTATTCTTTTCTGTGGGAATGAATTCAAACCTGTATCTTGTCTGCTGAACACAGTTACAACCAATATATCAGCCTCATAAAATGTGTTTTATTGATTTGCCTTTGTGTGAAACATGAATTATTGACAAACACAGACCTTCATCAGATTCACAAATGACATTTTTTTCCGTTTAAAGCACATTTGTGAATCACATTTTGTTGACTATGAAACAAACAAGGTTGAGTATGTATACACATCTATATATGCTTGTGTGGCTGTGTTAGGGATGTCTGTCCTATTCCCTGTCACATTAAATTACTTTTAATTCTCCAACTATTTATCCACCTTCTGTTTACTGCCAAAATGGAAGTATGCCATCCCAGTCCTCCAGTTCACTGACAATATTAAGGATACAAGATCAAGCCCTAAAAAAGTTAGGAAATTCCAGCAATATTAACTCAGCCCCATCTATATCCTGTGTGTTTTTTGGCCCATGTGAATAACAAAGAGTAATACAGTGGGGCCATTAAACTGGACATTCCCCACCTGCAGTAGTAAAATTTACCAGACTATTTGAGGTATTTCCCATTCTAAGTAAAAGGTGCACTACAGACACAGTCATAGAGGTAATTACACTGGAGCAGAATGTCAATAGCTTAATGATGCCAAATGCAAGATTTACTTTTAATGAGGAAAAAAATTGAAATTACAACTATGTGTGGTGTAGTAGATTGTGCTTCATTCATTTTACTCTAAAATGCAACAAAAGCAATTTAAAAAAGGAAAATGTGAAAATTGTGGTTCTGAGATTATATGTTTTGAAAGTTCTGCATTGTTTATTACCGTTCACCCTCCACATTAGAAACAGATAGATTTTATTGATACACACAGATAAAACACTCTATTCAACCATACCTGGACATAATGAAACCTAAGGGTATACTTAATAGACTGGTCCTGCATGCATTCTTCACCTATGTGTTCCTTAATTTTGTTTTCCAGGCCAAAGAGCTACTATCATTTTGGATCTCTTCCAGTATCTAGTGGTTATTATAATATTGTTTTTGTTCTAGCTCCATCCGGGAGGCAAAAATGTCTCCTTGCAGCAGCCAAAAGCGGTAGACTACAATTCTGCTGAGTGTAGGCAGAGAGTTTGGAAAGGTCATAGCTTTAAGAAGACACGTGTGTGTGTATCAGGAAAGGAGTTGGGTTTAAGTCCATTTAAACAACCTACAGGGAATTTCTGTACCTCACTAGGAACTGAGTATGTTCATAAATGGCTGAGCATTTAGAAGTGAATCTGAATATGGCAGCCATCAAGTTTTAAGTTTCTAGCCTCTGGACACAGTCACTTGCAGGAATACTAAAAGTATTGACAACATTTAAAAACATAGATGAGAAAACAGCTTGATTTTGTTGATGTGGTCATTATCTCCTGTATTCTGCCTCAGCCAATAGGCCCATCATTAACCTGGTACTCATCTTAGTTTGGGTTTGCTTTTAGCTTCAGTCTTTTCCTTGGTTCATCTTTCTTATTAGTTACAACTATGAAAGAGAAACCATAATATGCTAATTTCCTGAAGAAACACATAGTTCACATAAAATGAAGTATATTGGAACAGAGGGATAATTTTGGTGAACAAAATAGGATAACTGGAGAATAAATTAGACATTTCTGCAATTTTTTACTGAAAGCATTTCTATTTGTCAGAGCTAGTTTCCCCAGAATATGAACACACATGTAGAAAATAGAAGAGTACTTTGCTGTGGTTGTGTGTTAAAATACAGTTTACTGCTAAGTGTAGTAAGCAGCAAGAATGGCCAAGATGCCCAGAACACAGGAGCTATCTGGGGTCACACTAACCAATGTTTCCACTACGGACACTAAGTGAAAACTGTGATTCAGCATCTCTTGCGAAAGCAGTTCTTAAGCCTTGCATCATCAGTTTTCTGCTGTTCAGTATGACTCTGGGGCTGGGGAAGGCTCTGTTCTGACTCTGCCCAGCAAGGTTATGTCTGCAGATTCCCACAATGAGAGCAAACTCACTGCAACTCCCCATCCGCATCCTCACTGGGGTCCCCTGAGCGGTCCCCACTGCTACATCACTGAAGCACCACTACAAAGCCACCTCTACAAAGAGCACTTGAGGTCCCCCAAACACTCCCTGTCAGCTGGCATTCAAAGCCTGACCTCTGTGCACTGTAATCATCTCATGACTCCACCTTGGTGACCTACCTTTCACTGCCCTTCAGCATCCACACTGGTCCTACTGCATTATGTTAATTAGGCAAGTTTGTACTCATGAAACTGGCTGAGAGGGTTGCAGAAAGCTCAGCAGAGGTCACACAAAGAGTGTGACAAGCTGAGGTGACAGCCATGGCCTAGAGTCATGTTAGACTGCACCCCAATAGACTCAAGTTCACCCCTTTTCTAAATCACAGGGGTTCTCAGAATCCCATGGTGGTTATCAATACCTGGTATGGCTCAGATGTTTTCCCGTATGTGGGGAACATGGTAGAGCTGTTAATGGCTGCCACTGTCAGCCTCAGGTCCTTTTTTTACCTCTTTCCATCATTAGTCTTCCATCCCTCTCATGCAATCACAAAACTTCTTTCTCCAAAAAAAGAGATGACCAACAGTGGGCTATGTGTTTCAGGATATGCATAACCACTTTCATGTTCTGTGTAACAAGCCAGCACTAGCTCAGAAATGCAGCATTCTTGTTTCTATATTCTCCCACCTCACTCTCTGTGCCATGCCTCACACAATGGTCAACATCTCATAAATGTTTATTCCATATTCATGGTACAGAGGTTCAGTGTTGTTGAGTGTGGAGCCATGTGTGGCCATACTCTTATTTTGGAGCTGAGCTCCATGCTAGTTGCCATTGTTGTTCTGATAATTACCCTGCTAAAGTAGAGCCAGCAGGTAAGCTGAGGCTATGCCTGTCCCAGAGCTCGTGCAAGGCCCTCTGCTGACTGGACTATCTGATGTGTTTGCTGCTGGTGGTGCCCTGGACATGCTGACACCATTCAGAAGCAATGGTTTGCCCAGCTGGGCCAAGCCCACTGGTGAAATACAAATTTTAATTCACTGATATTTCGGTCCAGATACCTACAGTATCTCACTAATGTGTCACTTGGGAATGACCTGTCTTTTAAAAAGAGGCCTATCCCAAGATCAGTAGATGGTTTCCTGCACCAGGGATAGAACACAGGAGGGGACATTTGCAATCTGTTGAGAAATTAGTATGGCTTTTTTCAGACAACACTGAGTAGGTGGACCAGACCCTCACTGTTGAAAAAGAAATTAATTTGCTCTTAGTCAAAACCAGTCATTACTGAGATAAACAGTACAAACAAAATTAATTTTCCTCAAAGAAGAGGGCCAGTTGGCATAAAGTAAGCTAGAAAGCCACTCCACGTCTAATAGAACTCAAGGGACTGTCTGCCACATTTGAAGATTAAAAGAACAACAAGAAATAATCCAAATGAAAATTTACATGCAAACTGTCCCTCCTTCAGGGACAAATTGTATTAGTCAGATCCCAAAGTTAGAAGTTATTTCCATAAAGGTCACTGTTGACTCACTGAATAGCCTTTTAACACAACATATTACAACTGTATGAGCTGTAATAAGCTGATTAAGACATTAACTTTTTACAGACATCTCCAAGTTTACCAAACCATCATTTTTTTTTAATGTCCCTGTTTGCTGTTTTCTTCTGAATTCCTCAGTTATGTGTCTACTGTCCATTGCACTTAGCTCCGGGATCAGTAAAAATTTGCTATTGGTGATTGTATAGACCAAGAAAAAAAAATTAGAATAAGTAGATTGTCTTCCTTCTTTTGCGCAAAATATAAATTTGTTGGTTGTATGGACCTGTTACTGGGAGTTGAGGACTCCACCAGAGGCAGCAGTTTGACAACCCACTGCAGCACACATCCTCAGGAGCAGCTGAGCTGCAGGACTAGAGACCATTGTAGAAATGTTGCAGTGGGTTTCAAACCTTCTAAAATAATTAAAATTTCACCATGTTTTTCTTTTAGGCTTAATATTACATTTCCAAAACAGAAAGATACACAAAATTGTCAGTAGGACTAACGTTTCTTAGTCACTTTTGAGAATCCCTCTCAGGGAGATTGGCCATCTTAGAGTACAGTAGATACAGTTCATGATCTACACACTATATTGTTCTGGCTTTTCTTCATAACAAACTGAAGATCTCTAATTCTGTTTTACTTTGTGGACCATCAAAGTTTTCATGCGCCTATTTCTTTACATTTCTTTTCTGCCACAGATATCTCAAGGGGAGATGTTTGCCATTTGCTGCACTATCCAACAAAAGTCTCACAAACAAGGGCATTTTTCTTCTTTCTTCTAAGCAGAGCTCATCAGTTCCAGGACGCATCTGCCTTCCCCAGAGCTGTACTACATTACACCTTACTCACTGATCCACCCTCTTCCACGTCCTTCCACTCAAAAACTGTTGAGGCAAGGAGTATCTCTATGTTCAGTGCCAGCCTTAAGCACTGCTATACCAGCTCCTGCCTTTGTAACGAGGAAAACCAAAAATATAAACAAATAATAAAATATATAAAATATAAAATAAATAAATATATAAAAATAAAATATAAACATTTAAAATTTTTTAAAAAATATTTCTCGTGTACATCGTTCTCCTATGATTGGTTAAGTGGCTATGTGACAATATTTATCTCTGTTCTGCCATGGATAATGGAGTGCCCTAGTTCCCCCAGGGCGTTCCACAAAGCATCCCCCTTCCAGCTTCCACTGGACATTTGTTCCTCTAATACCCACTCCTACTTCATGTGGAAAGGATTATCTCCAACAGCAATTCAGCATACTCTTCACTGTCTCTTTATCTCTGTCTCTCTTCAGAGAACTGATGACTGAATCATCCTTTACACTGGGGATAAAAATAATTATGGAAGGGCTAGGAAGCTCCATGAGTTTCAACTTGCAGAGTTTCTGTTGGGTTTGCCCATCAAGGGGCGGGGGAGGGAGGACAGGGTGTGGTTTTATCCCTAAGCTAAAAATACAAAAGGCAAACAGTGGTTCCAATAAGTGTAAACTACACATTGTACCCAGTGTTATTATTCTGTATTGGTTTACAACCTACCTTTCATGAGGATATGATAGTGATGACTTCACTTCACCCATCATAAATACCGTGGGAATGGGTAACCATTTTACTGATGGCAAAGATAATTTGGGTCCAAGCAGAAAAGAGAAATTACTTATCCAGCCGAAAAGAATGGGGTTCCTACTACTTCAGGACAAGATTAAAGCCTGGAATTGGAATCAAATCTTTGTGGTCAGAGAGAATCTGGACACAGCCATGACTGAAAGGCAAAGAAGCAGACAGCGTGGCCCAGCAGGTGCCAACCAGCCTGCTGGCTTAGGCTGGGCTGCAGACTTGGCAAGAACTTCAAGGGCTCGGGAGTAGAAGGAAGACAAAAGTCCAGACCTGGGGTGGGGGCTGTCAAAAGGAGCCTGAGAATCTCTCTGAGTGGGAGAGGAAGCTAAGGTGAAGAGATTGTTTTGGTGTGGAGGCTGCAACTGTGGGAGATGTGGCCATTCAGGGAACATAGTATTCTGTAGTTTCCAGGAATTATGAAGGATATTTTGAACTAGGACAATTAATCCCTGGGAATGCGTATTTTCATTGCTTGGTTTTTTCAGATAGGGAAAAGAAATACTTACTTCAATTTGTTCCTAACACTGTTGTGTAAGTCTTTGATGACTAGAACAACCTGATAACATAGGAAACAGAAAATATTAGATTGAGTTGATCAAAAATTTAAAAAAAACCAGCTCACAATTATATTTTTAGAACTCTGCTATATTGCATAATTTGTTAGAGATCACCAATATCAAGTTTCAGTCCTGTACTTCCCCTGTACATAGTTTTTCTGAAAAATAATATTATATGGATTTTAAAAAGTAGCAGGGAAGATAAAAAAAGTATCACTTTATTTTATATATTGCTTTTAGGTTCCTTCTGTAAGAAATCTTATAATTAAATTGAACAAATAGTCCTATTGTGAGAGACCTAAGCAATTTTTTTAAAGTATTAATTTCTGCCTCTTCAATTAGTCCAGACTGCTGTCATCAAGATGATCTTTCCTACCTGGTCCTCTGACTATGTCATCTCCATTTTTATAGTCTCTGAGTCACTTAACTCAATCTCTTATTAGCTTCATCTCACATTCATTTTTTCTTGTGATTGTTTTTAAGGTTATAAGGCACACAGTCTCTGTGTATGCTCTGTACTAATTCCTTTTCACACTTACTCATTACAAGCTTCCCTGCTCTGCTGATGGCTCCAGCTTTTATCTCCAAATCCCCTTCCCTTCTCATAAGTACTTCCATCATTTCTTCCACTCAACACCTAGGCTGAAAGAACTCTCACAACATAACTTTGCCAGCCTTCTCCCTTTTTCTTGTTTAAATTGCTACAGTATTCCAACTTCTACATAATCTCATGGAAATAGTAATAGTTTCACAATTGAAAAACAGTAAGTCTTTTGTCACTAGGGCATATAAAGTAGCGACCACATAATTATGTGCAGCATGAAGTTGTGAGTTGTCCTACCTCCTTCTATCTTATAGTGCAGCCATATTCAACTCCTGTGTACAGGCTGTAACACCTTCAGTGCAAACACTAATCAATGATTTTTTCAGGATGCTTTTAGATTAATATAGGACAAGCAACAGTAGTAGTGCATTATATGAAGATATTTCATGCAAACTGGTAATTTTAAACCTAACAATAATTTGTTGTCAATGATGCTGAAGGCAAAATCAGTAGATAAATCAGAACCCTGCCCTACAATGTCCCCTGTTTTTTGAAAGCCTGTTGTTTTGGGTCTTTTTGAATAACAAATGCAAGCTAAAAATTAAAACACAAATTGATTTGAAATAGTTCTGTTTATAATCATCTGCCCATTCAGAGCTATTAAGTAGGTCAAGTGTGTCCTTTTTACATAGATTTTGAAAGCGTCATGCTGTTAGAGGACAAAACAAATGAGTAAGATGCAACTCCCAAGTCCTTTCTAGCACTATGTGAAAATGTAAGCCATCTGCAAAAAGAAGATGAAAAAGATCACTAAGAAATAAGAAATCAATTCAACAAAATGTTTTAAAAAGGAACTTTAGAGAGAATTAGTGAGAGAATTTAGAGAGAATGATATACTAACAAAAAGGAAAAAAAAAAAAAAAGAAAAGAAACATGATAGGGTGGTTGGGTCTGAAGGCTCCTGGAGATAGCATGGCAAATGGTACAACATTTAAAATGCCCCAATTCTGACATGTTATGTGCACAGCCAAACAGCTGGGATACTCACATGAGGAAGAGTGTGAAAAATTAATCGTTGTTCTTCATATAATTTTTAAATAAATTCTGTAGCAGGATTTTTAAAGCTCTGAAAAAAAAAATATACTAAAAATATGAGCAAAATCCAGGCTCCATGGAAGTCAGTGCTTTTAAGCTCAGACAATAGTTCTAATTCTTATTGAATTGGATAGCAGTCTATTAATGTTGGAAATTGGGCCCTATTTCTGTTTCCTGCATGTTGCAAACAGAGGGCTTTTGAAACAGAAGATACAATTTGAGTGCTAATTCGAGCATATATACTACCTTTATATTCAGAACCATAGAAAAGGTTCTTGCACGTCTTGTGCCAGTATTTTTGCAAATTGTGGAAAGATAAAATGTCTCCAGGATATGTCGGCTGATTGTTACGGTTTGAGTAAAATGCTTTCTAAAAGTGTCTTTTTTTTCCAAATAAAATATATTTCAGGCTTTAGCTACAGAAAAATAATAGATATGATAAATGGCACCTGGTTTTAGCTTGAGCTTCCATTTGTTCCAGAACTGTTTTCATAATAAGATATATGGCTTTAATTCCTTTTTTTCTTCTCTGCTGTTGGAAACGGATACAATAAGAATTTTATCTAATTTTATACGTTACTTGTCTTTCTTAATGAGCTTCTTAAGCTGCTCTTTGAAAAAGAATGAATGGAAAAAATAACTTCATCTTTGGAAAAACAGGGAAATAGTTTGTATCACCATAAAAAGGGTCAAAACACCAATCTTGTGACTGAGCCTTTCCAAAATAAAACAAAACAAAATAAACCAAACCAAATAAAATAGAATTATATTAAATTAAATTTGAAGAGAACTTAAATACTGGAGGAAGAAAAATGTAGCAATAGCATGATATCACTAAAAATAATTATGCAGTCTTTTTTCTTTTTTATTAAGCTTTTGCCTACATATATAGTTAACAAATGCAGTAAGTAACCTTATTATTTTCACTGAACAGCATAAAGCAAATAGAGTTAATCTAAAATCTTGGACTGAGGTCTGAACTGACCAGTCTAGGCTAATGTTTTAATCAGAAATGCAAGGCTGTGCTGCAGATCCCGCCAAAGAAAGGATTTCCCATAAAAGAACCAGACATAATAAAAGAAAATTACTTTAAATTACCCTGATCTTCACTCTGACTCATTCTGGGATGCTTTCTAACAAGCCAGGACAAATCTGAAAGAAAACCCAAATAAATATTTGTTGTCAGATTTAATATCTAGTAGATATTATTTCTAAAGAAACCAAATTATTTAAGCAACGTAGATTCCTATGTAATTCTCTGAAGAAAACAGGTTTAAGACAAGTGGATGTAAAGATAATGGTGTAAAATAAAATATGGCAAGAACAAATTAATAAGAAGAATTACAGAATTACGTTTAGAACTGGACCATCCAAATACCTTGGTGGTTGCTAAGAATGGTAACCACATTTGCTAAAAAAGGAATTCATCTTGTCAAATTAAATAATGTCTCTTAAAAAGCAATGTCTTCCTGGCTGATGAACACTAATGCTTTTGAGCTAAAAGTTGCCCTTTAGACTTGCAGACAAGTGTTTTTAAATAAGTTATTAATAGCAGTATGTACCACCAAAATATCTCCCTGAATTCGTGTTAACTATACACAGAGAATCAAAATTAAAAGCCTAAGTTAGACATGGAGGCCATCGAATATGAAAATCCAACCTTGTGGACACAAGCTAGTGTTCCTTTGATGTAAATATTCTGCTTTTATTCTGAGTTAATTTATGGTACTAAAAGAAAATTTCGAGGTCTTAGTATTGTTTAGCTTTTTTGATATATTTTACAAAGAGATGTTCAGGCAATCCCATTTGTTTTATTGTTGAGACAAAACAGAGAAACCAGACGATCAAGTTAAACAACATTATTTTTTGATGCAAGCATGCAAAATTTGGTAAAACATCCCAAAACACTTGGCTTTTTCCCTTAAATATTTCAACAGCAAGTATCTCTGAATGTTAGGTCTAATGAAATCAGCTAAATAGCTGAAACTAGCATAGTACCTCTTCATTAGGTTCTGTTTCTACCTGAGACAGTGAGAGACATGGGAACACATCTTCGGGAAAAAAAATTGATTCAGGAATGAAACACAGAACACAGCTGAAAGATGCTGTTAAGATCTCCATTTATAATTCTCAACCTTTCACGCAGCCTTCAAGGGAAACCTATTATATGCATGGTTTAATTGTCTAAGGAGAGAGTTGGGCTACTGGGCCAGTACAGACTCACTATAATAAACAGTGTTTAAAGAGGTCAGCTCGCCCAGTGATGTCTTGAGAGGAAATACTGACTCTGCATTTTTAAGAAACCATTCATTTGTAGGGAAGCTGATTAAACCAGCCAGGCATTGTATGTCCTCTGCCTCTGGGAAGGATGGCAATAGATTTTTAATAAATGCATAATATTTACTGAGCTGTATGAATATTCAGAAGCTAAGGTGTTTAAATTCTGATTATCTTTTGTAACTGCTTACCAGCCCTGGAGTTTAAGGGCTTGTCAGCATTCCTCATTCACTGGATTGGTAAAGAGAACACTACACTAAATCTAACGAAAATCTTTCAATTGTTATTAGTTTATAATGATTTTTTTAAACTATCAAGTATTGGTGGATGAGTAGCTGCACAGCTGCACGTCTCTATAGAGATTTATACACTGTTTGATACATTTGTTAATGATTAGTGTACAACCCAGCACAAAATTCCTTTATAATTCACCAGTTTGCCCTGAAATATGGAGAGTGGGCTGCAATCTGCACTGGGATGGCAGCAGCAGTGCTGTAGGAAGAGAGCCTACCTGTTAATGGTGTGTGGTTCTCTCAAGGGCAAATAAATGCAGTTGTATCTTTCTCCTGTGTTCCTGATGGAACTCATTTTTATCTCGACGTGGTGGTCCCTCTAAGCCTCTGTTTTTGTCTATATTCTTAAAATTATTCTTTTGGCCTTAAGACTGCAGGTTGAAATTTGCTTCCCAATGGTGTCCAGGAGGCCCAGCATGTCCAGAGAAAGCAAGCAAATCTGGGTCTTGGGCTGGACTCCTGAGAACACACAGTTTGGATGAAAACTATTGCCCTCCTGTGAGGATGGCAAGTGTGCAGCATCCACAGCAGCATGGACCACACAGTGGGAGAGGAGGGCTCTGAGCCCCTGCAGTGCCTGCTGCTCATGCTTCAGGAGTGCTCCCTGCCTGGTGGGCATGAGCAGGTGACCCTGGTGCTGCTCGGGCGTGGATAGCCAGGGAGTTCTAGGCATGGCAAGGCACCATTCATATAAGCACTAGGAGAGTGTAACTGATGAAAACGTGGCAGTGAGTCGATTTAGGCACTGCAGGTTTAAGGAACAACTGGCAAAGAATTTGGAGGTTCTGCCTTTTGGAGGCAGGCATGACAGCGAGGGGTCGAAAGGATTTTGTGGTTCTAGCCCTCGGGGCCTGTCTAAAGTTGATGTTCTATAAATTATGCAGTTTTTTACAGGTATACAGAAGATGAGAGAGTTTGGCATTTTCTAGCCTGCCCTGCCAGCATTTATTCTTTGACAAGACCAGCCTTGTGTAAACAGTCTGAACCCAATGGTATTTGCTTAACATTTTAATTGGGAAATATTTTAAAGGGAGGGAGCTTGAGGTGTCCTTTGTTTTCTGCTTGGTGGTTTCCCATGTTTCTCATGAAATGGAACAGACTCAGCTCTTTTGTCTATTCTCTGTTTTCTTCTTGTGCTAGCATATTAATAAGACATCATAAGGCGCTTGGCTATTTGTAACAGTCCAACATATAGCCATCTTTGTGGTAAGGGCAGGCCTGCTGCCTCTTGCTCTAATCATGCTGTAACTGTGAAAGGCATTGCTAAAGCAGACAGCTATATTACCCACAAATCTGTCATTTTCTTAACAGGGAGGAATAATTGTGTACTCTTTTATCTTTCCATTTTTGGGAAAATGGTGAGAAACTTTTCCTGTCACAACAAAATTGAGCACAATTCCAGCTTTTTTTTTTTTTTTCAAATACATAATTTCATCTTGTATTTGGTGTTTAAACACTTGCAAGGGACATCTTCAGGTGGAATTGTTATTTTTGTGGATTGCTGTTGCTGCTAAGGTAGACAGGCATGCTGCTTGTAGAGAGCAGTGTTTCAATTGGGCTCTTGGCCTCTGCCTGTCCAGGAGGTTGTTGACAACTTCAGAGCAGGAATCCCAACTTCCCAACAAGCCATGAGCAGCTCCACTTCTGCTGGTTGGGCCACGGGAGAAGGTCCTTTCAGCACCCCTTGTTTGAGCTGGTGGATAGAGCCAGCAGAGGCTGGGACTGGAATCTCAGCTGTGTGGGTGCAGTGTCCCCGGCAGCATTAGTGGGACAGGTCCGGGGCTGTGTGTGGCTGGCAGGCACAGCACCTCCCTGCATCACCGGGACACCTGTGAGGCTTGTTCCCCCCGTGCCGAGCAGGTGTTTGGTAGAAGGCTCTGTTGAGATTTCTTAGGAGCTCAGGCGACGTGTGCTTGG
Source organism: Edolisoma coerulescens (assembly GCA_013397115.1). Lineage (NCBI taxonomy): Eukaryota > Metazoa > Chordata > Aves > Passeriformes > Campephagidae > Edolisoma > Edolisoma coerulescens. Next base: position 3,852,952 of record VWZW01003916.1, on the reverse strand, counting down.
AGTGACATCCATTGGGATTTTTGCTTGGGTCTGCAGAAGGCAAGTTATTTTCACTTTCTCACGCTCAGGCTCCTTTGAAGGGGCTGAAAAATCTGCAGTCAAATTCTGCCTCATCCCTGGACAATTCAGCCTGGTGTGTGAGCCTAGCAAAGACACAGCCTCCTGCTAATCATACAATTACAAATGAATCTTTGTTTCATCTTAAGCAGAACAATTGTATTCCATGGGTATCTTTATTGCCTCTGATAAGAAAGATTATGTTTTCATGTATGGTGTGTTGCAAATGTTTTATGATAAAAACATTAAAAGTTTTACAAAGCACTCAGAAATAAAACCTGTGGGGAATAAAAGTCCTCAGCAGATGTAAATCCATGTAGTTGCACCAAAACCAGCTGGGAATCTATCCCTCTATATCTTTATAGCTCTATCTCTCAGAATCTTTATAGCTCACTGGACCTGCATAAGGGGCAAACAGTGAAATAAATATGTATCTTTGACTTCCAAAAGATAACTAGTAATTGTCAGAAGAAATTCTGTACAAGCTAAGAATTGAACTGAAGCTAGATAAGCATTTTAAAGCAAAAACTGTGGAATTACTGACATTTATTTCTTGTTACTGAAAAAATGTTCTGCTATTACTTTACTGCAGGAACTTTTGTTCAACAGCTTGGATAAGAATTGCCTGGAACATTTTTCAAGTTCAGAAAGAGTTTGGAATACATGTTTTTCTAAACTTTTTTTGTTTTGATTTTTTTTGGGGGGGGGGAATGTAGAACTAGCTCATTAACAGTTCTATTGCTCTTTGGAGGGCATTGGAAATGTGTTTTATTCATTAGCTAGTATGTTAAGGAGTTGAGGTCTTGCTAGAAACCTGTGATGCACCTCATATGAGAATTTTTAATGAAATAATCTTGCTAATTTACATCCAAAGCCCTTTGTCCCAGTAAACTTTACAATTCCAAATCCTGATCCTCCACTGTCTAGCATTTTGAATCCTATGTTTAAATTTTAGCTAAGTCTATGTAAAAATGGTGTACAAGTTACTCATGCTAGTGTAAATAGGGGACTGTATTTTACATCATCATGTATTTGACTTCTACAAATGCTAATGAATGGTTGTGAAGAAGATGTGAAGCAACAATCAATCAGAACTCTTACTTTGGATACTCAGCTTTCTCCAGCATGACGCAACACGAAGTTTTGAAATTTCTCATACAGGCAAAGGACAACGAACTTCATAATTCAGCAACAGAAACTACATGAAGGCCCTTTCAAAAGTCAAAGGGCTTTACCTCAGCATGTACTTAAATGTTGTGTTTAAAGCTAAATACATTCTTGAAGGCATCTTATTCAGAAAATAATGAGACACAATTATTAAAATGGAAACCTCTCTTTCTATTTTAAATAATTTTGTCTCATCATTTCAATGATGCACTTGAAAAGCAGTGAACTTTTGAGAGGTGTCTACTGGAGAGGTAGATGGAAACTCCCAAAATTTTTTTTCTCACATGTTTAAATAGTAATTGCCTTTCCATTTAGTATCCAAATATTTCATTCTGCTACACACTAAATACACAAAATATATGCATGTTCTTCTTGGATGGTCTTCTTTTCTATTTTATCGTCATACTAGTTTGGCATTCCACAGACGTGCTTTTTTAACTAAACTCAGTAGTGAGCTCCTTCAGTTCTTCCCTTATTTGCTGATTCAAAAGCAAAGGTCATATTAAACTGACTCTCACATATCACTTTCTGGGAAAGGTAGTTTGAGCAAAGCATGAGTTTATCTTCAGAGTGGAAAGATCCTCCCCACAGAGCACTCAATTGTGGTATCCCATGTGCTTTGACATGTAAATGGAACACCACAGGCATTAAATAATTGGGTCAGATATCTTCAAGATCTTTATTCTACTGTCAAACACAATTTAGATCAGATAATTTCCAAAGTTAAAAGAACTTGCTCCTGCTCCCATTAAAGTCAAGAAAAAAATTCCCCATTTGTAGCAGCCTGGGCAGACCGAAACCTGAAGACATTATTTCATATTCCATTATTTGGTCTTCTCTCACAGTTTTTTGACTGAGTAAAATTTTATTTCCATAATATTTTTAAATTGCCTGATCAATTTTTGAATTTGCTACTATCTGATTTCTTTAATCTCCTACTTTCCTTTGGTGGCACATTTTGTTGCAGATCCTACATACTCCTAACATGAGCAATTGATCCTCTTAGTTCTGTGGCATATCGTTGGAAATTAGCAAGACCTTTGGAGAAATCAAAGGCAGGATCACAGTGTCCTACATGCTCATAAAGATCACTGCCCTGCAAACACACGATAATGACTTCGTGCATAGAGGAATTTCATTGAGTTCAGAGCTTTGATGCTACAGTTTACTTCATGTACTTGGAGCCACTTTGAATACATTGGGTTTCCTCACAAGTCTATGAATAATAAGGATTGGGGCATAAGATGACTTCTTAAGAAGTAATAAATCAGTGGCATTAAGTATGAGAAGTTTGCTCTTTGTAAAACTCCTTTGAAGTGTAAATGCTAGGGCATCATTTTGTTACTAGCCTGTTTTGTTCTCTCAGGCTCAGCTGGTGAGATAACAGTGAGTTTTAGTAGAATGACTAAAAGTGGAGAAAAGCTCAGCAGATATTTCAACAAGCTGAAAGTGATTTTCATGTCGTTATAAATACTGATGAACATGTTGTTGTTTATTTCCTTTTTTTTTGTTTTTAACAAACATGCCAAAACTGGAAAATTCAAAGAACTTCTGAAATATATTAACCTAAGCAATCAAAAGGTGTATTGTAGCAGTGTGGCAGTAACACTGCTTTTCCAGAAGTCTGAGGAAATATTCTCCGATATATCTCAGAATAACTGGCAGTCACTTTCTATTTACCATTCATATTAGGGATTCACAGAAAGATCTCTTTGGGGAAAAAAAATCAGATTCAAAAGAAGACCCTTTCATGGATAAAATTTAACACCATCTATAGCCAGGGTTATGCCATTTTCTCACTACTACTTTATTAATACTTCTTTGCTGAAACTTTGATTAGTAGAATAAGTTTCAATGGGCTGAATTAAATCTGTGATAATATAATGAAATTTTATATAATTTCAGAAGAATTCAATTAGAAAAACTACATAAATAATTTCTTATCCAAAATATTATGATAGACTACTTTTATTTTTAAACTATTATTTTAATAATTTTATTACCTTCATCAATAATTTGATTTCTTCAGAAGAATTACTTGGATAGAAAAATAGTAGGGTGGAAATTGTGCCAAAATTATATCAGATGAACCTCTCCTTGTGATTAACTCAGTTGAAGAATCAGCTCTGAATTTTGCACTAATATATGTCCATGAAATGTGCCCCAGCATTATTTCCCTTTGAAATTCAAGCACATTTTAGCTTCTAATTTTACAGCATTCACAGCACTGCTGAATACTTGTGCAGATTTTATATTCTGTTGAGGAAAAGTGTCAATTTTGTGTAAACTAAATTATGCATGTTAAGTTTTGGAACCATTTATTTTTTCTTTGAATGATACAATGCTCACATTAAATATAGATTGACCCTGGGAGGAAGTAGTATGAGCCAGTGACTTTTCTGTGTTGTGGGAACTAGAAGACCTGGGTCTGTTTCCAATTCTGCCACTTAATCGTTATATCACCTTGAGCAAAGTCCCTCTAACAAAGTCAAATTTAAGTGCTTCAAGTTATACATCCAGCTTCATATTCAAGAACCTAAATATGCATATATTTATGAATGAGGGAGTTACATCATGCAGAAACATAGACAATTTATTTTTATTTCTTAATAGGAATTTTGGCTGACAGTGTCAGGCTTATCAAATTTTTAAGACTTTAACTGAAATTTTTTATGCCTTCTTCAAAGGGAATAACTTAGGTTCTTACCAGATGGGAAGGGGTTGTTGTAAAACAGGGGACAATGAAAGATGTTCATGATGTGTTTTCAAATCTTTAGAGAACAGCTATGACACATAGGAAAAATTCGCTTTTATGATTACTACATGTTAGCCCTGCAATGGTGCACGTTTTATGAAGCATTTCTTACCATGGCAGGATGAAGCAGTTCCCAGTAAACTAGAAACTGTGAAGTTATCGGGAGAGAAGATCCTGCATGAGACTTTGCTTTAGAAGATGGCTCGGGAATAAGAGACTGTATGGCTGGAGCAGTTGTGGGTAAGGGCTGGAGGAAAGCAAATATCAGGAGTAGTATTGGGACAGAAGAAAGGCTCAGTAAAAGATCTACATATATTTAATGCCTGTAAAAGCATTTAACCTCCATGTTAAAAACCCCCACAAGCATGACAAGTTCTCTTTTTTCTCTTTTCTGTTACAACAAAGTAGTGGGCAAACCCCTCTGTCAAGCTACACCTTGCAAGAGAGAAATTTCTGGACTAAATTGAAAAATCCAAATCCCTCATGACAGAGGAAAAGGGAATCCGTGCCCGTATCTCCCAACAGCCAGGGCAACCCGGTGTTCTCCTGCCTCTAACCCAAAGTACACTGTGCATCACAGAGAGGATACAGCCCTGAAGCATCTCGATACAGAGAAACATGCAGTTATGGATTACAGGCAACTATTGGAATATGGTTCTAATTTGAAAAATCCCTTTCATTTGACTAGGCTGCACCAGGATAACAAAGCCATGTGGTTATGCTACTATATCAGGATGAGAACAGATTGAACCTGTTAAGCATATGATGGGTCCTTCTGTGAAGAGAAAGTGTTGTTCTCCCAACCCCCAGTTTGATTTCTACACTCGCTATGTCCTGTTCTGCCCTAAACACATGTCAGCCCATGCTTGAGTGCTCATTTCAACACCGGTATTGTGTGAGCAGCTGCGCTCACATCTGTTGACAATGAAGGGATTTGAGTTGTCGAGGTGCCATACTCCTTCGCTTTCGGTCTGCCTGCAGTGAGGATCACAGCCAAGATGAATTCTCTTCTAGATCACTTTGTTGGGGAACTAAACACTGCAGCACTTATGTTAGTGCTGTGCTATGCCATTTGTCTGTGCCTCTGTGATTGCTTGCTTCCACTCCCATGAGGACATAGCCCTGAATTTACAATCCTACACTGAATACATTGCACTCTTCTATCATAAATCTCAAAAATCCAGATACTGACAAAAGCAGAACTCTATTTTCCGTGATACCTGGTTAGCTGATGTGTACCCAGATTTTCTCCTCCTTTTTGTTTACTTCTTGTTGCCTGTTCTATGTGCATTTGTTTTCTTCCTCTGCTGTCAGTGCCCTGAAGGCCAGCCAAGTAGTCCAGATCTGGATATGAATCCAGAAGTCCTTTTGTTTGCAATCAGCAGAAGAGAAATTCATTTTTTCAGGGCCAGGAGTATTTAAATCATCAAAGTTATGGATTTCACACTTTATATAGTATCTGTTCAGCTCCTGTCTTAGTCTTCTGCAGCCAAGGGGCCTTAATTCTAGTTGTGGGAAGCTGTCCCTGCATCTGAATCAAACTCTACATTCATGACTCTTGTCAAACGCAGGCGAAACAGTAAAGGAATTTGAAACTTAGCCATCTTGAAAAAAAAACATTGTTTCAGTGTATCTAAACTGATATGCCTTTCACAAAGTAAGATAAAGATTGGGTTTACACACCATCTTCTTCAATTGAACTGAATTTCCAATCTGTTAAATTATATTCATCTTCAGAATGGATATCAAGGAGATGATGCAAGGACAAAATGTGTTGACAGTTCAAAATTTCACTTTCTTGCATGACAATATACAACACATTTAATCCAACTCTATACTTCACAGTGGGCATCTGCTTGAATGTACAGCTCACTATCAAGTATAACAGATTCAGTTTCTTAAAAGATATTGAAATGCCATCTAAGGAAAAATGCAAATTGTCAGAGCCGCCTTTATTTTGTGGATTTAGAACGATCCTTGTATTTGTTCCTCTCTCTGCCATCTCCTCCACTGTAAACAGAAACATACACCTATTTCCTACCCTGGATATAATTCAAGAATATAAGAGTAGGAATAATAACTCATATTCTCCTTGTAACAGAGGTAAACTGAATAATTTATAGATTGCTTATTGTGCTGCTTTATTCATAAGTGGGTGTGGTGTGACTTACAAAAGGAAGTGCTCAGCCAATGCTAAATCAAGGTGAATCATAGAGATGATTTCAAAAGTGATGGGACTGTGGTCATTTGTGTCTCCTGATGCAATTAGTTTCCTAGTTTGGGACACACCATGCTGTAAGTGTCAAGAAGCTGAGCTGGATAATAATATGTTTGTCAAGGAGCAAGACCTGCTTTCCTAAGCAAGTTGGTCACTTGCATCTGGGCCAATTTGTGGGTATTAGATAAATAATTATTTTTACACATATTTATCTCTTCCTCATAAGATGCTTGCCTCTTATATCTGTGCATATTGTCTGAATTTAAGCCACAAACTGATAACAACCTTAAGTTCACTGTACTTCAAATGTGGTTCTCTAATGTGCTTGACTTCTTTCTTCCAGCAATGGGATCCTCATGTATGACTGTGCTCTCACAGACAGTAAAACTAATTAATGAAATATTATCTGGTAGGCACATTGTTTCATCATTGTTTTATCATTTTAAAGCAACATGCTACACCATTTCAAGGTGGTGGGGCCTGGGTCCATCTCCATGGTCTGTGTCAGCACACCATGCTGTGTTATGACTTCTCTCAGGTGGTACCATAACACAAAAGAACAAGTGATGATAAAATGGCAGCACTGAAAAGTTCCAACTTCCAGTGATCAGAGCTGAAATTAACTCCAACGCTCACTGACAAAGAAAAGCCTGGAGTTACAATGTATAAGTGAATAGGAGAGAATCAAGCTCTTAATTTGGAATGCATGAACAATGAAAATTTGATTAAATGAAAGCTCTTGCTACTAGGTTTCGGCTTTAAAATAATTGCTCCAGAGGGTTAGGGCACACAGGGTAGCTCATAATTAGAATATTAGAAAAATAATGCAAATAAATAAACAACTTTTTCAAAGGCAAAAATCCCAATGTTACATAACTGAGACTAAGGAATGACTGCTGGCTGGAAAGGTCTTTGAAAAATTCCATATTCATTATCCTTGAGGCAAAGAGAATTAAAATAAAGCAGAAAGTAGAGCCTCAAGAAGACTTCAGTGCAGACAGCACAGACTCAATTTCCATCTAAAGTAATGGTGTGAGCAATCTCACACCATTACTCCCAACTCCAATAAGTTCATTGTGCCCATATTATTGCCTAAAAGCTGCACATACAAAAGGAGAAACCAAAGTTTCTCTCCGTGCTTCATCTCATTTAGATAATGGAGTTCAGTATGATGGGAATTTTTGTGTCATGGATGAGCACTCTAAGTGATAGAGAAATGGAAGTTGTCAGCAGCCAAAGGCATATGTTGGACTGACACAGCATTACCAGAGACACTTACAGAAAGTAACATCCTACTTCTAGGACATATAGGTCCTGTAGGTATAGGCTGACAGGAAAAAACCCATTATTTCATTTGTGCATTTGCTGCTATAAGTCATCTACGGAGGCTAGAGGAACACCTATTTAAGGAAGATTTAAAGGGAAAAGAAAATCCAGACTATCAACACACTGTCTCATGTAAGTTTTAGCTGGTTCTTCCCTGCTTGAACCAAATCATGACCTATATAAACAGAGCGAGGTATATAAACATCCTATATGTAGTACATTCAGTTGAATAAACAGTTTGCATACTAATGTAAACGGCTTAGGTGTTTTAATGTGCTGGTGCTATAGCAGGTTCTTACATACAGATTTTAGAACTTAAAAGGAAATGTGCATATTCAGGTTTTTCAATCAAAAATAAATATATTCAGGACTGCGACTATTTTCTCCCTTGATCTTGCAAATTCTTTTCTCAGTGCCATCAGTCAATTCCATAAAGTTATGCTTGATTGGTAAGAGCTTTTACCTTTTTTTTCATAAAGAGGTGTCTGTAAATAGTGGTAGTGTGGGTTTTCCCCCCACATTTCCCCGCCCCCTGCTTCAATTCATGAACAGAAACACGAATACTTAAGGTTTATGATGGAAGCAATGCCATTGTCTGCTTTCTATGAAAATTAAACAAAATAAAGAAAAATATCTCAAGAGATATTTGTGATTTTCCTAAAAAGGAAGAAGAAATTTGGTAGAAAATTGAATCTTGTAATTGATTCTATGGTGTTGCATATCAGCTGAGGCTGTGTTGACAGAATTTCATCACTGACTGCCTTTAAACTCTGATGTTTAAACCTTGCTCCATGGCTGGCTACATTAAATGCATTCTCTTTTTTATGCGCAATAAGAAGGGACTCCTAGAAGAGGCCTTCCTAACTCTGTCATCAACTAAATTAGGAAATTAAAATTGATTCCTAGGAGTCATGTTACAAAAGTTATGAGTTCTTTTAAGAAATTCAGCGTTCAAAATACAGCTGAGCCCATAAGCACAGCCAACAGGATTTTTAAAAAAAGCTGGGGGCAAGGGTAAGCCATGATGCTGCAGCATTTATTTCTCTCTTAATTACAGGTGTTGATGTCTGTGCCATCTGGCCTGTCTCATGACAAAATCTCACGAGCCAAAGAGTGCAGAAATAAATAGACAATTAGTTTAAATGCATTGACTGCGTGCACTGCTGAGTAAGCGATTATTGTCAACTAAAGCTGAGTTTCCTCAGCACAGATCCTGGTGCAGTTTCTCCAATTACTCTGTTAACATGTAGGACTAGAGCTTCCATTCTGTTGAAGAGGGAACCAAAGAGGGCATTCAAGAGTGCAGCATCAAGAAAAGTTCAAGCCCAGACGAACAGAAAGATTGTCGCTCTTTCAAGTGCTCAGATAAGCTTTGCAACTGGTTTCAGCAATTAATGTATAGTTCTTTTTTTTCAACTCAAATGTCCGTACACTACAGTACATCTACAGTTTTATCACTGCTTTGTAGGTCATACTGGGATAGAAAACTACTGTGGTAAACATTCTGCTCTAGATTCACACTGCCAAGTTCTACGGTCCTGTGATGCCTCTGTTAATAATTTATCTCCCTTCCCTCTCCCCAGAGCAGGTGAGGATGGCCAGGTGCCTTGAGAGGGGTATTCAGATCAAATATAAGGTAAATTGCCTCTAGAAGTAACTGCCAGTGAACACTGACCACCAAATCCCCGTTGGATGCCCAAAGCTTGTAGGGTGGATCCGGACAACCTGCTTGTGCAGCTGGTGCTTCTGCACCCACAGGTAGCTCACTGAAATACAGGAAGGAAAACAGAGGTATGGCTCATGAATCATAGAATCACTGAGGCTGGAAAAGAACTCTAAGATCGAGTCCAACCATTAACCCAGAACCACTTTGATTACCACTAAGCCATAGCCCCAAGTGCCACATCCACATGCCTTTTGAACACTTCCAGGGATGGTGATTCTACCGCTTCCCTGCGCAGCCTGTTCCAATGTCTGACACCCCCTCTTTCAGTAAAGAAATTGTCCCAAATATCTAATCCAAACTCACCTGAAACAACAACAGAATCCATTTCTTTTGGTCCTCCAGGCAGAATTGGTGGGCATCAGTTTATGAAATATGTGCTGACAAAAGGCCCAGTCTGTACCCCTCTTGCACCAATGAGCAAAGCTGGCTCATCTGAAAGCCAGGATGACCAGAATATTTCAGATGTGATTCTTTTCCCCTCCAAGCTGTACACTGAAACTATAGAAAAACAGGGATTTTTTAGAAATCTGTTTTGACTGCTAAGTAAAAGGATAATGCTGGCAACTCAGGGATGCCTGAAGGAGGACTGACAGTACTCAGGTCAGTCTTATGAGCTCCAGTTTCTGGTTTCATCAGGACTTTGTTGGTTCATGTTTTCCCTTGCTGTGATAAAGGACATCATCTGTTTTCAGATATGTTCATGAAACTTCCATTGACATCATTGGGAGTTGTACATGAATAGCTGACACCAGGATTTGGGCCTTAAAAGTTTATAGTGCCCTGAGGAGTTGTTTTTATGTATTTTGCTTGGTTTCATCTGTGGATATCCTGGGATACAGCTGCTCAACCAAACAACAAACATACTTCAGGAACTCAAACTGCTCATGAAACACTATCTAGTACAAATAAAGGTGTCCTCAGGGCATGAAGTAAATATATGGAATTTATGCAATATTCACGCATTTGCTTTACATTACTAATGTTTTTCTGACGTATTCAGTGAATTACTCCATCATTGAATTTATTCATGAAAATATTACAGCAGAAATAAAGCATGGAATGAGGGGGGAGGAAAATATCAGGAAATATATAAGAATATTGATAAACTGTATAATAAGCATTTCTAAAAATCATCTCATGAGTTCAGAAGAACTTCTACATATCTCCTTATATTTTGACTGAAGAAAGATTGATTAAACCAATAATATGGCAGAGAATATCATGAACACGATAGCACTTTCCTTTTAAGTGGAGGAATCTGTTTTATGGTAAATGATTGCAAAAAATGCATTAGATAGCAATTTAGTCCTGATAATAGATTAAAAGCTGTATTGTATAACTAAGGCCCTATCTCTCCAGTGTGGAGCCGTATTGCAGTGGCAGTCACAGATGAGAAATGTGACACTGCAAGCCCCTTTCTGGGGTCACTGCTCCCTCAGCTGCTACAAAGCTGGGAGCCACCAAGCTGTTTTCTTCCTTTCTTCTCTGGGATCATTAGGAATTTTAAGTCCCGCCCAGTTTTGCATTTACCTAAGAAGGAAGACCATCATTACATCTCCACTTGGTGCAGGGAAACAAGGAAACGGAAACATCAAAAGTTGACATTCTTGAAAAAATTCATAACTCTTACTGCCCAAATCTATCTCCAAGGGAATTAAATATAGTTTCTACATAAAGTTCTGGTCCCGGAAGTTAGAAACACAAGTGAATCGCAAATCTTATTATTTCTTGGAGGGTTTTGTAGGAGAATAAACATTTTCTGTTGTCAGATATCACAAGATTCAAAAGCAAAATGCATATTTCAGATGCTTTCTGAGTCTGCCATAAGCCACATCATGGTGTACACAGCAATGATATAGAAAAAATTTTAGATTAGAGACTAATATGTTTGTAGATATTAGAATAGGAATAAAACTATTAAGAAACTATGGCTGGACTGTAAAACCAGCAGGTAGAAGAGACTCTTACTACAAGAAAGACACATACTTTTAATTGATTAGTCACTGAAATGAACCAATGAGGGAGGACATCTGCATGCCTGAATTCTTACGGTTGGAGCATTTGATCCATGCTAGTGTCTTCCAGTTGATGCCTTTCTGGAACATATACTTTAATTAAATACAAGGTACTGGCTATATGCAGGTGTGACAGGGTGGAAATCTAACATTTTGAGATGCATTAAAGCTTTTAATTGATTAAATAGCCCAAAGATTTTGTGGGGCATTTTTTTGTTGCTGTTGTTGGTTTTGTTCTCTTGTCTGTTTGTTTGGTTTTTTTTCTAAGGGAAATAAGGTTGATCCTTGCAAAAAGCTATTGGGTAGAGTGTTTTGAGGGGATTTTCTTTTTTTTGGTGTGCAAATGTAGGTCATGAAGTATAGTATCCTGAAGTGTAGATAAGCTATCTCTGGGTTATCTGTAATGTCATGATTTTGACTGTATAGACAAGGTTATAAAAATCAGCAGAAATTATGATATTAGTAGCTTTGCTTTTTCTGTTCATGCTGTACTGTTTCGAATAGCTATATCTGCTGAAAAATATTTCTTATACATGAGGTTTTTTCCTAGTAACACTGATCATAGCCGGCAGACAAATGTAGGACAAAAGAATGGGCTACAACAAAAATGGAGAGTTGTTAAGTTCTTATCATCAGGTTCTCCCTGATGATGAATTGATAGCTGAAGCTAAAACAACCACTGTGAACATCCGCGCTGCCTTCTCAAGAGTACAGGCCCTTGCTCTAAACATTTGTGCAGCAAAGTAATTTCTCTTAGAGCTAGAGTGTCTCTTTGAACTGTGCTGGGGTTTTTTACTGAAGGATCTGATGTGATAAAAAAAAATCGACCACAACTTCAGGCAGGTTCCCTCCAAACTTAGTTACCCCACCATTAAGAAACAAAAAAAAGAAGCTTTTTTTTAAAAAAAATTTCTGCCTTCAGATTGTATTTCACTATGGCTTTTTCTGGGCCACAGAAGCTCCTGCTATCATTGCAGGTAATGGTCAAAACATTTGTTTGTCATTCAGGTTAAATCCCTGGTAAAAACTATCTCCAATATCTCCCTGTGGAGCAATGTTATTGTAGGCACCAAGATATGGGAACAGGAGCCTCACTGGAGCCACTGACCACAAAGATCTGCAGTGCTCAGGGGCACAAGAGGAGGCAGAGGAGGGAGAAGAGCATGATGAGCTCAGAGCCACAGGTGAAACTGAAGAAGGTGGGGACATCCCAGGAAAGTGACAGAGCTGCATGAATAGGAAATGGAAAAGCAAGAGAGGCTAGTGTTCAAATAATTGTACATGTTATGATTCATACACAAATGTCTGGAAAAGTTACTCTGAAATGGATGATGCCAGCTTTGCAAAGAAATCAGAAATAGAATGGAATATGTTGACAAGTATATAAGTAAAATACTGCGTGCTATCAATACCTTTCCTCTACCCTGTGTTGCTGAAAGACCTGTTGCCATTATAGCACTCAGACATATATACGCCTCCCTCCAGATCCGCTCTTGAAAATACTTGATTCTCAGTTCCCATATTCCTGACACGCTCACACCCTGGAGGAATCAGTAGATTGCACAGGGTGTAAAAGTCATCCCAGACTCCTGCCTTCAACCTCTTTAATATTTGATGAAGAGTGTGGATACACCCTGATGCTTATCACAGTATCACCCAGTGTGGTTTAAGACCTGGTTGATTCTGTTATGTTAAGAGGGAAGGAATAAAAGAGATTGTTACCATAAGTGTTTGAATATAATGTATATGTTCATGTTAGAGGCAGACGAAGTTATTATACAGCTTATATCTTTCAGTAAATAAGGTTATTAACATTTCTTTGTTTTTCATACACAGGTCAATTAAAGTATACTCCTCCTACAGAGAATGATATAATACAATTTCAGCGTTAATTCATTCTCATCCTCCCTCATCATAAACCTTTCTTGCACAACCAAATTCACTCCAGGCTGTTCAGCCCTGCATGCATATCTTGAATTTCATTACAATTTTCAGTACAGAGCTCATCCGAGCTGTGAAAGAAGATATTTAATGAGTTCAGTACATTCATGGTTCCAAGAGTTCCATCGTACAGTTATATCATCAGGCCATTCTGAGAGAACATTTGTTTAATTTTCATATGAAACACTTACCAAACTCAAAGGAAGAGAAGAGCAAACTGAGTCTCAGTTGTGGCTGGCTAATATGATAAAGAAATATTTTATTTTATGAAGTCTTTTGCATACATGAACAGAACTTTCCATTCTTGACAGTGCCAGGCAGAAAGCTAATCTTTGCATGTTGCACTATTATTCTCACTTCCCTTAACCATGATCTACAAGCTGAACAGATGTAAGAAGCCTAAATCAACCCAAAACAAATCAATGGTTTCAGTGAAAGTGGTGGCTGTTTAACATTTCCCCAGAGATGATCAGCAGCACTTAAAACTGACTGCTATGTTACTACACATCCCACAGTGTAATAGAGGAAACTTGCCCTTCATGATTTAATACTTGTGAGACTCAATGAGCTTACTCTAAAATGCCTGCTTCACACTGAGAAAAAAATTTTTTAATTTAAAATATTTAATATTTTAATGGACAACAGCTGGTTTTACATTAAGTAGATGGCTATATATACAGCACAATACTATTTTTATCATCTTAATGCAACGAAGATTAAAAGAAGTAGTGATGTAACAAATAATTATAAAAAAAAATTCTAGGGAGTTTTAATTCCCAGAGCACTGGGCCTGAAGCACAACGTTTGGTGCAATATAAAAGGGTAAACTAGAGGGCAGACTGCTCTGTTTTTTACCACTACATTACTTTTCGTGCCCAGAGCCCATTCTGTTGTACTGGCTGGAAAAAAGAGAGGCAAACAAACCCAGGAGCTGTCCAGTCTCCAGAGCCACCATAACTTCAAAAAAAGGGTTACACTGAGCTGGAGGCACAATCCTCTGGAGATAGTTACTTTATCACTTCATAAATATGCACTTTGATTACAGTATCTATTCACTGCTTCAATCAGTACAATGATAGATTTATTGTTCCAGGGCTAAATATACTTTTGGCTTGAGGAAATAAAAGTGATTATGTTTCATTCAGAAGACCATTTGGACCACTTTCCTAGGCTGTGTTACATTTTGGTCACAGAAAAGACAGAACCAAAATAGCTAGAAATAAACAGCAAAGTAGTGCATTGGATTTTCAGTTGTGTCCACTCATCACATCTTTCTCTTTCTGCACTACGACCACCAAAAATGCTTCTGCACTAGCCATGTCAGCAGTTTGGATTTATGCTGTCTCTAAGGTCTCATTTGGACTTTGCCTACTGTCAGCAGCCCTTGCTGTCCCCGGGTTACTGCCTGCCTTCCTCCTGCAGAAGGTCTCTAGGTCAGTGGTGGTGTCTCCCTGTGGTGGGAATCAAAGTGGTGGGCCTTTGTCAGAGAAGTTCACAGCCTATCTCTCAGTAATATTTCAATTATCTTTAGGGAGATTTTTGTTGGGAGATCATCCCAAACAACCTTAGGCAGCTCAAGGATAGGAGTTTTAGACCTCCAAATTTTGAACAAGTATCAGAAATTCAGTGACCTCTGCAGCTGATATTCAGGGATGGAAACCAGGAGTTTCTGTGTTCATCTCTTTCTGTTATAACAGCCAGAGGAGTGTGGATTACCCAAGGCAAGTCAGGTGTCTGGGTCACTGAGTCACCCAGTGACTCAGGCATCCCGGTCCTGCAGGTCTTGCAGGCACTTGAAATACCTGGTTTGCCCGAGTTAGCAGGATCCTTTCTCTCTTTGAGGATCCCTGGTCACCCCAGCTGTCCGAGGGATGCCACGGCCCACAGCAGCCCTGCCATGCCAGTCACCTCAACTACTCACCTCAGCCTGCTGTGGTTTGCAGGAAAGTGCAGCATAAATACCATGGCACTGATGGAACCTGTTTTGAAAAGGTTGTGTACAAAGACACTCTTCAGAGCCCATATGTTTTGAATTATCTCTCTATTTCTAAAAATACGATCCTTCAATATATATGTATAACTGGAGAAGTAATTCACATTTTTTTTTAACTAAACCTAAAAATTATCAAAATTGCTTTCCTAGTAAAAAATTAAATCCAATAAATTCAATTGACCCTTTAATTACCAGGTCAGCAAGTACTTGGCATTAGAACACAATTTTATTCCAAATAGCTATGCCTATCAAAGCTTTCCATTTGGATTTAATGCAGGAAGCAGCATGTGACTGACCATACTCATAGGCAGTAGTGCTATTGCTTTGTGAAATGTTAATTTCTTTAAAAAAAAATGATTCCCAGAAGTAGACAGCATGATAATTGGTAAAAAAGTTGGAAATAGAGATTTTGATTACAGACCATCTAGAAGAGCAGTGTAAACAATAAATAGCATTGGCAATAATTTTAATAAGAATAATAATAACCTCCACGGCAACTAGTTCTACAGTCAACATATTCAGAAAAGCAACAGCTTCTTTAGGTGTCTCAGTTCATTATTACTTTTTATGAATAATAAATATTCTGTTCCTGAGCTGCTCTTTCATACACCTTTTGTTTTTCTTCCTGTTCTGTACACTTGTCTCTAAGCTAGAGCAGTGAAATACAATTTGCTGGATAACATTTGAAGTATCTTTAATACGGGAGTAACATGTCTCTTGAATTTACAAATAACATAGAGACTGCACTAAAATACCTATAACCTTTCATTTTTCTGCACAGGCATCCAGTATGATACTGTGAAATACCCCATAACTTGAAAAGAGTGTTGCTTCACAAAATTAAATGTAATATTTGCAGGTAGAAAAGAGTAATTACCTGTAGACTGTGAATTCTTTGACATCTCACACCATTAACAAGGATACCACTGCTATGGCATACTATATCTATCACTGAAAAGTCATTTTACATCCAAGTTATGGGAAATAAGAAAAAAAGAACTTCAGCCAACTAAAATAATTATGATAATCATGTTCCAAATAGAAGTTCCAATCCTGTGCTGTTGAAGTAAATGGGATTTTTGCCATCAAATATGAAGGAGGCTATGACTGGGCCTTGTATTTTTCAGTGAGTAAGAGCACTGACATATGTCCCATATACTGTTATTGATGATTCCTTACACTTCCTAATGTTGCTCCTTGATTTGTTTTCCGGCTTTGGTGGCTACAACTGCTTTTAAAACCATGGCGACTCTCTTGGCAGTCTTCACACCTTTCACCATTCTCCTTTTTAACTCTAATGTTATTTCACAAAGAAGACAAACAGTGGAGAGAAAGACAGAAGGAGAACCGAATCCCCTGTTTCTGTGTGTTCAAAAGTACCTCATGTTAACTCTCTTCTGGAATACTATTTCATTCTTTCAGCCTAACAGTCAAAAGGAAAACTGTCAAAACCACAAAATAACATCCTGTCCTTTCTCTAGACCTTTGTAAACAGTTTGAGAAAATACCAATTTATGCATTTTAGTTTATTTATTGCTTGGATCACAAGCTATCAAAATAGTCCATGTTTCAAAAATTTATTGAGCTGTGGAGAGTGTGAAATTTCTACCAGTCCCATTCTGAATTTTTCTTATAAAACCAGATAATATCAACAACAACAAATGATTAAGCAAAACTGAGAATTTCACCCAGGGCAAAATTTCTCCACAAGTTCCCAAAACAACAAAGACTTTTGTCATGGGCAACAACTCAGTCATTTTACCAGACAATGCAATTATTCTGTAGCAAAATCTGATAGGGCATTGCTCTGGAATGGAGAAAAGCTCGTTTTCTTTGGTGCTTAAAAAAATAAATATGTCAATTAACTAACTATATGATTTTTTTGTTCTATGTGTGGCATTATCAGGCTGTGTAGCAACAAGTGCTTTGACACAAATCCCTTTTATCAGAAATACTGTAGTAGATCATCATTAATTCCTACCATGATAGCATAAATATGACCAGATTTGGCTGGTCTCTGAATATTGAATAAATTAAGTAATGCAAATGGTGCTATTAATGAAATAGCACCATGGTAAATTTAGATATAAATAGATCACTTCACAATGTTATTTAGTTGCCATAAAAAATAAAATCTTATTTGCATAGCACATAATAAAACTCTTTCACCAAATTTTTACAGGTCAAATTATGTAGAAGCAAAGAAGAGTTGGAAGGCCCTGGGAAAATCAAGAAAGCTTAAGATATTTTTCTCTCTGGTGAAATAAAGAGTCTATATCAGAGCAGGGAAAGAATCTCCACAGCCTTTATTCCTTTATTTAGTGCCCTTAAGACTAGACTGTTCTAGTTTGTATAAATGTTGACATAAATTGACAGTTAGTTTTCCTCAAAAACACAAAAGTGCACTGCAGTGTGCTTTACTCCACAAATGGGCACATAGAAGAATAATGGCTGCAACCATTTCTAACCTTTCCTGCAACAGAGAAACCCTGAAATGCCTCTGACAGTTCATGTGTTTTGTGGAGTTTTGCACATCACAGCACTGCAGCAGATGAAGCTCAGCGTAGATTCCACTCAGAGTCCTTAAATTTGCATTATTATGGATCAAGTTAAAGACCTTGCTACTTTTGAAAAGAAAGAAGTTAGCTTCTTCCAAGGCACTCTATTGAAAAGAGAAAGGAATATAAGAAAGTGTGCACTCTTACATGACATTGTCAGAGGAATCTTTCCACACAGAGGTCTTAACATTATTCAGCTACTACTTATACTAGAGGAGCTCCGCTGAGGTCAATAGTCTAGCCCAGATACAACACCAATAAAATTCCTGTGTTAATAATAGAGTAATTCTCTGAACCTGATGAGGCTCCTTAGCAGAGAACGAAGGGAAATGAAGGTGTCATTGTGTCCTCTAGTCCTTCCTGTACCTGGATGACACTTGGTGAAATCAGTGTTTTTGGCTTTGGGTTGAATATCGAAGTCACGAGCAAGTGACTCCTATTTACTGGCTTATAATATAAGCAATTGGTTCCTATTTACTTGCTTATAATATAAGCAATTGTACCATACACTTGTTTATGGCCGTCACAAAACATTATTTATACATACATATTAAAATTATTTATTCATGCAAAAACATAGTCTTTTTTATATATATGCATATGCATATACATATATTATCAACACATACAGAAGCTCAGTGTAGCTCCTACTAAGTCCATTGGAAATGGACAGCTACCTACATGACTGCATGTACACTATGATCTTCAGCTTTCAGAGATTTTAATGATGATCAACACTTAAATTAATGTCTTTGAAAAGCCACTCTACCTGTTTGATAAAACACACTGTACAAACAAGTCTGGTTAATTGTTGCCGTGAATTCAACTTTATGCTTGCTCTAGTAAAAATCTGTCTTGTTTAAGCACAACAGTTGTGGATTTAATTAAATATGTTGCTTAGTGAAGCATCTGTTTAAAACATTAATGAATGGCAGCTCCTCTGAGACCTCCATATGCAAAGGTTTTCACTTCATAACCCAACCTTAAAATGTGCTTTAGAAGTTATAAACCATTAGTTCATCGTTTGTTTTGGGTAGATTTTTCATAATTAAAAGGCACTTCTTCTCTCAGTCTGTGCTAATTGATTAAAAAAAATATTTTTTTTTTGAAAAAACAAAATTAAAAAAAATGAGGGATTCAAGTTTTAATCTGACTAATCAATAGTAATGCAAAGATACTACAAAAAGTCAGAGGGGTGTATTCCTTTTTTACTGCATTTGCTGAAGTGCAAATGAATATTCCTCTCTTATTGTGCTTATATACTCCCAAGTATATACCCCGTGCGGGACACCTCACTTCCCAGACCACATCCTAACAGGGTTAAACTGGGAGTGCACCAATAAAAAGTTACAGTGAGGAAGAGGTGAAGTGCACTCCCAGCACCTCCATACCATGGCACAAATGCAGCAGTGTTATGAATGAACTTCGGGAGGTCTGCATCAAGACATGAGGTCAGTTCCAGCCCAGAGCAGTGCCCAAATGCTGCGTTGTTACTATGCTCCTGATCAGTACAAGGAGTCTAGGGGCAGGAGCGGAAAAGTAAGAACCATATACAACCACTACATGTAAGATTGTCTAAAGATGACTTGGCTGCAGACTAACCCAAAGAGATTCTTAACACAATTGTCACTAACCTGATTTTATTTAGGAAGACATTAAAAAATAAATAGACATAAACCATATTCTGACACACAAGGAGTGTCCCAGCCCTAATTAGAGGTAAGAAACACTGGTACTCCAGGTCTTTGAAGCTCATTCAGGGCATAAGTGTAGTTATCCAGAGCTGTTCATGTGCCCCTGGTTATGATCCAAATGGGTCCCTAAAACATAATAGTGAGAAATTCCTGGGTAAAAAAGGGAAAATTCTTGAGCCACCCAGGCTAAATTTAGTAGCAGATTTTGGTAAAAACATTCATGCTTAGCTTCGGCCAACACAGCACCCTTTCTACATTCAAGTCCTTCCAAACATCTGGATTTCCTAGAATGTCTAGCCTTCCAAAGTGTTTACTTGTAAAGCTCTTCAGGAGAAAGACTCTCTTTATTTGTGCTCAGTATAGTATTTGTGTCTGTCTTTCAAAAATAGGAAGGGGAAAAAGATATAAGAGGTGTTCAAACTCTGCTGACTCAAAAGCCAAAAGAGTCAAAGTGATAAATGAACCTGCTTTTGCGAAGCTCAGAAAAAAAAATGGATGGGCAGCCATCCACAGGTGAAAAGAAACCTTCTTCTTTACAGCTTAAAATAGCAAGTGACCAATCTCTCTTATGAAATTTTTTCTGAGTACCCAAATTTACCATGAAAATGTCTTTCCACTAAATATTATAATCAAAGTGGACACCTGACCTCTTGTTTCCTGCAGAAAGCTACAAATATATTTGGGTCTGGTGTCAGAAACATCCAGAGACAGCAAAATTGCCTTCATTTGAACACTAGCCAGTCTAGACGAGGCTCTGCAAAATGATTTTTCCGCATTTTCTCTGCTGTGGAAATAATGATAATAATTTAATTGTTCAAAACAGGTAATAAATACAGTTATTTACTCTGAAAAGTATAAAATTATGAGACTCTCTGGACATATTTTTCGTTTTGTGGGGTTTTTTTATGTTCATAAAATATAGCACACAGGACGAATTTCAGATTCCTCTTAGTTATGTCATTGATAACATTCTATCTGGGCATAAGATGGGGCTTTGAAAAAAAATTCTAAATGTTTGGTGCTCTGGGTTTTTTTTCCTTGCATGTTTTATAGAACTTGAATAACATCAAAACAAATGCCACAAAATACCTTGAAAAATTAATGTTTTCCATTCACTTAGTAACACACACATTTTTGACTGGTATATATCAAATGGCTTTACCAAGGAACGAAATATAATAAACTTTATTTTACAAACAGGAAAACTGAGGCACAAGAATATTAAAATGGTTTACCAGCAGTCTTCGGGAAAGTGTGAAGGAGCCTTTTGAGGTCCAGCTCAGTGCTATTCATCATTGGTCTGTTAAATACTGCTGATATTTTGTGCAAATCAGCTATTACAACATACTCAGCCATGGAAATAACACAAATCTTTTACTTTCAACATCAGACAAACCCAAAAACATATCTATTATATGAGCATTAGAATCTTAACTGGTTTTCCACTGCTAAAATAGTCTTTCAGAAGGTCACAGAATTCACCCTGATAAGATCTGATTTCTAATTAAAAGACTTTTATAAAACAAAATATACTTTCCTCTGAGAAAGCAAAACCAAAAACTCCAGACAGCATCTTTTAGATGTTTTCAATTCTGACCTCAACAGACAAAGAACAGAAACTCAATTAGTGGTGAAAATCTTTGATTCTATTTTGGCATTTATATTCTGGGAAGAAGGGAAATATATACACTTCAAATCTTTTATACGTATAATCTCCCTACTCCAATTTGTGACTAGAGTATCAGCTTGGATTTTGATTTTCACTGGATATGTCTAGGCTAATCTAGGCTTAAAATTAAATTCTCAAGAGAATTTTGGGTTGTAATGCAACCATCTATGTACCATGGCTGCATCTAGAAGGCCTTCTCTGCCACTCATAGCTACGACCACAGGGAATGTGTGAGCAACTGCCAGTGACAGAAGAATGTGCCGCTGAAGCCATCCCCTGGCACAGTGGAAGAAGGCCAGTAGGCTTTATAAGCAGTTTACTATGCACCTCAGACCCTCTGCTGCCACCAAGAAAAAGCTGACTGAAAAGATGAGATTGTTCTGTTGGAAAACGGAGTGGGGGCAAAACCTTCCTCGTTTGGAAGATATGTTAGCTCTGTGGCCAAGCAGATGGTGCAGCTTCTCTTGTGAGGGCAAGAACATGACATGGTACAGGCAAAGGAGCAGTGTCAGATTGCTAAGGAAATGCATCTGAAAACCTTGTCCTTGAACAGCCATGAAAACTGCCCACTCAGCACTCCTAAATGCCACTATTATGTCTGGCATTTGGATTTGTGATCTATGAGATTTAGATCTTAGATCTATGAGAATTATTGAACAGGGCCTCCCTGGGTGCTGAGGATCAACATTTCCCATTCCTAACCTGCACAGCGAATCATCTGGTCCCTACACAGATCTGAAGGGCTGAACACTGCTTGGGCCTGTCAAACCTTATCCTTCCAATAGTGACAGGACAAAAGGGAGTCATTGTAAACTGAAAGAGAGGAGGTTCAAATTTGATATTAGGAAAAAATTCTTTACTGTGGGGATGGTGAGGAACAGGTTGCCCAGGGAAGTTGTGGATGCCCCATCCCTGGAAGTGTTCAAGGCCAGGTTGGATGGAGCTCTGAGCAACCTGGTCTAGTGAAAGCTGTCCCTACTCATTATCTTTAAGGTCCCTTCCAACCCAAACCATTCTATGATTCTCTGTGAGAAGCATGTCTAATTCCTTTTTTTTTTTTTTTGTGATTCAAAACCCTCTCTAGGCAGTGGAAATTCGAACATTTGGATCTCTAAGGCTTGTTTGTTTGCTTTTTGATGATTTTCTAGATGACCATTAAAGATCTACAGTGTAATTATAGACTACTTCTGATTTTAATTGAAGAAACACAATGCTAAGTCCTTCCCAAATTAATCTTTTTTTTCCTATGTGAAAAAAATGGAAAAGTCTGTTATTTAAGCCACAATTAAATATATTCTTTTTCCTCACATATAATTACATTCACTGCATGGAATACTGCTTTCACTTATCCATAAAGTTTTAGAAAAAGTAAAGTGCACAAAATCTCCTAAAAATACTCTAGAAGAAATAATTTTTAAATCTTCTTAAATAAATTTCAAAAGGAACTCTGCAGAAACCATTTATCTCTTTTGTAGGTAACTTTAAATTTGACTGTTAAAATAAAACAAAGAAAATATTCTTTTTTATTTGTCGTAGAGCAAAAAGGTGCACAGAACTGATTTGAACCTGCATTTTGGTTCATACCCATGTCTTATTGAAAATTTTCTGCATTATTTTCAGTGGAAAAAAACCCAGATACTCTGTCACAGGAATTACATTTGAAAGGAAAACTGCCAGGACTGATCTAATACTGATAAAAACAAATATTGGTGCGAATTTATGGACTAAATTCACTGCACAATCTCACAGCATTTTATCCAAGACGTATTTTTATAATTCAGAGGAGACCAAACCCAGTGACTAAATAAATATAAAATGCACTTTACTTTACAGGTCACAACTAAAGTATGTTGGCAGATATGGTCAGTGATGCACCAACCAACTTTGTCTAAGCACTCATACATGACTTGGGAATTAAACAGAAAGCAGCTTACTTTTCAGCTAAAAACTCCAGGAGACCCTGTCATAGTCATTCATTCACACCTCAGTAGAAAACTATGTCTGGTGAATTCAGTTCTTTCCTGATTGTTGTTTCTTTTACAAGTGCCAGTGGATTATTGGCTTCATTTGAAGTTTTAGTAAAACAATTAATCTTTTTGGAGATTCCAGTCTACCTTCTGATACTTTCAGAAGTACTAGCGGTGAGGCATAATTTGGAAAACAAAATGAATTCTCTACCAGACTGGCCTCGTGCCCTACCTTCATTAGAGCAGTGGGACCATTTTGCTTCCTAGAGCTGCATTTTGAGAACTGTGAGTATCTCATTACCCCGTTACCGTCTGGAACACCCTGTGTGCAGCGGAGGTTAGAGGCAATGAGTTATGGTTGGAGGTGGAACACAGACCAAAGCAAGGGAGATGAAATTCAGTTTTAAGCCAGAATATCCCTTTCTCTGCCACATAATTTGATATATTATTTCTTTAACCCACATGCAGCCTCTGTCATTCAGGAGGTAGAACAATGAACCATTGGTGGAAGGGATGTAGTCCATTGGGAAAAACTACTTGAGAAAGCCAAATAATCCTCAACCAATCAGCAAGAGTAGAATTCTGGCTAAAAGTAGAGCAAAAACTGTAAAAAAGAAAAATTGTCTTTGGCATGGATACAAAGAAGAGGACTTACACAGAATTGTGTTCCTGGAGATTAGGACTGGAAGAGATCGCTGGATTATCTACTGTAACTTCTTGCAGAAGAATGGCCATAGAAATACATCCAGTCGTGACTGTTTTTCTTCACTGTGTGAAGTAAAATCAGTGGTGTTTCATGTTTATCTGTATTGAAGAACATTAACTCTGTAGAAGTTATCTACAGTAAATATTGCGTCCACACAGACTTGATCACTGGATTCCACATGTTCTGTGTAGAACAGAATCAATTAGTTAGGACTGTAATAATTGTCATTATTTACTCCTGCTCAGTTCCTTCCCCACACAGATTTGCAGGTGCACAGACTCCTTTCACTGGCAATGCAGCTTTGATCATGTGGACAAAAGTCCCCAAACGTAGTGAAAGAACAGAATAAAACAGGGAAAAGACTGGGGATTTTTCTGTGCTCTTTACTTCTTTATGTGACTATCTATGTGATACTGTAACTGGCAATTATTCCTTCAGCAGGACGAAATTGAATAATCACCTTGAACCCCTCTGCAAGAGGATACCACCAATGCCCCAACAGTTCTGGAAAACAGTATCAAAGAGGAGGTCACTGTGGCAGGGGGTTCCATGCATTTGCTCTGTGTGGCTCCTGCCATGAGAAAGAATAAAGACCTATAGGCCAGACAGGAAATATTACACCAAACACTTGGTAAGTCAGGCAGACATATTTTTGCATTGTTTGGGACTATCAAAATATTATTCACATCACAGCTGAAATGCAGGAGTTGTAGCACTGAA
This sequence comes from Edolisoma coerulescens, assembly GCA_013397115.1. Classification (NCBI taxonomy): domain Eukaryota; kingdom Metazoa; phylum Chordata; class Aves; order Passeriformes; family Campephagidae; genus Edolisoma; species Edolisoma coerulescens. The sequence continues at coordinate 3,828,440 of VWZW01003916.1, read as the reverse complement.
AATTTTTAACATTTATTTTGGATCACAGTAGTGAGCTTACCCCAGCCAAGCCACCAGGAGCTAAGGCCCCAGCCAATTGCTTTCTCCCCTGGCAGGATGGGGGAGAGAATCATAAGGGCAAAAGTGAGAAAAACTTGAAGTTTGAGATAAAGACATTTTAAGAAGTGAAGAAAAAAGAAAAAAAACAAACAAGTGATGCAAAGACAATCACTCTCCACCTCCTATCAGCACAAAAAGCCCCAGCGAGTCTCAGAGCAACACAGGTAGTATTAGAACACTTCTATATTCATGACAGAAGTGGAGAAGTGAGGCACAAGTTGGAGTTAGAATCACAAAAATATCAGTTTCTTTCCTACACTAATAAGTTCCTTTCATTATTCCTATAGTGACCTGTGCCTCTCTCAGCAGACAAGCCCAGCAGAGTAAGAGAACTGGCTGACAGAACTATTTCTAAGAAACCTATATGATATCTAGGAGTGTCAAAACCTGAAAACTCTTTCCTTTCTAGAGTTATGTCAATGCCAGGGCTTTTGCTGGGAAAGGTCTGACATTTAGAGAACACACCAGGCATCTAAAATCATGGTCTGCTGAGTAAGCACAAAATGTAACTCGTCACATGTCCATTTCAGATGTACCTAAAGTGACTAAGGATTTCATTTAGGATACCTGAGGCCAAGTTTCCTCATCATCTATCCTTGCACTGGGACCACTTTCCTGAAGACCGTAAGGGTTCCAAAGATGGGAACCCAGGGGTAAAGGGAAGGAGAGAGTTGCCAAATATGGCAATTGCCTCCAAAGAAAAATTCCCCAAATCTTGTTGCTATTAGTAAAACTACTGTCACAGCAGAAGGACCCATCATCTGACATGGAAGGGATGGCAGAGAACATACCCTTCAGAAACTATTAAATATTTGTCATGTTCACATTAAGTTCCAACCTCTGCCGCTAGCAGCAGAGCAGCTTAAAATGACCTTAACTGCCCTAAAATCTATACCTGAATGAGGTCATGACCAAGTAGCAATGGTGTTCCTCCGTGTGAGCAAAGAGCTCTAGCATTCTATCCCTGCTGCCAAACTTGGCAGCTGTGCTGAACTGCAAGTTCCTATTCAGATCCTATCATCTCTGTTACTCCACACACCTTCCCTCAAAGTTGTTTCCTGAACTAGTCCAGGATCTTTCTGTGGGACCTCTTGCAAGAGCATCCAAGGAACAGGAGGAAAGTTCTGGTAAGTTCCTTTCTTAACCCCTTCGTCTGAGTAGATGGAGCACAGGTTTTGTGCAGGATGTCAAAACTGGTTGGAAGTGGGAAAACAGAGGCAGAGCCCATTCCTGGGATCAAGCTCAGCTTGAGGCTGCACCCTGGCACCTTCGTCCCTTTCTGACCTAATCCTTGGATTACATAGCCCCAGATACAAGCTTGGAGTGGGACAGCTTCTCCTTGGCTTACTTGCAGAACATATGGAAAGGAAGAGCTGGGATACAGAACATCCACATCACCTTCCCACCAAAAAACTCCACTGCCTCTGAAGCAACCATCCTGGTTGCTAATGAGCACACAGACAATTTTAAGAGGTCGTCTTCTGGGGGAGGAGGGCATGGCTGGACCTATCTCTCTGGAAGCTGCTGTGTTCTTCTTAGGAGATGCCAGAGACTGCTGGTGACACAGGGGTCACAAGACCTGTGGTTACAGATCTGAAGGGTGTGAACTCACTCCCCCATTTCTCTCCTGTCTTTCCTTCTTGTGGCCAGGCAGCCCCTCTCAGCACACAGACCTCCTCCTGCTTTGATGGAGGCTGGCATCCATGGCACTGAGATATGCAGACAGACATCTGGAGCAGAAGCACAAGAGAAAACAAGCTTAGTGGGAAACCACTTCAGGCTGAATCATGAACTTGAGGGTAACAGCTGAGAGGAAGAAGGAATTGTTTGACAATGGCCACCCCTGGGAGCAAAAGCCATGGGAAGGTAAAGCCTCTGTGAGAAAGACAGTGGGATTTCTTTCTCATTTATTACTGTTGAATTGTTTTATTTCTGGGGCAGAATGACCTCTGCTGCTCTGCAGACTGCACTCAGGCAGAAGAAGGGAACCTAGGCTCCCATGAGAATTTCCTAAATAAACACCATAATTACTTGGAGGAATAAAGATGAGGGCTGGTTACAAAAAAAAAATGAGTGGGAGATTAAATTGTTAAGTGGCAGATGAAATCCAATGTAAGTAAATGAAAAATGTTACATGCAGTGAGAAACAATCCTACTTTTACATTCATTAAACAGTGGTCAGAGAGATTTTGAAGTTGTTATGGAGAGAGCTGTGAAAAAACAGCAACTCAATGCTCAGGATCAAGGCCTGCTATCGATGCTCCTGTGATGTGCATGTTCTGTCCTGTGCCCATGAACTCTGCATTTGATGGCTACAATCATCTCACTATTAATACTTGATAGTGTAATCTATAATGAGATATCAGTAGTCCAAGCCCCAAAGACCAAAATAATTCTGATTTAAATGAAAATTGTCATACCTCAGCTATCAAACATATTGGTATTCAGCACTTTTCAGAAGTCTCCATTTAAAATGTAAAGCTCAGGTGAAGTCTCTACGCCAATGACACCTTCGATATGATCAATAAAGAAACAGAGTTTGAAGCTGTTCAAATATTTAAATTGTACCTTTATTGTGATTTACTGGGCAGTATCTAAAGTTTTTGATAAGCATAGTAATTCAGTTCCAATACTCTTAAAATTATATTAAATTCTCCCAAAGAAAAAAAAGTAATATATTAATACACTTCGTTTTAAACACTTCAGTTCTTTTCTTAGTAATGTAATACAATAAGAGACCTTGTTGCTAATCTTAGAGGGTTTATGTAAGTAGGTACAAAAATAATAATTAAAATAACTTATCAAAGTTATAAATTATTATTGGGTTTAATCTTTGAAACAGGCATTTTAATAAAATAACTGAATGTCTAATCTTTGCTGACTAAATCTGCCAGCGTCTGGCCAATCTTCTTGCTTATTTTTCACCTTCTTCAACACCCTGTTAGTCGCTAATAGCTCATATGTTTGCCTTCTGCAAAGTTTTGGTTGAGTGTAGCCCTAACACTTTTTAGGGCAAATGCTATTTTTAGCTGTCAATTAATTATATTTTCATTTCTCATGTCCACGAACTCCTCAAAACTTCTTCAAAAGTCCAGCACTGTCAGGGAATTTTGAAAAACAGATTTTTCCTTACTATTCTTTAAGTCTTGCTATGAAAATTATGGAGTGCTTACAAATACAAATGCAAAAGTCCCTTCAAAGAGTCATAAATTCAGCCATAGTATCAATCCCAAGTATTTTGAAAACAAAAGATAGGAGAGGCACAGCAAACAAAAGGAGTGAAGAGACAATTGACAATATTATAATGCCTTCACTGTTTTTTAAATCTGTATCAGGCTACATTATTCAGGTTCAACATAAGGGGGACAGTAGAGAGATTTCAGATATGATGTATATCTGTTGCCATGCTTTACTTTAATGTGCCCTTTTTTTAGGCAATAAACAGTAAGCACTCTGGCTTAAGCATTTAAGACATGGAATATTCACATCTATCTAGTACACAGACATTTGAGGTAGAAAAATCTGAGTTTAGGAACAAGAACAAGGTAATAAGTAATTTTCCAGTGTCCATACGGGAAGCCAGTGGCAAAGATTCTCCAGCAGGTGTTCTGCTAAATACCTGCTTACTCAATCTTCTACTGTTGCCATACAGTTTTATTTCTCATGTCTTCCCCAAAGAAGACAAAATTGGAAAACAGTTTAGCTGCACATTTAAAATATTGGTTTTCAGCAGTACTCAATTCTCTTTTCTTAGCATTTTTTTCATATATATGTAACAAAAATATTTAAATATATCCCCAAATGTAAAGAATTATCGGTTTCAATTTTTTTTCTTCTTTTCAAGTTATCTTTGATGTCTGTGACCAGAACCCCAGTGCTGCTGCAGCCATGGCTTGAAGTACTTTCCCCAAGACTTGTGCCATTTCAAACATTCCCTTAATATTAAAATAAATGAAAATCAGGAGGTATCTAATTGTCCTGGTTTTGATTTTGTTAATAAAAAGTGAAAGGTTAAAATGGAGCAAACCATTCCTTATAGCCACAGCAGTACCAAAGCTTCAAAGATGACTTGGAAATGAAAGGCTAAAAAAAATTTTACAATAAAGCACAATATTTAAAATAATTTCAGGGCCTCAGTTTCCACTGGACTTAAAGGGAGTTTGGTGATGACTTAGCTCCTCATAAAATCAGGCCCACTCTGAGCAAAAGCATATGAGGATTCTGCAGCAAGGCCAATAACAAGTATGTATTTTGTTGCAATATGCATTTTGTAAAGGGATGATGCTTGGACAACAGCACTTGTGCCTATTTTTAATGAAGCCACCCAGACCAACAGATTTAAATTCACTGAAGACAATATGACTGTTTTTTTACCTCAAGTTATGCTCCTTGCACATCTTATAGGGGCAAGAATCAGTCAGTACTCTCTGTAACACCACAGTCTCCATCCTTTCCTGTTTCCACTCCCAGTCATGAGTGCAGTCTGCAGGATTGTACGACTGCTCAGGGAAGCATCTGGTTCACTGAGGCAAGATTTCCTGAAAGGGAAATCTATTGTCACACATAAAAAGAGCTTGTTCATTAAAAACAAGAAAGATTAATTTCTTCTTTACAGGAATTAAAAAGAAAACAAGAATACTGCCTTTCCTTTCCCCAGCCCAGCTGTCAGATGCTTTCCAATAATTGATAGTATGCAACTTAATCCTGTTCACAAGAACCAAATTTAAACCTATAGAAAAGAACTAAAGTGTCAAGCTGTCACTAGAGATGCAGTTTGTATTTCAGTTGGTTCTGATGGCATTCTCTCTTTGAAAGGATCAGTCAGAAAATAGGCCCTCAGTTCTGCAGGGTGCTGATATTAGAAATGCGAGGGAGATTTGCATGGGCAAAATCTGAAGATTTCGCTGTGTAATGTGATAGTCTGGGCTTTTATACTTTAGCTGTGCTCTTAGTTTGGAACCTTAGTTCAGTGAAATGGAATAAGATTATTGAGATCAGGTTGGCTGGGACCCCTTACATCTGGAGCCAACTGTACATTTAAACAAGTGTTTCAGATGTCCTCAAGTATGCTGTATTCCAAGGTACCAGATATGTTACTAGTAGTAAGGAACATTTTTTTTTCCCAGTTAGTTATGGAAAAGCACGGACTAGCTTTTTGAAAATAAGAAAATAAATATTTACAGAAAAAAAAAGTTCTGCTCAGGTGCTGTAGTCACTGACAGTGTGTTTGACTCCTATAAAGAGCAAAGCCTCCTTTAGGATATAGGCAGCCATTTATTACAATGGGGTGATTAAGTGGCTGAGGTAGTTCTGAGACAGAGAAAGGTTTAGGTATTGTATTCTTTTTTAATCCCATAACACACTCCCTTGTAAGTGAAGTGGTAATTTCTTACCAGACAATCTGAGTCAACAAGTGCTTTTAAGCTCCTGTAGGCAAATGCTACCTACAGCGCTGTTTTTATTTATTGACACTTAGATGTTCAAATAGATTTTTTAAAGCACACCATTCTACATCAGTAGGAAAATCTGTTGCTTCTGCTGATATCCATCTTTAACTGTTTACATGGCTTTTTGTTGGGGTCTGAGCATCCCCGTCTGCCTTTACAGTCAAATATTTGGCATAATCTCTGAAAACCCAGTGTGTTGGCAGCATCAATCATTTTCTACATGTAAAATTTTTCAGCTTGTAGTCAAGGTTGAGGTTTAGAAAGAGCAGTGACTGCAGAAGGACAACCAAGTCTTCCCTGTTAAGCAAAGACACTGACTCAAAGCTTAATGGAAGAAATGATAATATCTGAGTATCAACAGAGGAAATGCATATTAGAGGAACAGCAAGCAGAGATATTATCTACTCGCCTCTTATCATGGAAGAAATACTGTAAAGTTTAGTGCAATGCTGCTTTTATTAGTCCATGTCAGAAACTCTAGAGCATAATTTTGAATACCTGCTATACTCAACAAGAACAGCTAGAAAAATCTGTAGGAACAAGCCAGGTCTGTATATCATGTATGGTCTTTTACTGGTATATCAATAGAAATTGATTTAGTTGTTTACATTGCTCATTGTTATTATAATTTTCTTTTAAACTAGCCACTCTTTCTGCCACATCACTTTGTGATCTGCACCAGCATCAGTAATTGTTTGTAGCCAGGATACACACAGTTGTTATGGCAAGCAAATAAATAGTTCAAAGCTATTTAACCTGTTTAGTCCTTTTCTTTCCACTGGTGCAACTGTTAAATTATAGAGAGGAGAGGAATTCATCTCATCTAAGCTTTTCCTTGCTTGTTTGACAGTAAAAGCCCTGTTATGGTTTTTGATTTGTTCAGAGCTCTTAAAAACCTCTGTCAGAACTCTATGAATTCTAAGGTGGAGTCTCATCCTATTTCTGTTTTCTCTTTTAATAAAGTAGATCATATGACTTCAAGAAGCAGTTTTACGCATGAAAGTGGTCTTCTTTGGTAAAAGAAAACACTCAGGATTTACAAGAATTCCTTTTTGAGAGATCCAGACATACAGCATTGGAACCCAAATTCAGTTTGTATACGATGAAATCAACAGGAATTTCTCCACAGTGCACTAATGTTCTGTTTCATTGCCACTTGGGGGGAGGTATCTTTTTGGCAGAGCAGGACTCCACTTTGAAGTGGTAGAGAGAAAGACGAATGCTGAAACTGTTCACAGGAGTTCCAATTAATGCCAGTGTTGATGGGTTTCACTGCCTGTGTGAGCTTCAGCTGAACGACCAAGGCCCTAAATGGCATGCACGATTGCAAGTAATTAAACATTCTGTTGCATACTGCAAATAGCTCCTCTGTCTTCTCCTCACCATAAATGCACTGGGAAAATAAAAAGAGATATGGAAGATTTTGCACTTCTCCTTACTGTGGATACAGACCAAAGACCTTACAGGTGAAAGACTCCATATTCTACCATCTGTCTCTGGAGTCATCTGTGAAGAAATACACAGGATGACCAATTTTAAACCAAACATTTAGCTGTCAAAACATCAGGCAAATACGTCATAAGCACCATGCTGGCCTTAGCACATTGACAGCTGTTGTAAACAAGAGTGTTTGAGGTGGTCCTGAGGGACCCATGGCTTAAGTTTTGCATTGTGTTTAATCCCACAGCATGCTTCCTTGTAAATGATGTACTTGCACTTGCAGGAGACATTTAGAGTGTTTGATAAGCATCGTGAAGTCTGCATGGATTTCATGCACTGCAGCTGAAAGGTGAATCATTTGGAATTTGGTAAAAATATTGTATTTCCTTGATATTGCTAACAAATTTCTAATAATTTAATGATATTTAAACATTTACAGGAATATCTTATGTGAGTAAACTAATTGATAAGTCTAGCTCATTCAGTTAAAGAAATTAATTGAGGTCCTTTCCTAAAGCCAGGTAAGTCAGGTCAAATACTAATAAAAGTTGACTATGGTTCCTGGCTATAATTGATTGTTTCAAACAGTGCTTGAGTTGGATAATTTTTCATAGAAAGCATTGTTTTTTCCTGTTCATTGGTATGGTCCATGCATTTTATATCCATTTGCCTGGATAGCTCTTCTCTGCCTCTTACCTTTGGCACAATACCTCAGAGGACCATGAAATAACATGTGGCAGTTTTCACTACAGAAACCTACACTTGCTATAGAATTGAGTTCCCTACTTGAAAAGCAATTAGGTTTCAATTCCTTGCTCTGCCTTTGACTTCAGGAATAATGTGCTCTGTTTATCTGAGAGGAGAAAGGGAAGACTGTCATCCTCACCCAACAGCTATATGTGCTCATGGCTCAGTCTTGTGTACAGAGGTGGAGTAAATTCCTCCACCCCAGGCACACATCTCTCATACTTAATGCACTCTCTTGTCTGGGCAAAGATGTACTTCGACCTCTCTCTGTCCTTCCATAACTGTCTGTGACAGGCATATGTAAAAGAGGAGATTTATGAAAGAGATGGCTTGTAAAAGCTATGGTCCCTGATGCCTGACCCCATCCAGCCATCCCTTCCCCCAGGTGAAGAGTCAAAGGAGGGGCTGAAGGAAGTTAATTGGAGAAGTCCATGTTGGACAGACAGACGCAACCATATGTCCCTAGTCTTTAACCTGCAAATTATTTCAGATTCTGAACTAGGTTGCTGTCTAACCCCATAGCATGACAAGACTGGGATATGTACCATCTTCCCTGTCCTGCTGACATGGGAAGGAAGTTCAGGAATGGAGTCTGAAGGGAGGTGTGGTCTGCTGTAGGACAAGACTCCTACTGGTGTACTGCTGGGAGCACCAAACCTCGGAGCAAGAAGCTTGTGGACAAGTAAGAGCTTGAAGTCTGCAGCATGCCAAGTGCCTTTGGTGGGAAGCCGAGCTCATTGACTTATTTCAATGGAAGAAACTCATTTCTCCTTCCTTCCTCAGAAATAATTTGGCATCTTGTTTTGTTGGAGTAGGCCAACGACACTTTGCTACCTCAAAGGGTGTTATGTGGGTGTACTTATGTTTGCAACTGAGGTGGGGCAAAATTTTTAATGAATACCAGATTTGCCAAAAATTCTCAGAAACCAAAACTATGTAAAAAAAAATTGGCTGAAATTAAAAAAATATATATACACCTGGGAATATTTTGAAGTGCCAAGAAATTTGCTTTGACATTTTTGATTAAAACATTTTTGGTTTTTTTCAGACAACATTTTAATTAAAGACAATACAAATAATTTAAATCACAGAATGAAAAATACAGAATTTAAATAATTTTGAAATATGTAACAGAACAACAATTACGGGCTGAAGAACACCCATATTTTGAATTCCTAAAATCCCAATAGGGAAGGAGCTGCTTCTCTTCTTTCCCCAAAAAGTACTGCTTTCATCATCACTGATTTTCTTCCCTTATATTTTGGCAGATATGTGAGCTACCAGTCTGAGATACCCCATTATTTGCTCACCTATGTACATAAGGCACTTTGAAACAACCAGAGTATAACTGCCAAATCTCATTTATATGTTCTTAATCACTTTGTTCATTCCATTTACAGGTGAAATTATCAAATGTGAATTGCTATTATTCTCTATGGAAACAATTTCCTTTCCGAATAGCTTTTATTAGACACTCAAATACAGGGGATAAAATGTGCTAAATAATAGTAATCAAATGGTGAACTAAGATATTTGGTACTGAATTCAGTGCAAGTGCAAATATTCTTTTACACTGTCTTATTAATATAAAATAGGAAAAAGTATGAAGAAAGATGCTACAAAAAGAGCAGATATTTGAGTACAAATATTGCATCATTACTATGTCAGAGGCCTCTTCACACAGCTTTATGGCCCACAATAAGTCTGTTGTGTACTATAAAGACTCAGCTGTGGACAGAAATTCCCAGCTGAATGGTCATAAATGATTAAAGAAAAGTTTTTGGCCTGTGAGGTTTATTTTATGAATATAGTACATAGTGCTTGATCGAAACAGTGATCCATAGAAGCAAATGAATGAAAAACTCATGTAAAATTCTTGGTGGCTCACACTTGCAATGGAAAAACTGCATTGAATGTAAGTTGAAGATGGAGCAGGTAGGTGACTGCTGGAACAGAATCAGAGCAGCTGCAGTACAGCGTGGAGGCACTACCCATCTGGTCTGCTGTGTGTCAGAGGGATGCGTTTGAAAATCCAGAGGGATAGGTGTAAAACTGTTGAGGCAGTGTGATATACCCTGGATTGAGGAATCTTGTCTTCTAGTTGGATCAACCACTGGCATGTGCATATAGCTGGAAAGCTGTGATATATTTCTATCTTGTATTTGTATTTGTACCATTCAGATACAAAGTATGTCAAAGTACCTACATCTTTGTACCACTTAGTTTATCTAGACATGTAATGAATTCTCCTGGTTTGGTATAATTCAGTCATAAATCTGCAGCTGAATTTGTGTTTCTTACAGAAAAATGCTCCCCAGGCCTCATTCCTTCAAAGCTTCACTTCTGCTAGGATAGAGTTATCCGATATGTTGCTCACTCTTCTTTTGATGGAAGCAATCACCTTCAGCAGAATGAAGCTCCCTTCATCAATGATATTATTTATTGGTGCTTAAGACAGTCTGCTCAGAAGCAGAAAGCAAAGGATTGAAACTTGCTTCACTCTGGAGTGAAATGACTCAAGTATTCACATCTCCTGAGTGCAACCACTGGAGTCTTGCATGAAAGATTTTTGTTTTCCTGAATTGTTTTTAAAACATCTCCAAGAAACAAATCCTGGACAGTTTTTGGATGTTGGCTTGTTGGTTTTTTTCAATTTGTTTGGGTTTTTTCTTGTTCCCCCCCAAAACAAAAAAAAAGTTTGTATGTCTTTATGGGACTTGCCTTGAAGATTTGAAAATAGTATCTGATGTCTTAAAAAAATGTAGTTTACCTGAAATACAATGCAAAATATTGTCTGATGTTCTTTCATCTGGTTTACACCAGAGGTCAAAGCAATCAGTGATGTAACTGGTGTTCAGATGTAAGAATTGAATGATACAGACCAGAAGAATGTAATAAAAAAAAAAATGTAATACTTTCTTGATATATTCCCAAGAGCAATAAAATAATTTTGAGAACTAACATCTAGTGTGATTCTGGCACACTTGGGCAGATCAAGATTTTGTGCTGCAAACATATTCCCTTTTTTAAAACAAAACAAAACCAAAAAAAAATCTCTGTATCTGAAGGATGAATGAGCTCCTTCAATGCATTGTAAATGTTACCCTGGCTGTGATCCAAGGGTTGTGATGTGGAAGGAATAAGTTGCTTAATTTCTGCATTTGAAGCCTTTGTTACAAAACGTTTTAATCTTTTCTTGACTCCACTATAGTTTAAAGTCTGGTTTAACATTCCAGCCAGGCCACAACAAAAAGCATCATTGTTTGACATGCTTTTCCTACAGAGCCTGTCAGATGTGCTGCATTATCTAAACAATGTTGGCAGAAAGTACACAAGTAGCAAGTGTGAATCAAATCAAAGATGTTCTCAAATCCAGACTCCAAGCCTGAATGTTCCCAGACTCCAAGGGTATAGCAGGAGTGTCTGGTTATCAATAAGCATAACCAAAGATAATCTAATCATTTAGAATTCAAATCCAAAACTTGATGGTTTCCTACTGGTGGGGAATAACCCTCACCCTGTGTTTCCATCCCACATTAGAACCACCAAATTAGGAACTATTCAACCTTGTTCTGTACCTCAAATGCAAAAAAAGGGGTTGTTCATAGGAGAATATTGTCTGACCCTTGCTGAGACACAAGAGTAAGTCACAGTGCACAGAATAAGCAGTGAATGGTCGTGCCTGCTGATCCTAGTGCACTGCCTTCAGCCTCGCCTTCTAACCTACTCGTCCTGCTTGGCACTCTCACAGTGCAGTGACCACCTTGCTAAAATCTGCCTACTCAGCTCTTCGAGCGAGTTTTTCCTCACCTACTTCCATCTAAATGAAATAAGCCAGAAAAATGTCCTATTTAAACTTTGAAACTGGTCTGACTCACAATGAGTAAGGCGTGTTTGGGACTGATCGTAGGAACGGGTCAGCCTGAAGGTCTGAGGAAAGCAGTGCAGAGAAGCCAAGTACATTAGGTCCGTGATGCTGTGAACAAAGGCATCTTCTGAGTAAAGAAAAGTACTCGTGAAAGAACTCAGAAGGTCAATAACTTCTTTTATTGCTGCATCATTCCTACTTACAGTGTATGAGATTTTGAAAGAGATTTTTATTTTTGACAAATATAATTTTGAAAGTATACCTTGATACAAGATGCAGTACTTTTAAAATAAGTTTTAAGGAGCATTTGTTTCAGGGAAAGTTTCACTAAAAACCAAAATCAAGTGGTGAAAACAAGATTAAATATATTCAGTGCAATTGGCTAATACTATTAAATATGAATTGTGGTTCCATATGTTTGACATGCAATAACAATTAGTTTGAGGTTCTGTGAGAATATTAGAACTCTTTCTGTGGGAGGTGCCACCATATAATACAGAGATTAAGGGGGCAGGATGTGGTAGACGTTAACTGAAGATTCCGGTCTTTGCAATACGGTAAAATTAGGTTCAGCTGTGTGGCCTTACAAGGGATAGAACCTGCACTTGATTTCAGCACACCAGCACAGGCCAAACTGTGCCTCAACAGCCTCTGTGAAAGAAGAGGATCTTCCCTTTACCACCTCATTACTCCATGTTGTCAAATATTTTACTTTCTGCACTCACAAAAGGAAACCCTAATTAATTGACTGCTATACAGAATTTTGCTACTGTGACTAAATTTAGGCGTAAGTATAAAAAGGTCTCATTTTGTACTGCCTATTAGTATTATTCTTCAAAAGACAGCTCTCACTTTTACATTTTTATTTTCTTTTTAAAAAAATAAATACATTTTATATTGTGGATTTAAATACACAACACTAAATTTAGCAGGATTCTATAACTTGATAGGTATTCACCAGAAATCAGAAACATGACAAATTCAGTTATTCTTCAATCTCAGGTCTGCAGTCTTGTAAGGAGCTAAAAATAAATTATAGAATATTTAATTACTATGCAATTTCATTAAAGGTTATACCTATACATCTATTTTGGTCATGTGCATTTGAAACAGCACACGAAATTTATATTACTTCATTGAAGTTTGAGCAAATGAGGAAAAAATGTTTTCTTACTCTTGTACGAAATTTGATTTTGTGCCTAAAAACAAAGAAAAAAGTAAATTGAAAGGAATAGAAATATTAAGGAAAAATTTTTGTCTTTTTTGAGGAATTGAAGGACTAAACTTCAAAATGTTGTCTGTTTCTTAGGGGAAAAAAACTGTCTCAGGTAGCTAGGAGGAAAACAAAATATTCTTACCAGCAGTAGGAATAAGTTTGCTCATTTAATATGGATTTTCTAACTCCTATTTCTCTTGTCCTTAAATTTTAATTATATTTTGTTGTAACAATTAAATATAGCAATAAAGAAATAAAAAGATCATAATGAAGATGGAGAAAGACAAAAGAGAATCTCCAATAGGATACAATAAAAAAAGATGACAGTGTGCCAACAACTGTATATGTATCATTTCATCTACTTTATGAGCCATACAGCAAGGTTTGTCTTTGTAAGAATTATTGGTTCTAAATTAAAACACTATGGTAAAACTAGATTCACTTATGGCTGAACCTCCTTATTTATTTTAACACTGCAATTATTAGTTTCAATCTTCTAAAAGATTTTAATTCTGGTTTTAAGGGATTCTGCATTTCAAATTACTTTTAAATGCCAAATTTTACAGGAAGGATATATTCCCTATAAGAATAAAGTCAACATGAATGAAGAAGGACAAGAGGAAACTCAAACGAAAAACAAATTACCTGAAGAATAGAAATGAGAAATATTTATTAATGTTGTCAACCTGAATAGTTTTCTTCTGCCTGAGGGAAAATTATGGTTGACCATTGAATATAGAAGAAAAAAATATTTTGTATCCAAGTTCTTATCCTACCTTCGTGTCAACTCATAAAGAGAATAAAGACTTGTAACTTTGCTTTCCCCTAGCTTTGAAACTTTAAAAAGGTTGCATTTCCAAGAATTTTCATAAAAATAGAAATGTGATTTTCCTTGTCTTCAAATGTGCTTTCCCTCTCTGTTTTGTTTTTTGCTAGAACTTTCCTTAACCTGGAGTTATACAAGAAAACCAAAACTAACCAGAATCTTTACAGTCAATGACTAAATAAATGGGCTTCACATGATGGACCTGGAAGAATAGCATGTCACAGAATCACAGAATAAGCTGAGTTGGAAGGAACCCATAAGGATTTTCAAGTCCACCTCCTGGCCCTGCACAGCACCACCCCCAAGAGTCACACCATGTGCCTGAGAGAGTTGTCCAAACTCTTCTGGATCTCTGTCAGGCTTGGTGCTGTGACCACTTCTCTGGGGAGCTGTTCCAGTGCCCAACCACCCTCTGGGTGAAGAACTTTTTTCTTATATCCAGCCAAAGCCTCCCCTGACACAACTTCAGGCCATTCATCGGGTCCTGTCACTGGTCACCACAGAGAAGAGATCAGTGCCTGCCCCTCCTCTTCTCCTCACAAGGAAGTTGTGAATGGCAATGAGGTCTCCCCTCAGTCTCCTCCAGGCTGAACAGAACAAGTGACCTCAGCTGTTCCTCATACAGCTCCCCCTCAAGGCCCTTTACCATCTTTTCTGCCCTCCTTTGGACACTCATAGCTTAATGACTTTCCTTTATTGTCCTGACTGAAACTGCACACAAGACTTAAGGTCCTTCTATCCCAGATCCAGAGATATTGTTCTAGGTCTAGAAACAACGTTTTCCTTCCATGAGCTATATGTCATCCAAATAAGAGCACATACAGTATGCAAGGACTGCAAATGCCAGTATCAAATCTGTTGCACTTCATTCTCAGAGTTATGACATTTTCATTTCAGGCTTCCTTTACTCATCAGAAAAGGACTAAATAGAAGAATAATGTACCATAATCAGTGCTTTAGGCATACATTGCCAGCTGTGCCATCTGCAGACACCAGTCATGAACAGAAAGTTGTCAGTACTCTCCCATCCCTTCTGATTCTGGAAGAAAGGCAGTCAAATCTTGAACCACACAAATTCCTCTTCCTCCACATCAGTACATCTGTATTGAGCATGCATGTACCTAGTACTCAATTTCTCTCTCTCTCTGTCAGTCTGGGCAGAAGAGGAAGACAGCCTGCAAAGTCTGCTTTCTTCCAAGGCAAAAGTCAGCAGGGGGGCTGATGGCTAAGTACCTGGAGTATTCATGTCCAACAACCATTACAGGACTCTCCTGTTAATTACTTGGGGCTGCTATGTGTGATTGCCAATCAATATTCCAGCTTCAAATGATATTAGTTAATTGTGACCGAAAGTTATTAAATTTTTATATGAACATAAAATACAGATAATACATCTGCCCTCTTAGATGGCATCTCTAACAATTGTCATTGAGCCGTAATCCTTTATTGAAAAGTCTGTTCGGAATTTAATGAAACCTATGTAAAATTTTAAACTGTAATTATTTTAATCTTGCTTCCATGGCAGATTAATGAGGAGAATTTAATACCTTTTCTCACTGATCCATTTTAATTTATTCCTACAATATTTATTCTCATTCTGTTTTAAGACTGGCCAGAAATTACACTGGATTAACTCAACAGATATGGAAGAAATCAGGTAACTGCCTCAATTCTTTTGATGTTGTGTTAAATTGCCTAATCACTAGCAGTGACCAGATGATGCTTTGTTTTTCAAGTACTGGCAAAGTGGCAACATCTATATGTCTTACACAACTGAGTCATTTTTTTTGAGTCACAATCCACTTACATAGCATAATCTTACTGGCAGAAGGTGGCACAGGCCTCCCCAGCCTCGGCGGAATTTTCAGACTAGAGCCTCAATCCCTGTCAGGCAAAAAACTTTCTTCTTCACTGAAATCCATTTTTCCCCTGTAGTTTGAAGGAAGCTAAAATTTCCAGAGTAGGTCATTAGAAGCTATAAGCAAGGCTGCAATTTTAAAAGTGAAAAATGCAACAAGAAATGTCACAAAAGAAACTCCTAGGCAGTAATGGCTTGAAAAAGAAATTATCTTAGTCATAAGAGAGTTAAATAACTCACTATAAAGGTAATCTTCTGTGATTTAGTGGGGATTAACATATTTCAGGCTTTCCATAAGAACCTAGCACAGTAGAGAGGAGACATTCAGAGTCTCCCTCTACAGGGAAATGTTACGGAAAGGATGTGCAAAAGGCGTACTTGTATTTTGATGTGTATCATGAGGGCAGCTTGTGCCAGAAGTGAAGAACTCTTCCATCTGTTGTGGGTGCTCATTGAAGCCCATCTGGTCTTCTGGGAATTTCTTCTGCATGGGCCAGTGATGGTCTGGCACCAAAGAGGCAGACAACCCAGATTAATCTGATTTATCTCAGATAACATCCCATTATCTACATATATATTTCTCTTTTAGTGCCCATGCTTGTGCAGCTTACTGTCTATCTGACTGTACCCGTAACTTTTGAACCTGTTGGCCAACCTCAGTCAGTGAGAAAAGGGTGTCAGAGATAAATTCCACAAGTTTAGCAAAAAGACACTGCTGCCCAGAAGAAAAAGCACTTCTTAGCATGCTCCATTTAGGAACAGGCTTCAGTTGAGCTCACACCACGGGAGACGGATGGCCTAAATACCTGCAATGCAAGAAAAACTTTTAAATGGGGCTTACACTTTACTAGACAGCAGAGAATCAAACTGTGAGGCCCAAATCCATAGGAAACCAGGCTTCATTTATTCTGTTCACTGCACAGGGAGCCCCTTGTCTGTACTAAAAGCAAGGATGACTTTCAGTGTAGTTTCACTTTTGGCCAATATTATTTATTTATACCACGCTCCAAATGTGAGTGGCATTTTGCCCTTCCTCCAATGGTTCTGTCTTGAGGAACTTGGCCTTCCGGCCAAAATGTTGTCCTCAAATTCACTTGCTCTAGCAATGGTTCACTGTTAACTTGATACAGGAGACAAGTCTTTCTATTGAAGTCAGTCAGAATATGTGCCTTTCCCTGCCATGGTGTGATGAGAATTCATGATGGGGATATGTGGGAGGAGATGTCTGATGCTCCAGATTCTGAGCTTTGCACAGGGATCTCTAAAACAGGTCAGAAAGGTGACAATTTTGAAATCGTCAGCAATTCGTCTTTAGAGATACTTGGTTTTCTTGTTGCATGGAGCCCATTTTAAATACGTATTTGCAGACTTTTATACATATTACCACCTATTTTACTGAAGGAAAAAAGCTTCCCAGAAGAAAGCAACATATCCACTCCTACATTTCTGGACTCAAAATATCAAGGGAAGTGTGACACAGCTCCACATGCTGACCTTGAGTTCTTCCTTTCTATGCAGGGTTCAATCCTGCCAGATTCACTCAAGCTGAAGGCACTTGTCATCTTGTCTGCTGCTCAGCACCTTCACCAGCACAGGCTTTCTGCACAGTTTTTGCCAAAGGTAAACAGACTTATTGACTAGGCATTAAGTATTTTCTCACTTAAGAAATAAAAAGGCTTGGTCATTTAGCAGAAGATTTGAAAGCAGAACAGCTGATGTAACAGCACTTCTGTGTTGTAATAAAAATGAGGGGTATTATTATAAATACAACAGCATATTAATGAGTGCTTTTATGGTATTTATTTCAATTGCTCCATCTTTAAAGATGTATTTCCACTGCTACTTTGATATAGGAAGTAAATTTTCCAGGTATCTCACACTTTCATCTTCGCATTGTTCTGTCATTTAAAACCATTTCAGGGCTCTTTTGTATGGAAAAGATGATATATAGCATTAATAAGTATGCCAGCCATAATGCTTAAGTACTAGGAGCCCTTGCATGGCATTGAATATTTAAATATATTCTAAATATGCTGCTAGTAGGCTCCAATTAAGGCATGTGAGAAGCTCAGTGTAGGTAGATCAGAATATTCCTAAGGTGTCTTAAACTTACCAAGATGAGTTTCTCTCAGTGTTACTCATTAGCCTAGCTAGCACAAAGGGCAAACTTCACTCCATACTTAGATATATCACACATAATAGTATGCCCAAGCTAGGGGAAAAATGTATGCTCTGACCACATACCAGGTAAAGAAAGATAGAGAATCCTAGTGAAGATACAGTTTTCACATGTTTAAACAAACTGAGAAGAACACTAAGTAGGAGTTTAGGGGTTACCTTGATTTATCAGAATTTAGTTAAATTACACCTTCAGTCTTCACTACATGTTAATGACTACAATCTTGGTCAATGTAAGACAAAAATGTAGGTTTTATGCCTAGTGGAGGCAAGGACTCAGAACAATAAAATAAGGTTGCTTAAGTAGCACAGCTGTATCACTGTATACATAAGACCAAAATTTTTGGATGTGTTGTCGGCTTAGCGTCTTAAGCCAACTTTTGTTTATCACTCAGGTGTTTAAGATATTCTTAATAAATTAGGCACCTATACTTATGGACTGATCTTTCAGTTTTAGAAAACTACTCAATTTCACTTACACAACTGAGTCATATTTGCGAAGAGGTTATGTCATTTGTGAAGATGGAATATATGTATACAGATATGTATCTTTATGGCTATAAATGACTGTAAGAAAAAGGTGAAGAGAGAAGAAAGTAATACCCTTCAGTTCAGGAATTTCCTCTTCTGAGGCAAGCACCATGGAAAGCTCTGAGTTCTACTAGCTCTTCTCACTCTCCCCTTTTTTTCAGAGTGGGAAAAGGCAAGGCTGGTATTACTTCCTTTGTACTTACGGTTAACATTGTAAAAAAGCAGTTTTCTATTAAAGTTCATCTCCTAGCTTCCTTTAACTACGGACTTCATCTGGTAATCTAGACTCTTTCTAAGACAAGATCCTTTCTCCACAAAGCACTTCTTCCCAACTGTATGGACTCTTTGGAGTTCCTCAGCTTTCTTCGGTGTCTGCAGAGGAAGTCTGAGCAACAAACTTTGACTAAACCTTTGAAAAATCAAAATTAACTCAGATGAATTATTTCCCCAGAACCTGAGGAGCAGAGTTGAAGGTCCGGTCCATTTAAATAATAGCTTATAGAGGTGTTCTCTGGGAAGTACAAGGAGTGTTTTCCAGTAAAAGGAGATCTAGCATCTTCTTTTCACTCACTGAACATGTAAATAATATAATGTTTCAGACATGTCTTGAGGAGTTGATTTTTAGTATTTTAAAAAGCTTATCTTGGTATTAATCAAAGAATATTGCCTCAGTAATATCACATCATTCTTGTTTGATTTTGACCTTTTAAACATTTAACTAAGCTTTTATATCTATTTTAAGAAAATGAATTCTGTTACAAAAAAAAAAAAGCCTTTTGAAATGCATAGCTGAAACTTCTCTGGTCATTTCTTAGCCCCTCAAAATGCTTATTCCATTTTTCTTTTTATTTTTTTTAACAAAATGTTGTAAAGAGCCAACATTTGTAAACATTTTGCCTTAAACGAAATAGTCATTTTCCTTCAGGGAATGGTTTTCATTATAACTTGAAAGACGTACAAGTCAATTGGACACTGGGAGTAGAGGGAAAAAGTGCAGGTTTTCCTGTGGCACTTGCTTGGCTGTTACTACAAAACAATGCAAGGAATATTAGATCAGAATCGAAAGATGTCCTACTTCTTACAAAAAGCAGGTAATAAGGGAAGCTCATCTCTGTCCTTACAGGACACAGTCATATGCTGCTACTTGGGGAAAAAAGGGTGCAGAAAATCAGGAGAAAAAACCTCTTCAAATCAAACTGCAAAGGAGTGCCACAAAGAAGGCCCACAGAAACACACAGCTGGTAGCATCTGAGATTTCTGGAAGGCTCAGTGAGTTTCAAAGAGATGCTGCTTCAGTGGAAGCACTGCCTCCTACTCTAGTTCAGAAATCCAGCAAGAAATGAGGGACTGGGGCCAGAGGGCTGGAAGGAGCCAACCAAAATGTAACAATAACTTGTCCAAGCACAGATCAGCACTAAAAATTAAGAAAGCTAAAGGTTTACATAATTAAAGGTGTGGCTGCTCCAGAAAAGTACATGAGCCCACAGGGATTAAGACTGGCCTAGACCAAAAAGGGTTACTTAGTGATAAATAACCCTTAGAAATGGTAATTATGTTATGCCCTAATGTTATTTACTGCCTAATATTGTTCACTGTGACTCCTTTAATTAATCTACCTGACATTCTCACTAACTCTTTCCTTTTATCCTTTGCTGAGATTAAAGGTCCTTTTTATCTTATTGCTTTTATGTTCATTCTTGGGTGAATCCAATATTAAATTAGGTGCCCGCGTGCATTTTGAGCACCCATGGCACTCACTTTTGGGGTTCACATCAACTTTATAGCCTTTTCTAAAATTACTAAAAGTTTTTTACAATCCAACTTTCCTAGTCACTTTGAAAGCAGTTTACCCAACACAGAAGTTCCCAAAATATAGCATTTCCGGTTAACAAAATCCTTTAAAGTGACAACATAATTTTTTTAAACTCACAGAAAGCCTCTGTGCTTTTTTCAAATCAAGATTTGTCACTAGGCTCTAAGTCACTCTGAGAAGCTATCTAGCTAAATTACCCAGTAATTTTCCTTTGCTAGTTTGCCCAAAAAACTCATGAACACCCCACATCATTATTTCCCAAGACTGTTTTTTCTCTCTCGGGATATCTTTGAACTGCTTTTAATTACTCTGACTGGTCAAGCTCTCTACTGAAAATGCTCCAGTTCCCTGAAGCAGATCTTCCTGATGACTTAGGCAAGAAATAAATATTATTATTTCACCTTATAGTAAATTGCCCATGATCAGCTCTAGGCTGCAAAGCGTCATCTCACAGCCCTTTATAATTGTGGTGGCTAGTTCACAGCAACATTTCATCCTGTAACACATATACTCCAAGGCAGATTGAACAAACGACTTGTTTACAAACAGTTCAATGAGGAGTAGCTATGACACGCACAACAGTTTCCTTTCCCCCTGAAAGAAGCACACTTCCTATTTTCTTTGTACAGGTGGCACCAGCAGACTCCTCTGTGAAGGCCTTTCAGCGCGTGACCTCGCAGCCACAGGACCCACGTGCCTGTTTTGCCCCTGCCAGGGACTCCTCAGTGAGGGTGGGACCCCGGCCAGCACTGCCCCCCTCACCTGGGAGCGCCCCTCCGACTTCAGCCGCTTCCCTGCAGCGGGGTGGGAGCTCCCTGCACACAGCAGCTCCGGCTCCAGGACTGTGCTCAGGGGAGCATTTCCCTGCATCACCGCTCCAGCCTCAGGGCCAAGCTCTCCATCAGCATCCAGGCTCGTGTCTCTGCTTTCCTCTCTTGCGATCCCTCTTTCTGCAGCCCTGGAAAATATGTTTGATTCCACCATCATTCAGAAAATAACCTTCCTTTTCTCACATAATTTAGTTGTCATTTCCCTCCTCTTCATCTGTAATGGTATTTTATGCCTGTGTGGTATTTTAACCATTTTAAACCAAATACAATAACTTCTCAGTGGTTTCTTCATAAAATGTGATGGTGAGCCAGACTGTTGCTCATTCTTTTACCTGGCTTGCCTACCAAAGTAGTCTTGTGCTTTGACTTCTAAGCTTTTGGGATACCTTTTTAGTTCTGAGTTAATACAGTACTGGGTGCAAAGGGAGATCTTGCCCAGGGGTAGAATGGTTGGATATATATTATCTGGAAGTACTACTAACAGTAATAATAATAACAAGAGTAATAATAATAATAGCAAAATTTCTTCAAGGATACCACACATGAGGAGTGAGGTTGTGGTCAAAGGATAAGTGTTATTAAATTTTTGATGAAATAGTGAGATGCTGTGCTAGAAAAAAAAAAATTAAAAGAAATATTTTTGCTCAATTTCTGTTTTATCAAACACAATGAAAATTCAAATTCAACTAAATTTATGTTTTTTGATTACTTTTGCAATTACTTTTGCAACTGTGAGTCTGCAATAACTCTTCAACTAAGTTGAATTCTGTAACTTACTTAAATGATAGTATTTCAGCTATGTATTATCAAATAGTTGAACAAAAACATGCAGAGGCATCAAGAAATTTGGTGTAAAACTGCAGCTATTTGAAAATGAGCAGTGAATGTCATTTTTAGAGCATATTTTGTCATCATCCTGCTGGGCATTTAGGTATCTTCTGTTTTCCATATTACACATATTTAAAATATATAAAGCAGAATGAAATTCAGAAAAGATAGATATCAAGCTACTTGCATGACATTACAACTCTACATTACTACTGACATAATAATACCGAATACCCAAGGCTATGAGTAGTGATAATCATACTAAGCCTAGCATAGATTCTCACTAAGATGATGATCTCTGTTCTGATGCCTACTGATATTAAATACCAATAAAATTTGGGCCCTTGTTGGGAGATACTAATCAAACATATGTTCTGCCGTACTGATCTAGCTCTACTATTATCACGTAATAATGGTGCTCTGCAAGGCGCAGAGAGCAGTACACAGCTTGATTCATTTCCCATTATCAGGTAATACACAAACTGAGCTGCCTGTAGTATGAAATTTCTGTGCATGAAAAGGGAAAGTACATTAGTGTTAAAAAAGAGAAAGAACAAATGGGGAAAATGCATGCCTGCCAGGGTGAGAACTGCGGGCTTACAACCATTAGCTTAGCAAAGACTGAGAGGCTGTGGTTATATTTTATTGCTTGTATTAACTACCACTATGTAAGATGACTGGTGACAAGGTGAAGGTGATGAATAGGAAAGGCAGCAGCATAGCAGAGCTGTATTCCACTGATGTTTACTTATGTTTCCATAAAAAAAATAGAATAAAGCCTGAACAATTTGCATCCAATTCAGAAATCAGAACGGTAAGGTTAATCTAGAAAGACACTTGAAGTTGCTATCACCTGATTCCCGCTTAATTTTTCCCATCATTCTCTTATGCTACAGGTACTCGAGTCTCCTGGCTGCAGGCAAGAACAGCTGCAGACACAGAAGCTGCATGATTAATATGCAGTGAAGATCCGTTTCATTGAATGCTACGAGCTGTTATCAGTTTGCCAAAGAGATGGTTCTCTTACATTCATAAGAGGAAAAATGTGACAGAGACGTTTATGCAAAAAAGTGAAACAAAGAAAACTACATTCATTAATAACTTTCAATTCTGGTTGTTAGGCATTGCACTTTGTTCAGTAACATCAACAAATTAATGTTATACAAGTCAGTGTTCTGATAGGCTATATGAAGATGTTTCTCCTTTTCTGTTTTGTTCCCTTGGAAAGAATAAATAGCTCTTACTCTTATTTTTAGCTTTTTTGACCCAGTGTTATTCTATATGACTTGGAGACTTTGTCCATTTCTGCAGTACTAGTCACAATCTTTACTAACCAATTCATTTTAGATGTTAACATAGCTAGAAATTGTAAATAGCTACAGCCTTGAAAAGCTGAATTAAAAATTGGCCAAGCTCATGGCTACAGCTCCTCCTGGGGCCATAGATGCTTGTCTTAGTTTTGGCACTTTTTATGGGTGAAGAGACTGAAGACGCTAAGCCAGGCAGAAAACAGCAGCTGCAACAAGCCCAGACAAAAAGGACGAGGGGACATGACGAGCCTCAGCAAACCCTCAGCTGCTACGGGCACCAGTTCAGCAAGCCTGGACAGAGACTTGGAGGGAGGGCAGCCTCTCTGTGTAGATCCTGTAGGGTCTAATGTCAGCCATGGAAAGTATCTGCATTTGGTATCCATGTTGCAGCCACAGCTTGTGGAGAAGAACAGGCCCTTGCAGGATGTGATTCACTGCTTTTGATGACCCAAGTACCACGCAGGCACCCCCACAGCATCGTTCATACCATTTTTTTCTCTTTTTTTTTCCTGTTTTTCTCCTTTGATACCATCATTTATATTAAAATAATATATAGGTCCATATGCAGAACGTCCTAATTTTTCTGGTTGCACAGTTTTGAGGGAGACCATGTGTTCTTGACACAGAGATGTTTCAGAGGTGTTTCATATTCTGAAGCTAACAGCTTGGTAATGTTAGATTCACTATTATGTCTATTTGCAATACGCATTGTGGTGCCAAATACCTGATCCAGGCATCTGGACTTAGTCTTAAGTTACTCTGATGAACTTCCATGGAAGAAAACTTGGAGCAGCCACATTCTGCAAGGTACTCTCTGTGGTAGTTTTGTGCAAAGAAGGGGCAAATTCACCATCAACTTTCTGGCGTCCACTAGTGCTCACTTATTGAAAAATAAAGTTTACATGGCTGAAAGAAAGAAAGAAAGAAAGAAAGAAAGAAAGAAAGAAAGAAAGAAAGAAAGAAAGAAAGAAAGAAAGAAAGAAAGATGTAGTTTAAAAAACCATGAAAATTCAAACATTTATAAGAATAACTATATTAATGTTGTTATTTGAACTCATATATTCACACACAGACTGCCTCTCATTGTAAATGAAAATACTTATCTGTCCCCCCACAAGAATTTTTCAAAAAATTGGATTTTCTTTGTTAAAAATTGAATCCTGGACAGTATTTGTTGTTATTACTGAAATCCCTGTTTTGAAAAATATAATCAATATTTGAAAACTGACTATTTTCCTGTTTCCATTTATGGGAAATATCAGCATAAAAAAGAAATTAAAAACAACCTTTTTTTTTTCTCTTTTCTCAACTTTCCCATGAAAAACAAATGGTATTTTCCTTCAGCTCTACTGGCAACAGAAATGTCAATATAGAAAGCCTTCAGGCATCAGACTGGGTTTCTCTTCAAAAGCACAAGGTTAATGAGCATATTGAGAAGCGTCAGGAACTTACAAGGCTGAAGGAACCTCAGATCCATCTGCTGGACTATTTGCTCCATGACTCATAGGAGAGTGAAAGGTTGAATTACCAGCCCTTCCCTTTAAGAGGATAGATAACACTTGCTAAGCTTCTGATGATCGATCCCTCCCAGAACCAGATCCTGCAGCTGGCTTCCAAGATGTTAGCAATTCCCTGGAGGATGAGTATGTAATCTGAATCTTAGAAGGCTTCACTTACCTACTGGCCAGAATTTTTTTTTTTGGTAGTAAGTAAAAGAAGATATAAGAATTGAGAGGGTTTGAAAATGTATCATCAAAACCCTTATGTTGAAATATAATCCTAAGAAATACTGCCAGTTTAAAATGGAGGCAGTAACTTCTTCACCACCACCCCCCTTCATTCAGAACAATTATTTGCTTTTCAAAACACTATCTAAAAGTCCCAAAACAAAACAAAGCAAAAATCAACTGCAATACATATGATTCCATGTGCTAATGGATAGACTTATGGGTGGAAAATGGTAAAACCCTATTACACTTTTCATAACCCTATTCACATTAAGGAGAAATATATGTTCTCAGGGGTACCATATTTGAACAACTGCAAAAGTAGTAGCTGTAAATATAGAAAAAGATACCATCTATTCTGCATAAAAGTGCCACTGCCTGGCTCAGTGACATAACACAGTAAATGTTAGAGCCTAGATCAAAACAAAATTCAGGAGGTTTTTTTTTTTAAACTCTATTATATACTTACATTAACGGATTTTTAACTTCTTTTAAAAATATGGAATGCTTAACAAATAAATTTTTACTTTAAAATAATTTTTTTCCTCATGTTGTATGAGTGGCTGCAATGTTCCATAGAATGTATATGCATAGATATATGCTATTTAGTACAGTTAGAACAAAGTTATATTTGAATCAGTTTGGCATTTCTCTTTTCTTAGCTGTATTTTTAAATAAAAACCTGTCTTTGTCTTAAATCACGATGTAAAGCTGCTGTGCTAATCAATTAATAACATTTGTGATCATCAGGCAAATTGTTTTTGTTACACTGATTTTTATCATGATCATTGTTCCGTACGTGTACCCGATTGTTATCAGCCTGCAGGACGTGTCTGTGCAGAGAGCAGGGTAGATCCTCGCAGACTGCAGTAACTGAATTGAAAGCTCCAGGCACTGCCAGAGCACCACGCACAGAAGAGAAACCAGC
Source organism: Edolisoma coerulescens (assembly GCA_013397115.1). Lineage (NCBI taxonomy): Eukaryota > Metazoa > Chordata > Aves > Passeriformes > Campephagidae > Edolisoma > Edolisoma coerulescens. Next base: position 3,802,794 of record VWZW01003916.1, on the reverse strand, counting down.
TAAAATGTCATGCTAAAATTCCTTCATGTAATCTTAAATTCTGCAGAAACTTATCTTATGTATCTGCACAAACAGACACAGTGAAAATCTCAGCAAATAGTAATTTTCTGGATTTACTGCATGACAGGAACATCAGGTGGTAAGTTAAATAATGCAAGTCACAGAAATTGAGTAAAAATCTTCCTGTGAGCCTGCTCATCACAGACATGTGAGCAGCTGGTTTCCACTGCAATTCCTATTTTCTTCTAAGCCTCCCCAGCTGGGATAAGTGAAAGCTTTATCATGGTCACTGACAATCTGACAGCCATCTGAGATAGGCTGTGAGTCAGTCCCCTATGCATCAGGAGGAACAGAAACTTCCTCATGAAGTATTGGCAGCCAGCAGCATCTTTCCTGCTTTGATTCCCCGTTTCAGGGCACTGCACCTGCTCAGAGAGTGCTGCACCTCAGCGAGGGAGGGTTACACCGGCATCTCTCACACACTTAGTTAAGGTAAACATGGAAAGTCTGAGTCTGTGATCCTCCTCAGAGCATAGCAGCTTTTCTCATGAAAGGCAAAGGGGTGCTCCTAAAAGATAAGGGATCAAACAGTTCAAGACTCACACTGTCTCTGTGAAGGCTGGTGGTGGAACTCCCATATGCCACACCATCTGCAATGACGGAATATAGAGGAGATGGTCATGGGTTTGGGCACATCAGTGGCCTGATGCACCAGTGCTCAGCACCTTCTTGTGGGGGCCAGGTTTGTGAGCTGGATCAGCCTGCAGTGAGAGGCTCATACAGGCCAGCAGGCGTGTGGGGGTACCACCCCCCTGCAAGGGGCTCAATTCTGGGTGCTGGATCCTTCCAAATGTAAAATGCTTACCACATGCAAGAATGGATTGAAAAATATTTTTCTGGTAGATTTAGTAATTCCAAGAGTAGACAGAGGAATGGCTTACTGGGGAGAAAAGAAAGATATCTGTGCAAGTGCATTTAATTTTTCGATAGTTATTTATATTTTGATTCCAATAAAATGGGAAGGGGGGGGAGGGGCATGTATGTGTGTGAGTGGAACAAACAAAGCAAAGAGAAGATTCCCAGTAACTGGAACAGTTTCAGTCCGACAGTCAGGCAGAGACACCTACTTATTTTACAGGTTGATGAGACATTTAAATGAGATGTTAAAAATTCCATGCAAAGACCAGTGTGGCAGCCCCACTGCGTAAAGATGCTCCGTGACGAGCCCAGCAGGTAATCGATGGAGATTTGCTAAGGCCTGTGCTCAGCAGGTACTTAATGCCTCTGCAATCACAGATCGAATGAAGCTCATCTCCAAACCTTGCTGTATTTTTTCAGAATCTGACAGGATCCCTACATACATAAGAGATATAAAAATACCTGGGTACATCTGGACAAGAAGCCGACCCTCTTTTAATTCATGTTGGTTGCAGAAACACATGGGTGTTCAAGAAATACAGGATTGGATCCAAAGAATGGTTTTCTAAGTTATACCAAGTGCAATATTCTGTGCAGCTGAACTAAATAGTCCAGAGATTCTCCTACAAAAATGCATAACTTGCCAACTTCTGTGGCATGAAAGATATATGTGCCCACATGTGTGTGCGTGTGCGTTCTTGCATACACAGGACAATGTCAGAATTGGTTTATATTAGTGCATATTTAAGCAGGAAACATAAGACAGTTATTACAACTAATAAACTAGTGAGTTTAGATCTTTGAATTTGAAACAAAACATTATGTTTCTTTAAAAGCCATAAGCTAATACAGAGTTTTGTCAAAAAAAACGGAATAAAGTACTAGAATTCTTTTTCCCTGGTAATATCAGTATAATTTATGTCTCCATAAAAAAAAAAAGTTGGAAGTCTGTTCATCAAGCAGATTGTGTCTGGGTGAGATTTTATGCTAATAAGTTAGAATTCTAAGTTTGATTTACTTGATGGATAATATAAAGAGAGTAACAGTGAAAAAGAAATACATTTTTAATATACTGCTCTGCAGTCTCTGTAGTAAACCTGCAGATGAACTATGAAATTTATTTTTTAGATTTCATTAGGATTGTATTAAGATGTATGAAAGATTATTATCCATACAGATAAAATAAAAAGAAGATCTGTCTATTGTGGCAACTACAATTTTTTAAAAAATCCTTTGAGGTTGGCATTTCCTGCCACGTTAGACAAGCTGGCTCGACTCAGTCTCACACTACAGTAGATGCAATAATTCATAGCATCTGAATGGTAAAACAGTATTCCAGTATTTAAATTAGCCTTTAATAGATAGCATGAATCATTTTCCTACTCATGCTTTTGCACCTAGGACTGCACTGCCAGAAATGCAATGTTCTTGGTGGCATTGTTCAAGGGTCTAATCTCATATTGCTGCTTCAGTGAGATTCCAAGGGTTGCGTAAAATGTGATGGGGTACACTGAACAAAGTTATTACAAATAAAGCACTCCTCAGCTGTTTAGATAAGTCTTCCAGAAGACAATTTTGAGTTACATTTCTATACAGCATCAGTATACCAAAAAATATTTTTATTGAAAAGTAAAAGCAGATGACAAATTGTATCCAAATCCAAGCTAGTGAGTTCTTGCAAAACAGTAAGTTTGAGCCATGACTATTTGTAATGTGATAAAGTTAATGTAAATTTAATGGCTTTCAAGACACAAGCTATTAAATACCATACAAACCTGGTAAATCTATTTGAAAAGTCATTTGCTAGGCTTCTAGATCTTGCTACAGTTTCAGAAATTGCAAGTTTAATTTCCAGCATCCCCAGCTGAGATTCAGGACTACAGCAAAAACAATGACTTTCTTTAAGGTTTTACATACCAGTCGGAGAGTGAGTCACTATTCCAGGCAATTGCCAATAAATACAGAGACAGATACATGCAAGGAGGGAAAGCCCCATGGAGGGAGGGATGGAGGGCTGCCTCACCACTGTTAACCTACTGCACCCCCGTCTGCAGCCAGCCCAGCCACTGTCATGGGGCTCTGAGACAACTTTGCCTGAAGTCGTCCCCCAGCCATTGGCTGGACTGGCACTGAACTGAGAGAGGGTAAAAATACACTGTGTAGGAAAAATATTAAGCCTTTCTTCACTGGGAGCAATGAAAAATACCCAGTAGACAATAGCACCACTAGACCAAGTAATCCATAAATATGTTTCTACTGCACAAAAAAAAAAAGGGAGGGGGAGGGGAATTAGCTGCAAAACATTTTATCATGCTGAGCAAAATGCAGACTTCTGCAGGTTGTAATAAAGCAGTCACAGCATACGTGTCTCACTGGCTTTGCTCCCACTGAGCTATCTCCCAATTCTCATGGGCTAATTTCCCTAAGCATTAGCAAAAAAATGTTTTTCTGCACATTCAGCTGAAATTTTTATGAATTTTTAAGATTTTGGGCTTAACATATTCATGACGAAAGTTCTCGAACTACTATTGAAATACATGAAAGAGTCAACGACCGTTCCATGAAAAGCCACAAAGGTTTCACAAATCTGACAAAGGTACATCCCTTGGTATGCAGTTTCTCTCATGCAGATATTGGACTTAAATGAGCAGAGTAGGGCGATCCCCTTCTCTCCCATCAAAGGTGCTCCATTGCCTCCTTCAAAAACAAGCGGAATCAGCAGCAAACGCAGCACTGGCATGCTCCTGTAGGTGCTACTGTACAATGCAATCGTGCCTTTAGACTTCCTACCCATTTCCCGAAATTCATGACACAGGGTGCCTGGCCCTACCTCACTCTGATGTTCTGGCCCCGGACCCTTTCTGAAAACAGTGTATCTCTGAAATTATGTTTCAAATCTGCAAAGAAAAGGTCTCCTAGAGACGTTATATATTTCTGTCCTGTGATATCATCAAACAGAAGGGTTGTGAAACTACAATTTAAGATGGAAGCTGAATAAAAAGTCAGGTTAAAATACTCTGCTTGGTCAGTGACAACAAAGCCTTGGAGTTTAAAGGTAGCTTCAGAATAAGATATTTAAGCTTTGTCTGTTGAATCTAATCCACACGTAGATTATTTGGGTGAGTGTGCCTGACGAACAAACACTACTTTCACTCGGCTACCATTCTGTATCCACAGATGAGTAAGAATGTCCAAGAATCTCAAGAATAATTTTATATGCCTTTTTTTTTTTGTAACAGTATTTTATATAACCAAGACAATGTAAATCAAGATTGTCAAGCCACAATAAGAAAAAATCCCTATGAGAGTAATTTCTACTAAAATAGAAACAACATTTTCATTGTCAAATAAAACCAGTGCCATTTTCACCCCAAAGCTCCTGTGCTTTGCTTTCCCTACAGCATTCTGCCTGAGATACTTCCCAACTGCTTAAAGAAACACATCCCAACAAAAATCCAACCTGTAAAAATCATTAACTCCTGCATTGGCTGTAATAGTCCAGGAAGAGTAATGACCAGCTATTCTGCAAAGGTTCCCATTCTGTTTCTCTACTATATTGCAGATGTGGGGTGCACAATCATTTCAGAAAAGAGGAGAAACAGGAGTATTTCCTTACATGAGATGAAGATTCATATCAGTACATTGTTATTTCTGAATTTGTGTCTCTTAGAATAAGAAGACAGACACTTCCCTAAGAGCAAAGAAAGATTTAGCATATTTTTAATGTCTGTCATTATCAATAAAGTAAATAGTTAAGAATTAAATTAATTGAACCAGAAGGACAAAAGTTTGGATTAAAATCTTTGCACCTGAGTCCTACATTTAAGGTATTAATTCAATAGAATAGTATCATCATTTTTACCTTAAGTAACCAGCAAATGTATACAGCAAATTTGAAAATCACATTTCCACCTAAATATATTGAAGGAATTATAGTTTTAAGTAAAGTTAAGGCTTCAGTTTAAAAACATCTATTCTCTGTTTCCTGCAGTAATCCCATTGAAATTAACTTTTGAGGTATTTTCGAATTTGCCAAGTAATGCTCTTTCTGACTTCAGCAGGAAAAGAAAAAAAACTCATACCATATTGCTGTGTTGGGGATCTATTATGAAATTGAAACTATTACAATGCCAGCTGACCATGACTAGAATAAATATTTTCCTGAAGTTTTCCCAGTCCAGAAAATGAAACAGAGAGTCTTTAGAAGTGCCTACCCAGATCTCCCTTGCAGCACTGAAAAGGGTTGCCAATTGTTACAAATATCTTCTCAAGCAACGTCTGCATAGGAAAGTAGGCAGTGAGACCAATTGATTTAAGTGGGGAAAAGCAAATAGGCTTTTGGACACAAAGGTATTTTTTGAATACTGAGAATTTACATCCATTATTTACAACTGCTGCATGACCATTAAAGAATCTTTATTTACTTGGAGATAGCATCCAACACTGAAAAAAAAATTAAGACTTTTTCACACAGCACTGCTGAAATGGGGGAATAAGATGACTTTTTTTATATAACACCTTACACATGTAGGTATGTGTGTTTTCTGAGACTCGAAAAACCCTTAGGAAAAAAGCCAGGACTGATTTGTAAAGGAAATATTTAATTCCCTGTCCTCTCAGTGAATTGAGGATACCACAGCGGAGTGTATTTTTTGTTGTATTTACAACTCAGTAAGAATGAGAAAAATACTGGAAGCCTCCCAGTAAAGGAATCCTGTACTAGGCAAAAAATACAAGAAAGCATTAAAGTTTTTTCTGCACAAACAAAGTAACTCTGTCTTCTGTCCCTCTATCTAGAATCATTAATAACTCAAACAAATGCCCAGTTGATTTTTAGATGAGGTGGCTCCTGGACTGCAGTGAAAACTCATTTGCCAAGCCCTCAGTGGATTGAGGCAGAACTGATGTATTTTACTTTATTTTTAATTCCTAAAAATGACTTACTTACTGCAAATAGCCTGGCAGAGGATGTATAATTTTGTTGTCAGTGCTAGGCAGAGTTTTTCTGGAACTAGATGTCTCTTACTCAGTGCCTTTTTTTGAGGGAGAGTACATCTCTGCAGCTCCTCATGGAGAAGCTTTATGGCTCTGAATACTTAAAATTTCCTCTGCCAGAAGAAAGCTTTTCCAAAATCAGATAAACATGAAATGCTCAACAATATAATTCTGCAGAGTCGCTTTTTGAAACAGCTTTTCTTTTAGAGGAAAACATGGTTAACCATCTTTCACCAGTGCTCTGCAAAGACATCTTACCTTGTATGATCTTAAGCCACAGTTTCCATAACTCCAGTTACTGTTTAAGGGGTAATAAATCACCTAATGTCTTTCTGGCTCCCTCTTTCCCTGTCAACTGGTACAGAAACTACTAAACTGCTGAAGAGGAAAAAGTTTTCATGAAAATGTTTTTGGTTTTTTTTTCTTCTGGAGGAGCAGTAATACGCATTTTGAATCTGAAATAAACATTGTTACAGAGTCACCAGTTGAAAGTTTTGTTTCTCTATGGGATGCTGTAAAGATCCACTGATGAGCTTGATTCAAGACATTCCTTAGGTAGAACTGATTTTTCATTCAACCTTCACACAAATGAAATGCTCCAGGTATTTGTTTCAACCTCAAAATCCTTCTCAGAGCCCACTCCAGACTCATGGCCTATGAGATACTGGAGATCAGCCACGCAAATCTCGTTTGTTAAGAACAACACTTATTTTTCTTACCCCTCCTGTGTACCTGTCTCACTGTTGCATCATGGAATCAGATCTCAATCTGTTTCAGGTGAGGCTGCAGTAGCACTTGCATGGACGGTGCCCCTAATCCAGGCAGAACTTCTGGCCAGTGCAATACAGTCGATAACAACTGTTTCTAATAAGAATATGTAAAAATATTATTATTAAAATATATTATGTTATGTTCATTATATTATTTATATTATGCTGTTATATTATAATATAAAGAATATTTCTTGAATTAAAATCTGAGAAATCATACTGTCATGTAAAAGAAAACCCTTAGAAACTGTAAAGAAATCATTTAAAATATGGCATTTATGCCCTTTTAAGAGAGATGGACATTCCTAATTTGAAAATCTTGATGAGTAAGACAAATCCTGTTTTTCTCCTCAATGTAACTTATTACACCAAGCACACACCTAACTATAAGACCTCAGTGCCACATAGGACAGTTCTTAATAAAATACTCACTTAATGACTCTGAGGCAAAGTGCTGCAACACACACAATCTCGAGCTGTACAATCAAGCTAATACAAGTATGATTAAGCATTGGGCTCCCCTTTCTCCCTGTGGCGTTCAGAACAGCTCAGAGCTAAACACAAAGAGCAGAGGCTTTTTTTTTCTCATTAGCACATGAATTACTACAATTTCAGGACAGAAAACAAGATTTATGAACTCTGGCTAGCTGTTGGGATTAGTAATGGTGCATCTGTATGTTTGCCTCATGACCGTATAACTTCATACAATTCTCTTCCCCACTTCCAGGCCACCACTATGAAGCCAATCATTGCTGTGAGGCAATTTGAATTTTGTCAGGGCTATGACTGAAAGGTCTGTATGTATCTTTGTCATAGTAACCACAACCCAGTTTCTACCCACAGAGGACTGTTCTGGTGGGGGTGGGACTGCCTTACTCCTCTCCCAGGTGCCATGTGCATTCTGGGGTCTCCTGTAGCTGCTCGGTTTGGGGATAGGAGGGGCCAATATGCAGAAGCCAATCCCAATAGTACAGGCAAGCTTTCAAAAATGTTTGTTGGATATGAGACCACCAGCTGCTGTGGAGAACCTCAGCTAGGTGAGAAGCCAGAGCAAAATCTCCTACAAACAGTCTCAGTCCCTGGCCAAACCCCCTGGAGAAAACAAATTACCAAAGAAGCATGAGCTAGCTCAGCCTTTTATGGCAATGCCATATTTCTATTCCTTCTCTCTACATTGAAAAGGACAGCTTGGCCTGAGTCACAACATAAATGCAGCACAGCAAGACAAACTTGACTGATGAGCATAAGAATACAGCAGTGGTTCATTTAATCAAAAGCTTTTATAAGCAACTAATGTAAATTAAAATGCTGAAAGGAAAAATCAAAGTTACCCAGGCTGCTTGAACCTGCTTTAAAAGCATACCAACACCCATATCCACACCCTTTTTTTACTTCTTTAGTTCCTTCTGGAACTATAATATATAGTTTTTTATAATTAAATAAAAACCACAAACCAGAACTTTCAAACAGGATTGTACTTTACATTAACAAAATGCTCCCTCACGAGTGAGTCAGTCTGTGATGCCCATTAATGGCTAACAGCTCCGTTAAAAAGGGTGAGCAAAAAAGCCTTAGAATGTTTTATTGTTTAACGTGAAAGCACTCAGAACAATGGATGGACTTTTTTTTCTATGAATCAAAATAATCACATTTAATTAATTAAATGCACACAGCATCTGATTCTGTAGCTGTTCTGTGCATGGAAGTCGAGTGGGGTTAATAAGAGGCAACACAATAGAGTCAATTAGTACATTTGTCTCTAACCTACAAAATGAGGGCAGTTGGTTTGCTTGCATATAAGCTTACTCCTGAATGAGTATCTGTGGTCTCCAGTGACAGCTACTCCAGACAGGTTTGGTTTTCTTTAGAAGTGGCTACCAGCTATGGCTTTAAAGGCCAGACCAGAAACAAATCAGGAAATCTCTCCAAAAGCCAGTTGAATTCAGCAGTATCAGGAAGTCATTTTTATCTTTGAAAAACAAGACACTGCGAAAAACCAAACACCTGCAAGCAGAAAACCTATTTCTGAAATACCTATCTTTAGGCTGTGTCATGTTCCTTCTGCATTCAGTCAGGAATTTTCTAGAAATTGGAGTGTCTATGCTGAGTAGAAATATGAGCAGAACGCTGTAGAGTATGAAGCCAGATGAACGTCAGAGGAAAAAAAGTAGTCTAGGAACTTACTTATTCATCTAGTGAATATGATTTCCTCCCTACTGAAAAGAAATCAGAGCATTATAGTACCAATATCCTGGCCATGCAGTAGACTTACTGGGAGGTCTATTAATTGTGTGTTAATCTCTTGGATATACCTGTCTGCAGTACAAGGGCAGGGATTGATTTTAGTGTCATGTTTAAAAATAAAATAATCAGATCATTCAAAGACAAGAATACATTGGCAACAGTCTCCCATTCCACCCCAGATAAATTCAAACTGTGGCCCTTATTTTATCTTGAATGAGAGGGTGATTTAACCCAGAAGATAAAGTAGATAGGTAGCCAGTAAACACCTTTCAGAATATCTGCTGCCATTTGGAGCTAGGGCATGGCAATCAAATCATTACAGGGGAAATAAAAGTACCTGGGACCAAGGTTTTGCAAGTGACCACTTCTTGAGACAATCTAACCTTTCTTCCTTTAGTACTAAAATGGTGACTAAAGAGGCAAAAAGACAATCCATCCTGGCAGCAGTTTAGGCTTTGAGAAAACTCAGCTGAGCAAGGAAGATCAGAGCAGATTTTAAGACATTGTTCCTCCAAGTCATTTGCATAAGAAAGCAAGTTTATATAGTACCCAGACTTGCTAAAAGGAAGACGGATCATGGCAAGAGGTGTTAGAGAAGAATCAAGTGCTGAGTTGCCTTTCAGGAACAAAGCAGTCATGAACTACTGATTACATGTGTGTGTGCATGTACAAGTGGCAAACGGGGAGAGTAACTGGCCCAGTTTGTTTTCCATCCTCGTCCTGCAAAACTACAGTCTTATCAAATGTCACCACAACAAGACCCAGTAAACTGATCTCGCAGCATTGAGCAGAAGGCTGTTGGTTCATCTTGCTTTGCAAGCACCATATCAGTTTGTCTCACGTCAGTTTTATGTTTCTTGTTAGAGACAAAAAGGTTAATAAAGGAAGTATCAACCTGGTGTAAGTTGGCCGTGTGCTGAGTTTGGCCAGCTAGTTTCTAGAGGACCCTCCCAAGTTAGATAATTCATTGATTCTCTCACCTAAAAATTTGGTCACTACTGGTAAGTACTGTATTATGTCAGTCATTACCAAAGGAATTGTATTAAAATATATATAGTATTCCATTCTGTCATCTATTCACAAGGTATGTCATACATTTTCAAGTATCTACCACAACATGTCTGCTTCCACATTGTTTTTCTTCCTGAAAAATTGTATTTACAATATGTCTCCACATGGATACCCAGATGTTTTGATTTCCATAACTATATTTTTACAAATGCTAAATGGCCATAGCTGTCACTGGACCTTTGAAGGCTGATGTAGGGTCCCACAGACCATTATAGATTAACCTTACTTAACACGTGTCTAAAACACGTGTTATTTGTTGCAGGGGTTTTGAACATAAGACCCTCCAGGGCTGAAAAAGATATCTACCTTCTGCAGCATAAAAAATTGTATTGACCCAAGAAAGAAATGAAAGTTGGGAACTGAAATCCTTTCATGACAGAATTCCGGTTTTACACACAGACACCAATCCTGGTTTGAGATGCTGTTTTGGATTGGCACGATTAAGCGACAACATTTCACAAATAAAGAAGAGAGAAGAGATAACTGTCTGATTCCCATTCAGAAAATTGAAAAAAGTTTGGTAAACATAAATATTTGCAAAGTGTAAGGGAAATATGTAAGTGGGCTGAGGGCAGCTGAAGTGAAGAAAGGTACAGGATAATTATTCTTAGCATAGAGTTTTAAAAAAATCAAAGATTTTTTTTTTAATATATGATAAACATATCACATTTCCTCCTTCTTTGTACCTTTGACTGAATTTCATCCCTGTAAACATTAATGAAGTATGTGGGCCGTTTCCTAGAGGTCTGTTGTTGGCCCTAGTTTGATCATGAAGTTAAACTACACAGACCCTTCTACAATCCGTGGTTCCATGATCTCAAGTGAGTATGGCCACTCTACTGTGAAAGTTTTTGCTTATCTCCACACATTTTATGGTCATCTCACTCACCTGCTAACTCTTGTTTTCGCAATAGCACTGTAGCTTTAGAGTGGCCCAGGAGCCACACTACGCCGAATTTTCTTGGGTTCAATAAACCTAATGACTGCGGCTGAGATTTTTATTCATCAATACTCTTCAGTTCATCTTATTACACTGTGCATTGCTGATGACACAAAATGGCTCTTAGAGCACATAGGGAAGTTTATGTGGGTGTTTCAAAATTGCAGTACAACAACAGCTACTGGACAGTTTCCTTAGTAAGTGCTCAGCATGCATGAGCTAAAGCCTTGGGTTAGGCAAGGGTGTGATACTTGATCTTGCACTCAGTTATCTGGAAATTGAAGTGATATGTCAACATCATTAAATAGGCACTTAAAGGGAGGCTAAGAGAGAAAAGTTGTTGGCCTGAGATAGGAGCATAAATGTTATATTTTGATAACATAGGTAATTTTCTTCTCTGTTTGTAGAGCATAGACCTCTAGTCTGACCACTGAGTATTTTTTTTTCCTGTTTACATATTTTATCTGCCAGAAACTCCCTTCTCACAAACAATTTTTGAGTCTCCTGAATTTGTCACTATTTTTTTTATTTCAAAAGATCTGTTTATTTAAAAATGTAAATAATTTGTTTTGCTATGTCCAAACTCAACTTTTTTATTTCTCATTTTTGACTTTTCATTAAGAAATTAATCTGCTCCTTTAACTAAGGAGAATAAGGGGTTGCAAATGACAAATTTTGCTTGAACCAAAGCAAATTGTTTTTCATTTCAGTAAAAGAATTAAAAAAAATTGGGTCTATGCAAGACAACCTTTTCTTTTTCTAGTCCAGCAGTTAACTGCAAAAACAATTATTCATGCAGCTCTATTTAACCTATTCTGATTTCATGGACACTTTAGCTTTGTCAAGACTCCTGAACACAAAGTTCACAAATTGTCTTTCAGAACAATTTGAGGAAGCCACGAATCAGTGCTATGAGGGACATCTGCAATCTAGATACCCTATTTGAGTGATCAATGGTACACATAGAAAAATGAGAGTATTTCGAATAGGACTTACTATCCAGCTTGTTGATGTCTGCTTTGAATGCTCCTAGAGAAAGCACATTTTTGGCACACACAAGCACCAAAGTGTTACTAGTTCATGACCTTATTCATTCATTATTGAAAAGCATCACCCCAAACACCTGGTAAAAATAACTTAGCCTCATGTGCTGAAGTTAATTTAACTATTAAGGTATCAAAGAATTTGGCACTGAGTTAATAAATCATTCTAGTAAGCATTGTTATGAAGTAGGGTGCAGAAAGAAGCAAATAACCCCATGGAAATCAATCTGTCAAGGGCTGAAAATAAATTACTGTAAAATGGAGTGTGTTTTAACCACTTCTCAGCTGTTTGACTGTTGAGCCATAAAAATACAGACCTTTTCTGTGCACTGCAGAGCAGATAGTGTAAATATGTCTAACTTCAGGGCCAAGTATCTAGAACAAAAGCAGTACTAAAAGATATGCTTGTGGGATGGACAAGCAAATTGAAAAACTGATGAAGTTCCTCGATATTATTGTAAGCAAGGTGTGTTAGAAATGTTAAAGATAAAAGATAGTTCTACCTGGGTTAGAATCAGTTGGCATTGACGGAGCAAGGCATGGAATACTTTCATCATAGCCCTTCTAATGGAAGGCATAACATCATCAAACTCTGAATACAAATGTGGAAAGCTGGGAAGGTTAATCATCAAATTAAACATAGGGGAGATTCAAACCACACTCTCTACACATGTGTTCATAATGGATGATGGCCCTATTTCCCCACACAGGGTGAGCATCAAGATTGTGCAAGGACTGACTTCATTATACAGACTTAATATTAATACTTGAAGGAGCTATCATCAAGGGTCATTGACCTCCTGGCTGCTCTGAGTGCAGAGGCAACCTCCTGTTGAATTATGCATAGCTATATTTATGTTCTAATTTAAATATCATTTAATATTTAGCTTGTTGCTGTACATTTGCATAGTTAAATACATGGTCATATGCTGTTTACCAAGCCTGCAGGTTTCAGGGCCACAGAACAGAGCCTGTATTCCCTTTCCTATGAATTTCCTACCTCTACTTGTAGGAGCTTACTTTTCCAAACCTGGAAAAAAGCTTAAATCATCTTCATACCTGGGAAAAAAAAAAGTCTAATGTTCTGTCTGCCAAGGACCCAAAGGCACTCTTTTTCTTTGGAAGCGCAAATTAAAGAAATGAATTTAGTTTTCTTAGGTTATTTAAAACTTCAATCATTTGGATGTTTATTAGATGCAGGAAAGACATTGTGAAGATTTGTATTTTATGCCTAGGATTTCGTTATGCAAGACGTTGAATCAATCACTTGAGCAGGAAAGAACAGAGAAATTCACAAAATGTTGATAGTCCACAGTATATCTTGTTCTAGTAGAAATCTGTGGGGAAGGAAGAGAAGCTTGGAGGCCTCCTCTTCCTAGTACATCCTTCCTACAGAGGAGACAGAGGGGAAAATCTATTTCCTCTGGAAAATAAAATGTCTGTGCCTACAGTGCTCAGTGAAGAGCTGGTTTAAGGCAGGCTGAACACCCAGACAGACAGGAAGACTGCCCAGGGCATGCTGTTTGACTGTAGTTGAGGCTCAAACATCAGCCCCTGCCAAGGACTCTGAACCTCAGGAAGTCATGATCTGTAGCAGGACTGGTCCTGCTCATGGCCACTGCCTCCAGCCTAAGTGAGCAGGGGGCTGTGCCTATGCTGAAGGAGCCCTACCAGTGGGCTGTGGCTATTTCGTGCAATGTGGGTAATGGGCAAGTCCTGTCATGAGAGCAGATTTGCTCTCTCCTGGCTTCCCAAGTTACCCCAGAGGAGTGAAAAAGAGCCAGACCATTAATCCACTTACCCTTGCACCAGCCTGCAGAACTGGCTGGATGCACCAGCGGAATGGTGCAGTCTGCGTGCCCAAACCTGCGTGCTGGAGACCTGCATCCAGGATTTTGCCTCAGGGGTCACAGTCCCTCCTCAGCTCCTCCAGAGCCTGTCTGGCTCCACACCACTCCCAAAAGGCCCTGGGTTCATCTGCCCACAACAGTCGCATGAACCCCCACCAAAACTTTTAGGATTCTTCAGGCCAAGATCAGCGACCTCCAACCCCACATGCACCCTCCAGCCAGGAATCAAGGAAACCTGGGATAGGGGTGAGACGTGGGGCACAACACAGGGTAATGCACTTAGACTAAGCCTCAGCATTCCTGCTGCAAAACTCTTGGCCAGGCTGAAGCTATCTGAATACAGTTCAACACATCCTTAATATCAACAACTTTAGAACTGCAGCAGGAATAGCACAAATTAAGTGTGTGTTTTTGAAAAGATCTGGACCCTTATCTAAAATTACTGACATAAGCAAATAAATAATTAATCTAGCTGAAAATGTCTCCAAAATGAACTATTTATTGACTTTGACAATAATTTCTTGACTTTGACTCTCATTATGTTACAAGATGACCAATACAGTAGTGCATACCCTCCCTCTAATGGACCTTCTTACTTTCAAAATTAATTAATCCAACAAGACTGTGAAGTGTAAAAACAATATGTTTTGCCTTTTTTGGTCATACCTGAAAAAATTACTGTATTTGTAGGGAGTTTTTAATTTAAAAATTAAACCACTCTCATTCATCTTTGTACTTTAATTAGCTGTTATACAAGCAGAAGAAGGTTTGTTATGTCACTTCTGAAAACAAAATAGGGTTATCACACTAGGGCTATGTGATGACTTTCCTGCAATACCTAATGAATATTGTTTTCTGAAGTGTGTGCTGATATTTTTCATCTCATTTGCCAAGCTGCAGATCCCAAGATTCTGGTTTCTCTGCTTGGGCTTTTTGCTATATTTTGTTTTAAGCTGCTCAGGTGTCGGTATTTATCCATGGAGGTGTATTTACAATTCAAGAGAGCAGTCTACAGAGGTAGATAAGCTGCATCTAAACAAGCTGAACTCACACGTCAAAGGGCCATGCAGGGTCGTGCTCCCAAAGCAGTGGCTGAGGAGGCTGGTAGTCAGATCCACTTTTCATCTGAGTTCCCCAGCTGGGACATTAATCTGTGCAGAAATGAGCTTTGATACATTCTGTGCAGAGCTCAGTATCTTGTGTTTAACACACTTGAATTGAGCAAATGAGGCCACCTAGGAATTTTTTTACTATCATTGCTGGTTTTTTTAAGACCAGGACCAGAAAAGGGGGCTATCAGAAAAGGCTGAGGAGTGAACCCACCATAGGAAATGCCATTATGGTATAAAGAGAAGATAAGCCCATTAGGAGAGCCACGGAGTGAAGGAATCCTGTGGTCAGTTGTGTTAATAGCTGAATCAATTATATTCAAACAGGACAGACCCCAGCCTTAGGGTAAGTCTTGTTTCAATATCAGACACTGCACAGATACAGCACAGGTATTTTCAGTATGCATTTAAATATAAACTTTTATCAAACATGATATGGTGACTTAGAAACTTGTCAAGTACCAAGCAAATACAATTTGGCTATGATTTTATGGGAAGAAATGTAACATTTGCTCAGGAATAAGTAAAGATAAACTCATTGGAAATTATAACAGTGAAGGGGGAGAGAAACATGCTTCCTTTTTCTAACTTACAGAATGGAAATTTCAGCACCTTCACCTCCTGAGTTCCCTAAATACAATACCCAACTATATAAAATGCATGGGATCAATTCTAGATTTTTTAAAAAAATTCAGGATAGGGAATCTATTGTGATGCAGAATTTGGTATGTAAGCTTCTTACCTGATTGTGCGCACCAGACTTTTCACCAAGACAACTAAGAAAGTGTGAGTTCTCACGTAAAAGTCTCCATTTCAGACCAGAACACCCCTGGTTGCCACTTGGGCTTTGATTCAGCCCTGTGCTTGAGCCCAGCTGACTGTTTCTGCCACTGTCAATGTCTATTTATCTTGCTTTTTCAAGCATTTGCAGATCATAATAACTAGCAAAGAATTTGCTAAGATTACACTGAGCAGTGATTATCTACATCCTGAAAATATTTAGATCCCATTGTCAAGCCGACTTGACTCCTGCTGGTATTCACGGGAATTAATTCTGGGAACTAATTATGAAGCCATACACACTGTGAGCAACATGTGCAAACGGTTTGGCACAGCCCAATGAGAGGGATCCAGGCCAGTCCTGTTTACCCACCTTCCCCACCCCTGAACTGCACCTTCCAGCTGCCTATCCAGATCATCCCAGCCAATTAACAGACCCTCTGTAAATCAGCTCATTAACCTAATCAAAACCTTCCCTTGCTGTGAAGTTCCAACCTTTAAGTGTAAGGGAGCACTCAAGATTCGTAGATGTTCTTGGGTGAAAACAATGACAAAAGTCAGAGGCTCCAGTCTTCGTACAAAGCTTTGTTAGTAAATTGGAAAGAAGAAAGAAAGAAAGGAAGGAAGGAAAGAAAGAAAGAAAGAAAGAAAGAAAGTTAGTTTTCTTCACCCTTGGTTTAAGTTTCTCACTTTCTATGCAAAATAGTTATCATATACAGTCTGTTCTTCTAGGGTTGGAGGGCTTCAGCAGTCTTGGGTGGTTTTGATCTCCCTCTACAATTCATGCCCACTTCTTGATCTCATTCCTGTGCTTGCACTGTGCTGTGTTGTGCTTATCTCTAGGAAGTAGAACAAGGATGTTTGTCCCAGAAAAGTGCTTCCCTACCTCCACATCACCTCCTTCTTCTGCCACAACTTCTTCTTTTCCACAGTGTGTTATTATCAACAACCCTTGGTTATTGCCAACAATTCTTGGCTGGCTCAACAAGCATCTGGCTATCAGTGTCTAAGACATACATATTAGCACCTTATTTCTGGATTCCACACTTATAGAAAACTAAACCACCTAAAGAAAGCCATCAGAAAAAACAATAGTTAAATGATTTAGGAGTTTGTGTGGTGAACAAAACTGGCTTTTCAAAGATGGGAAGATTTTTAGGGTCAAAGTAAAGTAAGTGACTGTAGACCAGTGCAGGAAAGAGGGCTGATTGGAAAAGAAGGGAAGAGCAAGTGGGATTCCTCCTTTTTTTAGCAGTGGGTTGTTATGAATATTCACCCTCAATACAAAATATTATCCTGAGTTTATAAAGGATGTGAAGATTTTTGCAAGATCCTGGCCTAAGACCCACTTTTACTCTATGTAAAAATAACTGAAATCAATCAAAATACCAATTTAATAAAAAGAAGAAAACCTAAAATGGTGTGCAGGCAGAGTTATTGTGTACTATTATTAAGCTAATGGAATTTAAATAATTAATTCTGGGATGTACAGAACATCATTTATCAATGATAAGGTATAACTTCTTTGGAAGAAAGACGAAGCAGCTTCAAAAAGCAGGTCAATGGAAATCTCTCCATCTCCCCATTCTGCTTAAATGACAGTTTCCCAACAGATGCGAAGTTATCTCCATTAATTGATCTGTATTACTGTGAGAATATGGCAAGGTTATATGACTTCACCAAAACCACAGCAGTCTGTAGTAGGTGATGGCAAATACCTAAGAGCTGTGTGGACTGGTGTGGTGGATCCTGCTCTGTACCTACTGCATTCACCCCCAAGAGCCTCAGCTGTCAGTCACTAGAAAAGCAAAAACATTCTCTTTTGCTTCTACATTATCCACAGACCTGCAGGTTTTGGTTGCGTTCAAGCCATAAATGCAGATATTATTTGACATTTCATTTCTCATTTCTGTCCCAGCCCGAGCAGGCCATGGAGCAGGTCAAACTGTAGCTCTGCACTGGAGCACTGGAGAAGCACATTCCTCTAGCACGTAACCATACAGGAAGGAAAGGGCTGTCTGCCAATTAAATATGCAATAATACTTAGGGATATGCCTATCAATGATATCCAGTACTCCTGGTGACCATTTGTTTTTTCCTACCTGTTGCTCTTCAGCCACAGTTAGCTGCTGAGTGCCGGAGAAGAGCTGGCAAGAGAGAGGCACAAAATTATCTGATGAACAGTGGTTCGTAGAAGCAATTGCGTCAATGCCTCTCGGTGTGGGGGACCCCTGCGTCAGCTGCCATCTGTGGAGCAATGGATTTGCGCCAATCCCTCCACCACAGGTTGTCAGCAATAGGTGAAGCACAGAAAACACAATGAACCAGAACACCTCCTTGGACTGTCAAAATAATGTGTAACACCACAAAACATGAATCAGCCAACTCCTTGACTTTTCCCTCAGTGGATGTACTGCCAAACACCTGGCCATAAAGTAAGGACATTTGTTTATGGAAAGAAATTTCAAATCAGACCAAATCTCCCTCAAATTATATGATTTCTTAACAATCTGATTTTAAAGATGACCATCAAAGCACTAAAACAACTTAATCACCCTTAGATCCTTACTTTCTTCTCATTTTTTTCCCCTTCTTTTATGTTCTTACCTATCATCACAGAAAACTAATGACTCATTCCAGTTGGTTAGATCTTACTTTGAGTGCCTGGCTCATGGAGTTTCTCTCAATTGCACAAAGACCAATCCCTACTTTGGTAGCGCATCTCCAAGCACTCGCCTAATTTCACTCCAACGATTTGACTCCCAGAGCTAAAAGACTCCACTCTTAGACCATACAATAAAGTAAGCCTGCCCACAGCAAAACCAGTGTAACTATTAAAAATTAAGTGGACATTGTACTGCCTCAAAATTTTGGCATAGGTGCACTTCTGTGGGTGGGTGAGAATTTTAAAACTTCATTTTATGTTCTTGAAAGACAGGATGCAACTACAGAAGCCAGAGAAGCTCCAGGTGTTGGTCTATGCAATACCTATGCTGTAAACACAACAGTAGCTATAAAGACAATTGTGGCTGGGAGGTGGCATTGATAAGGCCTAAACAATGGCATGTTCTCAGCAGGGGGCCAAATGCTCCTGAGGAGTAAGCATTATGTATAAGGAATGCCTTAAATTAAAAGCATTATTTCTTTTGATTGTTTCAGACTTACTTTTGACTCAGCAAGTAGAGACCAACATGAAGCCATCTATGCCGATTGTTCTTTCTCTGATTCTACTTCAAAATTCCTATTTTCTGTCCCTCCACCCTCTTTGTTTTTCCATATTTCCTGACATTCAAACCTCAAGTCACACCCAAACCAAAAATAATCATATTTTGAATGACATCAAACCACATGATCTCATTCTGAACGTGACTAAATGAGTCCGACAGTTCCATTGCCCCCAGTGCTTGTGAACAGTCCCCATTTCCCAGTGGCTTGGATGAATGGCTGAATGGCAGTGAACTCACATGCTCACAGGAGACTATTTGTCAATGTCTAAATCTTTGGCAAATATCTCACTGTGCTTTTCAAAATATTTCTGGAGTTACAGGAGATCTCTAGACTATTGGATCATTTTTATGTATTTGGAAACATCTGTATTTAAGAAGCTCTCATCACCTCCATCAATATCTGTTCTACAAGCCACCGGTTAATACGTAATCAAAGCCTGCAAAGTTTGTTATACCTTCTCCCAAGCAAAGTCACTACAGAGTCCATAGTACATCAGATATTAACATTTGAGCAGATTACTTGGCAAACTAAATTTGAACAGTGCCAAACACATTTTAGTAAGACACAACATAATATCCTAACTGGGTTTTATCATTTAAATTGTTTCATAATCAATGTCTATATTTGATGTGGAAACTTAACAGTAAGGAAACCATCAATTTTCTTTTCGTTCACAATTTACAACTCAGAAAGAGCTGAGGAAAAGATATGCTGCTTTCTTGTGTGTATGCTGTACAGTGTGTTTCACTACTTGCTGCTAACAACACAACACAATGTCCACTCCAGGTTGGAGTTTTCTGATGCACTTCAGGTTGTGTAGAGAAGAGTTCATTGTCTACCAAGAAACTTTTACATACAGTTTAAGGTGCATCTCCCTCCACAAAAGCTTATCATAAAATACAGTAAGTTTAAAGACAGATTTTTTTGATGAGGTTTTAGCTAAAAAGAATGACAAATTTGACAAGATAATTGTCCTCAAAACATTTTGGATTATTGTGAGTCGTAGGTTCTTGCCATTTTTGGAACCAAATTGTGAAGATATTTCAGATTTTAGCAATGATGTCTGATCACCCACCTGTTTCTCAGACAACCATTTTTTTATATGCCAAAAAAAAGTGCATTTTACTTGATATTTAAAAGGCATGTGTCACATACATTATCCTGACTGTGTACTCATTGCCAAAGAAATCAATTGTCATCTGAAAGCTTTCCTGAAGGGAAGAGGATAGACTTGTACCTGTGCCAGGAGCATCTTTGTTTGAAGTTAAAGCAACTCCTATGCTCCACTGGTGAACATTAAAAAAGGCAAGTTCTAACCTTGAGGCATTTGTCACCCTTCATTCAGGATGAAGTTTTCTGCTGAAGCCAAAGATGATCACTATCTTCATTTCATAGTACAGAGGTTGAGTAATCTGCGTTTAAGATTTAAAGTATTTTTACTCTATTTGACAAAGATGGGTCTATATTTTTATCCAAGAATAATTTTAGTCTGCCTGTCCCTAAATCAGAGATTTTTTTTTTTTTCTGTATATCATTGTCTCTCTATTATACGTTAAGCTTTTTTCAGGTTTATGTTCTATATTTATGCAATACCTCCTATGGGTGCAGGCCTGCAGATACATTTTTCTTTACGCCCCTTTTGGTGCTTGATAGGATCTGAAGTAACACTAATGCAGAAGAAGAAACTAAGGATAATATTATTCAAGAGAGATCCTTTTAATACTTATCTCTTATAAAGACTGATTAAGATGCAGCAAAACACTTCAGCGATTGTGTTCTGATCTCAAACCACTGCTCATTTTGCCTCATCATTTTTAATGGAATATTTCCTACTTTGGACACATGTAAGTGAAAACACAGTCAGACCCAATTTATTTCCTCTTATATTGAAAATACCTCCTGGATTGAGTGGGACCACAGGTCATCGCAGTTTACTAACAGCAATTACTATGTCTGCTGAGCTTTTCTTTTATGATCAGATTAATTTGTGTGTTGTATTATCATTACTCTGTATTTGATAAATAACCTTTCATATCCTCGTCACATTAATTTTCTAAATTCATCTGCTGTATTTAACAAAACATATTAGACTAGTATTAGAAACAAACATTTTTTACTTTCAAATTGATGCCTGATTCTGTGCCAGTACTCAGAGGACTGGTATGCAGTGCAGTTCTAGCATCTGCTGTAAAATGCACACCTTTGTGAGCTGACACCAGCTGAAGGACTCCCACCACCAAAAGACTATGGTACCTATGTCTATACTCAACATAAAACACACTCAATTGTAATTCTCTCTGCACAGATATTTGGCCTATGAGACACTGAAAGTCTGTGGGTATCTTAGTGCAATATTGAAATACCTGCACGGACCTAGAATTGCACAAGCCCTGGGCAGCTATTCACAAAATTCCAACAGGGATCAACCTGCAAGGTCTGCAGCCAAGATATTTCCACAGGATACATACTATTTAGACTTGACAAAAACTAATGTCTAGGGTTTAGTGTTAAGTTATAGAGTAGGTTAGTGGCAATGATTCTTCTTAACATGAGAAAGATGTGAGTTCAGTGACTTCACTTGCCCAGAAAAACTTCTAACTGCATTTCCTACCTTCTTAGGGAATTCTTAGTGAATATGTGAGTGACCAAGATATAAAATAGTCTGTGACAAGATATCCTCAGTCCTCTTTTGCTCAAAGTCTTAAAACTTGGATGGAATAATTAAATATTCACTGGTACAGAGAAGAGAAGTATGTGGTTACGGCTCTATTAGACTAGTGTGTGCTTGAGGAAACTCATCTTACAAAGCAGAGATCTGTATTTCAGTCCTTGTTTCAATTTATATTCAAGCACTCTAAATTAAGATTTGGATTACTGGCTAACGCTCATGCATCTTAAACAATAGGGTGTAGTTTGGTGCTCACACTCTTGTCAATAGATATTTGGTCATTGCAGTTTCAAGAAGAAGGATGGGAGGAGCTGTTTGATAGGCACTCTGTTGCCTCCTGCTTTGAGCAGTTGTATAAAGTGTGAAACTGGCAGGTTCAGAAAAAAGAAAGAATTTAATCTTGCTCTTCTACACCTCAGGTTGATGATCTGATGAGGAAGGGAAGGGAAGGGAAGGGAAGGGAAGGGAAGGGAAGGGAAGGGAAGGAAAAAGGGAAAACAATAAGCGAAGCTGGGAGAGTGACTTCACTCCAAGACAGGTTCTCAGGTTATCGTTTCCAATTGAAGACAGACCCATCCAGACCACAAGTGCCTCCATCTGTCAAGGGTCTCAACACAGCTGGCAGAACTGCACTGACTCTTGGCCACTGGTAATTCAGTGCAGACACATCACAGTGCTGGTGTATCCACATCATTTGTGTGTTCAGGTCACACTGCTGTGCTCTCAGTCTGGTCCGTCTGTACAGGGAGTCCCACTCTTTCTGTTTCAGGGCCAGCATACGCGAGGCGAGCTTAGAGGCCTGCGACACGGTCGGGGTTGCCCTCGCCTGACCAGCGTCCTGCTGGAGACGTCCCTGGCACTGTCGGCCAGGCTGCTGCCAGCTCACGGACTTTCCGGTCGTGCTTAATAGGGTATCCTTCCCGGTGGCTAAAGGCGTCGGCGGAGGCAAAGGACTAGGGAGGGGTCTGCTGCATGGGTTCCAAGGGTTTATTCCGAGAAGGGTCCAGGGCAGTAGACCAAGGAAAGGGGAGGGATCCAGGGTTCTTATACAGGGTGGAAAGTGGGCAGAGGAAAGAGGAAAAATCAGTAGGGAAAGGGAACATGGGAGGAGTCAACAGGGGAACAACTAATGGGGATAACTTAAGAGGAGGGATTTACAGAAACAACCAATGGGGTATCAGGGAAGGGAGAACATTCTGGAATATAATGCATATGGAACAGGGGAAATACATAAACATAGGCTTATACATAAAACTATGAAGGGAATATACAAACCAATGAACTAACACAATGTAAATCTGGACTGCAAAGGGCTGTGGGAACTCGCCGTAACTGGAAGGTGGATTTTAGGAGTTGCAGTCCGCAACAGGGACCCGCATGTCAGACTTAGTTCTAGGTGTCTGCTTCTCCTAAAGCAGTTTTTAGGCAAAAAAAAAAGTTAGAGCTCTTGCTTTCCTTTGGTGATTGGGTCCACAAAGCACTCCAAGTGTTCCCGCACTTCTTTGTAATTGTCATCCACAGTTTTTGGCTGTCTCAAAGCCTCAGTATATTTTTGGGGTCTGATTTTCAGAGCTTCAGGGTTTGCATGAGACCTACCCTCAGCCAACACAGACTTTAAAATCAGACCAGCTTGTAAGGAAAAGATGAAATTACCTGGACTTATACATAATATTTTGGCTTCATTTACAATTAAGCACTCCTTAAAAACTTTTAATGTTAGGAAGGAAAAAAGCCATACCATCAAATCTTCTTGTCATTCTTAAGCCTAACATAATGAGCAAATTATTTCTAGCACAGACATATTACATAACTTTTTAAATCAATGATTTATTTCACTAGAATTTGTTAAAATGATCAAGTATTTAGTTGCATTCAGCTAATAATAATGTTTTATTCTAAGTTGATTTTTTTACAATGCTACCAATTAGTTGTGTTGTTTTAATTTGTTGTCTACATGCCCTCAGTATCCTTGCTCAGTTGGTCTCAACTCTATGGTTCAATTACTGATTTTTTTCTTGTTGTGAAGATAATCTGAATGATGTGGTTAGTTGTCTGATGGCCTTTGATTGCTTCTCAAAAATATTGTGGATTGCTGCTGAGCCTGCTGATGTCTTGCAGAGTAAAAATGAAAGAAATCTATAACCAGTTACTGTGAAACCTATGAATTTTGACTGCTTCTCTGAAATCACTCTCCTCTGGTACTTCCTGATGAGTAACTTTCTAAAAATATAACTTGACACTCTCTTATATACTCCAGGTACATCCTTTTCATGGATACCTTATCCTTAAAATTGGACATAATGAGGTCCTGTTATATTTGTCTAACCACTAAGGAATTGTATTTCAGCATGAAATAAAGGGGGAAATGAGAAGAAATATATGTTGCAGTGAAATCACAAACACTGGGGAGTTGCAGACATATACATGGCTTTTGTGCTTAAATAAAGACGTAAGTTTCGTTAAACTTCTTGATAGTCACTATAGTAAGCTAAAATGGTCTGCAACACCCACAAGATAAAACTGTCTCTCTGTTGACTACAGGGAAATGAGACATAACCTGGATGCAAATATTTTTAGTTATATTAATTGCTGCCAATGGAGTCTATAAAGATAAAAACATTCATCTGAGAATAGACTGAACCTGTTTTACCTACTTTGGTAGAAGTAATTTACTCTAGTTGTGAACAAAGACTTGAAGCTGTAGTATGAGCAAAGACATATAATTTTGCAATTTTTTCAGCAGGTTCAGCCCCCTTTTAAAATAGGATTTACAAAATACCTGCATTTTTTTAAAAAAAAAAAAACATGAATTTTACTTATTCAAGGCACATAGACAGATTTTTTCAATTATTTTCAATGCCCTGGGTGAAGAATTCTTAGTCTGGCACAGAGCAAAGTTCACAGATAGAGAACTTAATGACGCTAGGACAAATAGTACCACGAACCAGATTGTCCACGTGTTTTTGTGGATTTGTGTGTGCATATATATGGCAGACTAGTTTTTCAAAACTCAAAATATGCTGAACTGTTACAGTCTTTGTGAAGTCACAATGGAGGATTGAATGTCTTTTGTTATTTCCTATGCAGATTCAAAGCTTCTTTTTCAAAAGTATTGTCTTCTTTCAGAATGTCAGGATCCTGCCTGGTTATAAAAGTTTGCCTTCTGTCCAAGGAATGTCTGCTCAGCTTAATCATGCTTGAGTCTCTTGGAAAACAAACCAGAAAAACTGCACATTAACATCTAAACTTTTTGTTCTGCTGTTTCTTCTCCTTCTTCTTTTCTTTCCCACAAAGTACTTTCTCTGGTTTTGATGAAGGCGGCAGCATACACCAGAAATATTCAACCAGAATTGTTAGTACTCTCACTTAGTTTTTTTCCTAGCAAGTAAGTATCATGTTCCTAACAGTCAATAATTCTGTTCATCTGTGGTACTTTTAAGCTGATCTGTCAAATTGCTGTTTTGGAAGACTTTTTAAAAGAAATTTGGAAATCTTCAGGCAAAAGACAGTACTACCTCTGCTCTCTGGATCCTGTCCCAAGAAAAAAGGAATGACAGCCTAAAATTCTACAGTGATAGCTTCCAGTCTTATATTTTAGTAAGTCACGTATCTTCCTGTTGTTTGACCCTCAAATGGGGAAGTGGTGCCCATCATAGCAACACCTTTTTACTGTGTGCTCTTTAATTCAAAATTACTCTATATTTCTGCTGCTTCACATCAGGATCTTATAGGAAACTAGCCATTTTCCTCCTAAATTCTGTTCAGTGCATGCAGGCAAGTAATCAATTCTACGTTTCATAGAGTGTAGCAACTCCATAACAAATCAGCATGGTCTTGAGCTATATCCAAGGATGGAAAAGAGGTAAAGAATCACACACTCTGAGCAATATCAGGTTGCCAAAATTAGTACAAATATTAGCAATTAACCTGCTAGGAGGGAAAATGTGTCTCAAAGACATTTTGACATCTATAATGAATGTATACATATAAATGATCTAAAGGTGACTTAGGACACTTTAGGTGACTGGCAAGAGGTTGAAAATCAAGTCATTGGATCTGTAGGAAATTAAATACAACCCATTTCCAGAGTCCAAAGCAGCTAACCTAATTAACAGATTATCTGTTCTTTTTTATTTTTGCCATCTGTTTTGAGAGGTATTAAGCAAGATTGAACTTTTGGCTTTGCAATTTCTGCATGAAAATGATACCAAGAGTTTACCAGGCTCCTTACACCAACTTGGATTGGAGCAAGTCTTTGGCCTTAGTTATATCATCAAAATTTACATTTCCCATACCAATGCATCTTCTTCGGACTGCAAAGTAAAGAGTTCCAAAATCTGGGTGGGCCACCATGCTCACAAGAACATCCCCATTGTGTTTGAGACTGGATTTCATTTAAGTTCTGTCTCTTCTGTCTTGCAAAGGGTAATACATGTGGACATCTTATGTGAGACGAATAAAAGAGCATCTTGTGAATTTGCTGGGACAAAACTGTTTGAGAACAGAGCCAGGCTAATTCTATTCAGGAATGATCTCTTCATTTCTAGGACAATCTCAACAAGCTCTGCCCATAAGGAAAGGAAATTTTGGTTCTATGCCAAATTTGTGCTATCCCCATAATCAGATCTGCAAGGCTATGCTGGAGGTCCCTTCATCTGATTTTGTAAATCTGCATTCCATAAGCTCCCTGCCACTGGTGCTTCCTTCCTTGAAAGACATTCATCTAAGCTCATCTCACTGGTGTCTCCACCTTCCACCAGTGTAGTCAACAGACTCTAAAAGTCCCTACTTTTACCTTGTTATGGGAAGATAACCCTTACTAGGTCCTTGTCCATGTCTCTATACTTCCTCAAACATGAGGACCTGTGGATGTTCCTTTCATAGCATGGTCCAGTGTGACAGTAGAAGCTCCAAGTCAATATTTGCACAGTTGCAGTGTGGACACAGACAAACATTTTGCAGCAGATGAAGGGCTGTGAACAGAAGCATCATTTCAGACTCACATCAAAGACTGCTTTCAGCTATGAGATGAAAACTGGCTGAAAGCAGACAGACTTCCAAACTTACTAAGCAAGCAGAATAACATACAATGACTGCCAATATCACTTCACAATGTGATGTCTGCTACAGACATGGGTGGTAGCTTGACTATGGTGCCTTACTAAATATCATAGACTGAAAGCAGAGCTTGGGTTTGGCAGCCTGAAGCAACCACAGGTCTCTTACTATTTTACTTTATGATATCTATAGCTTCATTACACCGGCCAGGACTACCCAGATTTTGGTGGGGCCCTGTCCAGGACCTTTTGAAAGATAAAATATTGTGTAACTCCTCTTCTGAGTGATACCTGCATCCATTTTAAACCACAGAATATACATGAAAAAGCCATGTGACAGACCACAGCTGCCACAATCAGCTAAAATAGTGTCAAAAATACTGTCTTGGGTAAAAGTAAAGCCACAGGAAAATGAATGGAGAGGATATCAGGGATCATCTAAATTTTTCAATGAGTCTACCTTAAATATGGTAGGTGCCCATATTGGTTGGAGTTTCTTTTAAATTTTCTTCCTAATATCCACTGGAAGGCTGGCAGTTTTTCTTAAACTTGAATGCAGCTGCATCATGATAAAGCAGGACACTGCAGTGATTCAACTCACAGTCAGGAAATGCCCACAAGCACGAAGTCTGTACATAACTCTTGAACAGAACTGGTCCCAATCCCATAAAAGCCCGTAATTTTTTTTTATTTGTGCCAGAAACCTTTCCTTCACTTGGATTTGTACTATCTGTATGTTGCCACACATCTAATTATTAAGTCTTTTCACCTATCAGATACTGATGCCATCATGGAGCTCACCATGCTCCCTGACCAGCATTTTTTCAAATGTTTTGCTAAAGTCCAAATAAATTATGTTCAAGACCATCCCCTTCTGTTATCAGCCAAGTCACTGATTACCTCTCCAAATGAAAAAAGAAAAACCAAAACCAAAACCATTCATTTTTTTTACCTACAGTCTTTACTCTCTGAACACTCCAACCGATCTGAACACTCAGACTATTTCTATCTTGACAAGTGACCTGGATCATAATAGCTGGATGTTCTACTCTTACTGAATGTTCAGAGCCAGATACAGCAGCCTCTAAGAAAGTTCCTGTGGGAGAAAGGAATAATCAGGCAAGAAGAGACATTAAGCTGTGTTCAGGGACTTGGAGATAAGACACTATTTCTGATTTTCCCGCTGGCTGATCCTGGGATCTTGGACAGAAGAAATTGTAGGATTGCAAGCTTCCACCAGTCAATCTTCTATTGCTTTTAATGTTTTACTCTCTGGAGCAAGGATTGTCTTGTATTAAAAATTTGTAAAGCATGTTGCAGAACAGAACCCAAGCACAGCTTGATATCACTGAGTTATATGTAACCTGCTACACAGAATTAATGACAGTACAAAAATGTAGATGGACACAGGGGAATTGTAAGGTGTTGTATGAAGTGTAGGTTAAATCTCAGCAGATGATGGAAGGACAACCTAAGTACCCTGAATAGTAAAGTTAGAAAGCTTAGGCCTCGCAAGTCATACCCTTTAATACAGATGAAAGGCTATAAAATTTTGTCCATATTGCTCAAAGTTGAGGAACAGATCAAGGAAAAAATTTTTTTTGTGAGGATTTTCTTGGAATTTTCTTTACAAGTGCAGGCTTAAGAAAATAATCTTCACCCCAGCAGAGTGGGAATGAGACCCAAACCTCTGTGAAACAGCCTCCAATTTATATATTTTTTATTATTTTTTCTTCCTGAATGGCTCTGATACATCTGTAAAGATTGACTTAAACCCTCTGTTTTCCTTTATGACCATGCACGCTATTCTCTTCTGCTGTGTTCTGCTTTCAAACCATTTAAGTTCACACAGAAGAATTCTTTTTATTTTTATGGAGTAATTTGCTACGCAAAGGCTGGTCTTTTCATTTTCAGATTTCTAATGTTTTCAAGTATCTAAAACAGGAGGACTTTTTTTCCCCACTTTATGGAAAAAAAGCCATGCTGGCAGATTTCAGGGCTTAATTTCTGTACAACAATGGATTTAATACAAAACACATTTTTATTGTAATAAAAAAAATAAATAAAGGAAGCAATATGCATTTGAAAATCCTGCCAAACAAGGCAATGTTTGTTTATTCTTAACAAGAACATCTAATATATTTTTATGTTGGTATTGACTTTTTATACACGTTATATTTATGTATACATGTGACTATATACATGACGACTGAAGTTTAATTTGATTTAATTTTAAAGGCCTCAGTGTCTAGTCCATCAGACTAGAAATAAGATTTATGTTGAGGAGGTCTGTAAGCTATTTTTTTCTTTTTTGTTGTTCTTCAGCTAATCTTTCTGATAATTTTTTTTCTTGTTACTGGAGTTGGTCTTCCTCTCCCAACCCTCAAACGATCATTCCTACCTTGTTTAAAAACATTGCTGCTCCTCCTGTGGTCCAAATACAATAGAAAGGGTTAGTGTTTTCCTCAAAGACCAAACAATTCAATTTTCTGAATAACCATTAATATACAGTCATTAATTTTGTTGGAAACTAGCCTTCCATTGACTTTCATAAAAGTTGGCCTTAAGAGAACAAGAGACTTGAGGAATCTTTAGACTCAAGTTTCTTCAATGCTAGACTTCCTTGCCAATGGGGTTGCACAAATATTCTGAGCTCATCCAAATCTCAGTGAAATGAGTTCATTGACTTCACAGTTCCTGGGCTCAACACCTTTAGTGTCCATATACCAGGCAGAAATTATATTGCTGAAAGTAATAGATGTTTCTTTAAAATTGTGTTCCATCTCTTTCAGTAATGTGATTAATGAATTTGACAGATTAATAAATACTAGAAATCTGCAGGAATCAATAGACCTCATTAGACCTGAAGGACCTTGATATAGAACAGAAGAATCATTACGGAATCAAACCAAATATTGTTCATTAGTGGTAGAATTTTGTTGACATCTGACCTGGAGGGATTTGAAACACGTAAACAGTCTTAAATCTATTTTTTGGTTTCCTGTTAGACAAAAGATACTGTTTTTTACCAGTATCAGGAGTGGCATCTATGAGAACATAAATATTACTGGAAGTGATTGCCAAAACCGAAAGCAAGTGATAGCACCTCCTTAACTACAGAAATATCTTCTGACTCCTTAACCTGCCCAGCAGAGAAGAATATGAAAAGGTGTCTGTGCCAGGCATGGTCATGTTAGTAATCCTTGAAGGAACGGGGACATACAAGCCCATCTTGTGGTGTTCACCCACTGGATATTGTAGATAGGTCCTTGAGAGGAATATTAACTCCAACTTAAGAGCAGGTAGGTGTGTGTTCTTTTAGTACTATTGGGAGCATATTTTAAAAGGTGATTGCTACAATTGCTAGATACATCGCCACTTTGAGATTAAATTTTCTGATGACCTAGCCTGATGTATAGGCTACATAGCTGAATGTATAGAAACATTACAGTATAATATAAACCCCTATGAATCCTAAAGAACAATTGTCTTCCCTCTAAGAAAATATTGCAGTAAATTCAGTAACTTTTCATCATATTGCAAAGGAATACATTGCAGCAGGAGGTAAACTGGGTGGAAAATAACTTTCCTGTTCCAGGAAAGTTTTTGAAATTGCAAAATTCACATTCTACACTGAGCCAAACCCAAGACCTTTCAATTTATTTTTTTTTTTTTACTTTTTCCATGGGAAAATAAGAAGAAAACATGATTGGAATAGCTGCAAGTCCAGGATTAAGGGCTTTCCTCTGGGATGTAGGAAACCCAGGTCCAAGTCTATCCTGTGAAGTAATCTTAACAGGAACTTGAATTTCATTCTCCCACATCCTGGGAGATGTGCGTAACAGTCAGGGTACTAGTGGTACTGGCTCAATCTCTATTTGATCAGAAATTCCACAACAGACTCCAAAAAAACCTTTTCTGTCTTAATGACATGTATTTTCCACAGAAATACTTGATATTGATAGACAGACATTTTTAAACATGAAATCACTCTGCTGCAGAAAATTCAATCTAACTGAAGATAACAGCTCTTAGATGTAATGAAAAATTATGTTTCTTACCACACTCAGTCCTTAGTGTTTTGAAGGTCCACTGTGCCAAAATAGCGGGGTTAGTCTTTGTGTTCTGATCATTTTACCAATTTGGGTAATTATTTCCCCCCCATCTAAGTTTAATCTTACATTTCAATTGGATACAGGATTATTCTTCATTTCATGACTTAAACTATAATGTACTGTTGTTTCATACTGTTAAACAGCTGCTTAGCTCTGTGAAAATAAGAACCATGTGTTCTACCCCAGAGGTGGCTGGCATTTCAGTGGGAAATGAATTCATCCTTGCTTTTTAAACTGTTTTTGGATTCAAGTGTTATGTAGATATAAGATATTTATTGTTTGAGTTTTATTAAGCCTTGCTCCCAGCTAAGAGGACTAGAGCCAGAATCTGGAGAAAGGACCACCCCTTATGATCAATAATAGGTCAACACAGGATTCAAGGAATTCCTCCATGGTAGGTAACTATAAACATATTAGACAGAAAAAAATATATTCATACAGCTAAGATTACAACTGAGGGAAAAGTGTGTTATATTTCTGTCTCTAGAAAACATGGTACCATTAACCATGAAAAGACATAACCTCAAGACATATGAATCAGGAACTTGTAATTTGCAAATCACTCAGAGTCAAGATGAAAAAGGAAGCAATTTTATTGATAGCATTTGTCTTTTTCTTCCCAACATAAAGCCATTTATAATTGCTCCATGTAGTATTCCTCTGAAAAAAAATTTTCTTCTCTTGCAAAAGACCTCCATAGAAAGCTTTTGAATCTCCATAGGAAGTCATTCTCAGAAATGGAGCTTGGAGGTTATGAATTCTTTGTGTCAAAACCATTACAAATAGACTTTTCAGTGTTCCAGTTGCATCTAGTTAAATTAGCGCTGTTCATAAACCAAAGGCCTTTAAAATTACAGAAATTTTCACTTACTGTGGTAAAAATTGAATTAGATCTTTGTGCTGTGGCTGGATCTACCCACAATAAATCCATAACATTCCAAACCTGTGGGAGCACCTCTCTCCAGATCATGTTTCTGAGTTTCTGAAACCTTGAGAGGCAATAGAAACAGCATAATATAGTTAGGCCTTGCCATTACACAGAGATGGAACAACACCACCAACACATATTTGCATTTGAGAGCTGGAAAGCTCTGATCAAAAGGTCTTGACTCCATAAAATAGTGTGCTAAAAGCAGTTTTCATTGTGTTTTAGCCCAACCACAAACAGAGCTCTCATCAACAACCAGGACCATACCAAGAATTCTTCTTCAGATGGAGAAGTGCTTGGAAGCTTCCTCCTGTGCTGGAATGAGGGACTCCTTAGGGCAGCAGGTGCCATGGCAAAGAGCTGGTTCACGTGCTGGCAGCTCTGCCTGGCTGCAAGGCCAGCAATGAGTAGTCAGACCTGCCAGCTGTGAGTGGTCATGATAAAAAGGAATATGGCTTGAAGAAGGCTCTGTGTATGAGTCTAAGAGAAAGAACAGAAACAGAGTAAAGAAACTGCCTACTCTCTTCTCCTAGGGAGCTAACCAAAATCATAATTTATGCACTTTGTAAAAAGTAGAGATAAAAACAAGTATAGATGTGTGAGTCTTCTCATCAATGACTTAAAAGATGGATATTTCTAAATCTTAAAGTTCTACTTGACTGACTACACTGTACATGAAGAAAACCCTTTTTTATTTGCTAAATACAGTACATTAATGCAGTACATTAGTCAGTTCAGTTGAAAACTTACAAAAGGGTGATGAAAAATACCATCACTTTTCTTCTTCTTAGCAAAGTAAGCCATCATCATACCCATCATTTTTGGGAAGCATCCAGTCAAACAACAGGGAATTCCCACAGACTTACAGCAACTTACTTTACAGCAACTTAGGCTGTTTTACTTTCATATGTATCCTAACTTCAAAGAATTATTGCTAAAGATTATTTATATTTTCAATCTATCATTTCCTTGGATAAATTAGAAATAAGGTCTATCACATCACAATGTGAACCAAGTCAAAGAGATATCCTATCTTGGTAACCCTCAGACTGTGTTCAGTGGCATACATATGGCTCATAAGACCACAGTAAATCCTAAGCAGCTCACCTGAAAAATTATTTTTAAAAACATTTTCTATTTTCACTTTAAAATACAGAGAGTACACAAAAATTGTGAAGGATGGTTTACCCAAAGGCATTTAATGCCAGTGACCTATTTGTTAAAAGCCAGAAGGCCAAACTTGCAGTTTTGCATGTTGATCTCTGTACATCTATAATTGTGTGTCTAACAGCCCCAGACATTTGTAAGCTGTAGGTTTGTATAGGGTTGATTCTATTTATAATTGTGTAACATCATTAACTCAAATGGCTTTATATACTTTTAACTGGGAGCAGAATCTGTCCTAGATAATATTATTGAAATGTTTGGAAACATCTTCACATACTGTTTATTTTTATTTTACAAAGAACAATGTGGCTCTATGTTCCAGTTTCAAATCAAAAGTAGTAGGGTGCAACTCCACTGACATCAATGGAATCACAATTACTTACAGCAGGTCTGAATTTATCCCTGTGCATCTATATTCATTTAGCCTTTCTCCCCCGGGGAGAGGAAGAGGCAACTAAAATGTGACAGATATTTGTCATATTGCCTAATGCACTACTGGAAGAAGATCAGATGCTGTGCTGACGGGTATGGTATAAATGAACCTTCAAGGAAACTGAAATTTCACCAACAAACATGAAGGGATGCGCAGAGACTCTTCAGGCTACTTTTCCTTCTTCACTGAAGGACTGTCACTGTCAAAGCCTTTAAGAAGGGCATGATATTTCATAAAAATACACCTGCTCAGTACTGTCCTCCATTTTCTACACAGTCAGCAACACAGCTTGCCATGAATGGAGATTTGTATTCCAGAGAGAATAATAATTAGTTCTTTTTACATGTAGTGTCTTAAGACAACTCAGTAGGTGTCTTGCTAATTTGCTCATTACTCAGTGGATGGAAATGTTGATCACATCTATGAATACCAATTATTCTTCATCTTAAATGACGTATCAGTAAGACAGAGACATACCTTCATTTATATTTGCTTCAGTAGCAAGTTTGACCTACAATATTTTCATATGTATTTCTTGAGTGGGTGCTACTTTTTTCCTACTTCTTCAAGTCAGGGATTCTTTCTCTGTTTAAGGGAATGCTAGGAAGCAATTTTTATAAGGGAGTTAGAGAGAAATGAAACATAAATGACTAGATGTGCTTTCTGATGTAATGTCATCTACAATCAGGAAAGAGCTGTTGTGAACTATGGATGACCTTGGTGCCTACTGCAGCTTGGAAAACCAGTAAAACTATTTGATAACAGCTGAGGTAAAATAGATGCATTCTTCCCTTCTATTCTGACTTTATTCTCATTCTCTCATTATTTTTGCAAATAGATGTCTCTATAAAAGTGAACAAAGATATGGTACCGTCTTAGCATCATCCTAGAAGATGTGAGGTGACCTTAATCTTCCTGTTTAATTTCACTATTTAACAGCACAAAACAGAAAAAAGGAGACCAGCCAGGTTACGCTTATTATTTATAATTATAGTCCAAAAATGTTGATTTTGGGAATTAAATCTTAGAGATTGAGATAGCCTGAAGCCAGCTCATCACATCTAAACAGTATTAAATTTGAGAAGACATTCCAATATATATCTGAGAAGTATTTCATTTACACAATGTCACCACCACAACCAAAACATTTAAAGAGATAACACTCCATTTAACATTTTCATCTGACAGAAACAAACCCCAAAACTGTTTAATTTCATAGTCATTTCTACATAAGCATAAGTCCTACACCTTCTTCTGGACGGATCTGAGTATTTTTAAAGCATTTGATTTTATAAAAAGCCTTTTGTCTTTACAATACCCCCTTGTTTCCTGTCTTACTCCATTCCACCCCAAAAATAAACAAGCAAAAACCTTGAGGCTTATGAAATTTTCCATTAACGCGTCTTCCCAGCATGATGATCCACATGGCCTACTGTTATTAATTGTCTCCATGTGAGTAGACACAGTGATTAGAATAAGATGGTAATCATAAGGTGGCTTTTATCCTTGTGATTTTTTGAAAATTCGCATCATTGTGTATTTGCATCAGTGTTAGGTGACTAACAGGTCAAAAGAGAGAATGTAGCTGTTCAGGCAAAGATCATTCTGTGGTTATACAGAACACTCCAACAATTCTACAACAGTTACCAAATAAATGTATTTTCTTCAATAGTTCATCAATCTTGATCTTAACTTTAAACCCAGAGGTTTTGTAAACAAAAGTGGCCCATAAGGCCTTACAGGAGGGGAAAAATTCCCAACTGCATTTGACAAAAATTTCAATGTGAATTTAAGTAATTCATTTAAGTAAATCAATATCATAATCAATAGCAAAGCAGCTATTCAACTAGAATTCCTACTGAGTTGGGTTGAGTGCAGCCCAAAGGTTGCTGTTAGTAGTCATGAACATGTATATGGATATAAGTACAAAGATGGTAGCACGATATTCCCTTAACTGCTTTCTAGTGGCAAAAGTTCAATACTCCCTTAAAGAGATTATTTTTATTCACCAAGACACCAATCTCACTTTAATACCCATGTCTTCTCTGAAAATCCTCCTATCCCAAATTTATCTGTCCAGATAATACTTATGAATTCTAGCAAGGCCACAACGTAATTAAAAATACAGTGAGCTAATTAAGTTCAAGTGGAAGGTCTGAATTTGAGAGACGTAGAGAAGATTCAGCATTCTGTTCAACTGATTGATTTGTGAGTTCCTCACCCTCCCTCATTATTTGTATTAGCTCTGTCAAATAAAAAGCTAACAAGCTGGACAAAAAGTTATCACTCAGCATTAAGAGGCAGGAAAGAGAAAAAATTAGGAATTATTATGCAGGCGGTTTGAGCTCTGAATGAGTATGTGTGCACCAATATTTAACCTCAGATCTAAAGTAAATATAAGGCATTAAAACCTAAGAAACTGTTGGTCTGCCTCATGCTAGAACATCAGTTTGCCAGTATTCCTGGGTGTAAACATGATCTTTAGACTAGAAGATGACCATGACTTCAGTCAGAAGTCAAATTGTGGGTTGACTCTAATCTTCACTGATGTTGTATCTTGGGAAGATATTCAGCAGAGACATGAGTGCAACAAATGAAAGGAAGGATATAAGCAGGGGCACTGCAGACCATAAAGCCATTTGTAGTTATCTCAAGTTAGAAAGTGAATTTAAGGGAAGGATTTTCTCTTTCTGACTTCTATAGGTGATAGCTTTCTTGGAAACTAGAATTTTGGTTAGGTGGAGACTTCTTTTGTATTACATAGCAGGTCTGTCTTGTTTCTTCCCATTAGTCAATTTGCTCTTTGGAAGGGTCTAATATTTTACAATTGTGTCTTTGAAATGTGTTTTGAATAAAGCTCCAGCCAAGAATGTTGTGTATGTCATTTGTGGGGAAAAGCTAAAGACTGCAGGAGCCTGCCATGGTTATGTAACTTGCTTATTTTTATATCTGTTAACTACTGCTTTTGTTAATAAAGTTTATAACAAAAAGTTTTATAGATTTATAAAAAACTAATAATTTTAAAAACCAGTCACATATTTTGGCGTTTTATATGAAGGTTCAATTGTACAAATTTTGCAAACAAAAAACCAAAATCCCAGATGATTAACAAAATATGTGTTTATTTAAACATACAAATAAATAATTTTTAAGGGCTTTTTACTTAGAAAAATCTGAATTCAATATTTGTCTTGCAAGACTTAGAAATCTGAGCCATGTCTTTGGAACCCTTAATGCACAGCAAAACAAAGAGAATGAGAATGGAGTTTCCAAAACTGGAAGTCATATAGGATGACACTTGAGACAATAGGGATATTTCCCAGAAAACAACATGAAAAGGTATAAACTAAGCTAAGACAGACTGTACCCTTTTTGTTTCATGGCATTCATCTCATTATGTAATCTGTAAAAGTCTAAAGATAGATCAGGAATGATAAATCTTGTCAATATGTCCCACACAGTATTTGGATTGACAGAGCAATGTGACTGTTTTAAGAAAACATAAATCCAACATGAAGCAAACATTTATGTTATCACTAACTCTAAATAAATCAACAAATTTTCGGGCACTAAAGTACTCATTTTCCTTCTTAAAATGAGTGAACCATGACTCAAAATGCCATTTCTGGAACACATTTCTTTATCTCAGCACATTAAGACACTTAGAAATGCTCTACACCTACTCTGAAAAAGAATATGCACAGTCATGACATAAAAAATGCATGCTAAAATAAGAACAAAAGCAAACCCAGTGTGCCAAAAAGCCAGTGTTGTCATTATCACAAGCCCACAAGGTTTTCAGTATGTCACTACTTAAATCAGAGACAACCAGGCTTGGTTTGTTGGCAGGACACTATGCTGAAATCTGAAGAACAATATCTAATTTAGAGAAAATGGACCACATCTCAGTTGCCATAATTTTCCATATCTGGACATGACTAATTCATCCCAGTGTGTTATATTAAGCAGGACACAAAAGCCAGCCTGCTGCATCAGGACTGGAGCATTCCATAGTCAAGAATCCATCATCCTCTAAATTACTAATTGCGGTTACGTCGTGGAGCATTATGGCCTTTTTTCAAAAGGTTGGGTTTTGAATACCATATAGGTACACTCACACCATCTTGAATTCATAAATAATCTAATAATTTCTTAGAGCACTTTAAATCCCAAGCCATAACTCAGTTTTCATTGCTAAAAATATGTCTGGATTGCTATGAAATAGTTAAAAACTCATGATAAATTTAGATGAGAAGTTACAGATTTTATTCAGGTTTGCAGTAGCTGTGTGGAAATTCTTTCTAATATAACTTTAGACAGAACAAAAAAATCCCTCAAACCTTTAAAAAAGTTTCTGGAAATAACAAACATATGATTTGCTTGACTCATTTCTATTTTAAACACTAAAGTATATATTACCCATTTCAAACAAAAGCAGACTGCTCTAGAAACTGGGTTTCACAGGCATCATCAACCTTTCAAAGACTGGTCAGAAATGACCTCAATGTATTCACAATAGAAAAGCAAGCAAAATGAAACACCACCACCACCAAAGTCCGAAGTTACTTGAATAGCATTAAAATTACCACTCAGCTAATGATAAGGAATTATTTGTTAAGTATGAAAAATTATTTTTTATTGAGGTAACCTCAACTAAAACTCATTTAAATGCCTCTGCTTTTTCTCATTGTTCATGTAAGGGTTATAATTCAAAATCTGTGGGATGGAGGACAGGCAGGTTTGTCCCAGTGCAGTGATAACCTGAGATACTGAGAATGAATCTTAGGCAAATCTATAGACAATTTATTTTCTCTTCCTTTATATTAACTTCCAATCTTCCTTTCTACTTTGCAAATGATGCCCATCCTGTTAATACCTGCCTCCCCAGATCTCTTTCCCCTACACCCTGAACTATAAATTCTATTCTCCCAGAACCTGACTTTCTTCAATCCTTCAACAAAACCCATTTCAGTTGAAACAGCACAAGATCACTCCCAAATATAAACTTTTTTTACTAAGACAAGTCAACACATGCACATGATTAGAATGTGTCATCATATGATCAAATTCTTGACAAGCCCTCTGAAGTTTTCCTCATAACCCCTCTGTCTAATCCCTTTTTCCATCTGATCATCATATTTGTCTAATTATAGGTTGCAAAATCTTCAGGTCAGGGATTTTGTCCTTTTATCCATTTCTGTACAGAGTTAAGAGTTAAGCACACTCATCAACCACAATCACTGAATAATGAGGCCTCCTAAACTTATTTGTCCAGTCATTGCACTGAAATGGAGTACAAACTTCTTAACACAGATCTTGACTAATAATCAATGTATATCATAATGTAAGCATCAATACATAATTCACACCTTTGAGAATTTGGATTAACTTTTAGCTTCCTATGTAAAATCTCTTGATAACGTTGTTAAAGTTTCAGGCAATATAAAATACAAACAATTTCCCTAATGATTCACATCAATGTATGATAGAAGGATCTAGTCATACTTTATCTTGGATTTAACACAGCAAGGAAAGACAAAGTGAAGGTGTATTAGAGGACAATGGCTTTAACCTACAAAATGTACCTTCAATTAGGGCAATATCTTGCTTATTGCCTTAAAAATAATAAGCAACAGTAGTATAGAGAATGAACCTAGCCTACATCAACAAGAATAATAGAGGTTATATATGGATGAGTACGAGTGGAAGTTTTTTTAAATATTAAAGGAAATATTTCCAAAATGAACAGTTTATGGCCTACCTAGACAAATACTATTTGTCTGCCTTATTTCAAATAATTCCTAATACTCACCTACCTATGACTGATTTAGATGCTGAAATCTTTAGGAGACAGGCCATGCTAAATAAATGTTTAAAAAAAGTAATAAAATCCTAAAATCATAGAATGGTTTTTGTTGGAGGGGACCTTGAAGGTTATCTAATTCCAACCCCCTGCCACAGGCAGAGACACCTTTCATTTGACCAGGTTACTCTGAGCCCCAACCTGGCCTTGAACACTTCCAGGGATGGGGCATCCACAACTTCTCTGAGCAACCTGTGCCAGTGCCTCACCACCCCCACAGTAAATAATTTCTTCCTCACAGGTAACCTGAATCTGCCCTCTGTCACTTTGAAGCCAGTACCCCTTGTCCAATCACTACATACCCTTGTCAAAAATCCCTCTCTAGCTTTCTTGTAACCACTTCAAGGTACTGGAAAGTGCTATAATGTCTTCTTGTAGCCTTCTCTTTTCCAGGCTGAGCAACCACAAGTCTCTCAGCCTGTCTTCAGAGGAAAATAAATCTTCACTGCAGAGAATTAGATGATGGAGGCTGCCACTAGCTCAGTCACAGGGCAACATTTCCAGCAATATGCAATATTTATAATGTTTTCAATCATAGAAGTGATATTCATGTAATGCTTTCAAGCTCATCTTATTCAAGCAAAACCAGTTATCCACAGTATATGGGCTCGTCGAGGCTCCTAGGCCTAATTATTGCCTATCATATATGTAAATCATGCCTGACTTAGTACTGCAGCTGTACATCCAAAAGGAAAATATACAGTAACATGTTCCCCTGGGATAATATGTATGAACTGGAGTTCTGCCTAATTAACCTGATGTCTGAAAGGTTAAGGTGGGGGGTGGTGTGATTATTCTCACTATAACTTTAAGAATGTTTTTTCAGGGTGTACCAACACAGCTGTTGTGTATAGGTGTCATTGCCCTCTACTGGACCACATCAAAACCGCCTGGTTGTTCATCTCATAGGGCTGATGAAATTACTTGGGGAATTTTCCTCCATTAAAAAAAAGAGAAAGGCTCACACTGTTAGATATAAAAAGTGTATGAATTTATTCTTTCACCAAATTCTAATGGCTCAAGTGGATTTACAGAAGCACAAAATCCAAAAAATAACATAGCTGGAAAAACCTTAAATGACCATACAATTCAATCTCTGTGACTACCTTTGATGTATATAGTAGCACCTATTACTTTTTTTCCCTCTCTTGACTTATATACAAACTGTGCTCTTCTGCAACCAGCATTGTAATTTGATGTTATGATTCACTCTTTATGTCATCATTGCTTGAATTTTCGAGCCACTGAATCCTTGCATCTTGTGCATGGATTCTCTCAGCAGTTTGCCCTGTTATTTTAATTCTTGTCTCTTCAGCAGCACGTCTGATTTCTGCTCATCTTCAGATTCCATCCAAATGACTAGATCAATAATTGTTGTTGCTGCTGTTTGGGTTTTAATTTGCCTTTGGACTTTTGCCCTGTGGGCTTTCGAAACTCATTTAAAGCTCTTTTTACTATGTTAATGAGTTTGTGCCCCAAAATGACCTCCTTGTCTGAGGGACATTATCTATCATCCATTCCTTTGACATGAAACACTTTAGAAAAGAAGGAAGATGAAGATTTTACAGGCAATATCTTCAGCTGCAGTCAAAACCCACAGGTTTAAAAAACAGTAAGTTTTGAGCAGAATATAGGAAAAAATTTCTCACCTCTTGCTCTGATTTGTGGAAGTAGACATGAGGTTTAATTTGCATAACCTTTGATTTGACCAAGCCTTAAAAATTACAAAATTTTAAATCCCACAGAATTTGAGTTGGCATGGAACAAGTATAGCCATTTCTCTAATAATTAGTTTTCCTTACAATTTCAAAAAGAGAGGCATGTAGGATATGAGTCTTTTCTTCTGATACCTTTAAGGTTACAAGAGTACTGTAGAGCTTACATGTGAACAGTCAGGAAATAACTTGCACACTGGGAGACAGCACCCAAAAATATATGGAATAGTTCCTAATTTTTGTAGGATAGTTGTATACTGAATATGGTTTCTTCTTTATATAGGTGTCTGTGTGCTCTGGAAACAACCCTGTCACATGGTTTCCACTTGTTTTCCTATTAGGGAAAGTCTATAGACAAATGTGAAAGGCAATCTTGAGTATGCTGGTGGCCAGAATTCTGTGGAAACAATATATGCATGTTCTCATACTAGACTGGAAAATATTCTCTGTATCTGACCTTGATTTTCAGTTTCTGATTGACCTCTTCAAAACTGGCTCACCTATTTCAACATACAGTTACAATTAATCTAAAGGAGAAATTGTACCTGTATCATTTCCAGTACACTAACCCTTATCTACTGCTGAGTATGATGAAAAGGAATCTATATTTTTGCAAAGTGTGGGTGTGACAATGAACAAAACTAACTACTTTTCACACACTTCATCCCTTCTAAAAATTCTGGCAATTAATTCAGCTATTACTTACACTACTTACTTAGAAGCTCTCTCTGAGTGATGACTTCCTAATCAAAACTTCAATACAAAATAATTTCAAAAAAAAGAAAAAAAGGATCTACCCTCATTTTTCAGGGGAAAACACCAGAATTTGTCTCTCTTATTTCTACTGATAAGAATCACACTGAAAATCATCATTTTGAAAAGAGGGGCTGTCTGATTTAAACAGTAAAGTTTCCAAAAAAGAAAGATTTTCAGACTTTAGCTCTGATTTAAGTTTTCTCAAAATTCAGAAATATTAAGATACAGAGGTTTGATTCCTGTTTATCTCTAATTGAAAACAGAATGAAAATTTCCCAATATTTCCATCAGGCAAATTCACTTTATCATGAACATTGAAAACAGTCTCAAAATCAGGAAGATGACACACAATAACACCCAATTAAACTGAAATGGATTAAAAGTTCACTTTACATAAACAACCAAAGTTTCTGAAAATAATCCAAATTCAGATCAGCAAAATAGGAACTGATGCCTCATGAGCTCAGGCTTTCAACTTGTTTTTGCCTGGCTCAGTATGAGGGAGAAAAAAGTCAAAGCAAAGAGAAAGGAAAAAGAAATCAAACAGATAAGTAGCAACATAATTACTAAATTAGAACTATTCTGTCTGTCTTTCCATATGATCAGATTTATAAAGTTAATATTTTTAAGCAATTGCTTTTTCACTTACAGTGAAGAAGTCAGAGAGTAACTCAATGAATACTACAAACTGCATGGAAAAGTCTGGTAAACAGAGCAGTTTGGAATCTCTTCATAGAGGCTCAGGTTGCCCTTTCTTTCAAAAAGTTGACCTCAAGGTCATGCCCTTTCTTAAACTATAGTGGAACCCCATCAAATATGAATGTTTTATTGTATCCCATCCTTTCTGCAGTCCCATCAATGCCATGAGTCTGGTTCAATCTCCTGCACTCAGTGGACAGGTCACATGCTAGGAGGCAGTCCTCCATTATTTCCAAGGGGGAAGCTTCAACGCTTTATACAAGCATCAAGACAAAAAGGGGAATCAAGATCTCATACATAAAAACAAGACACAAGTCTACTCTTCCCCACATTTTGTGGACTATCTAAGAAATTGTCTCTTTTTTTGCTTATTTCCTGGGTGATATCTATCCCAAAGCTTATAACATAGAGCTCTGTGATGGAAATACAAAGTCTGGTGTGAATGAAGTATGAATGGAAATATGTGTGTGGGAAAGCACCAGAAGAAACTACAGTGAATGGCATATATTGACATCCAAGGTGGTGCCTGACTTTGTTCAGACCAATAAACCTGGAGGAACATGGTATTTCCATGAAGACATGAAGGCCTGTACTTCTGTGGGGCCACAGCACAAATGAGCTACCAGTGGGAGACCTGCACAGTGATAGCAGGAAGGAGGACATGAGGTTACAGCCTTTCATCTGTGCCATTCTTCTTCCTGCTGTCCCAAGAAGAAACAAGGAAGCCATAAAGGTACCCAAAAGTTGAGAACAAAAACAACAGCAATTTTGATTAAGACGTGGGGATATTGAAATTACTTCAACAAAGGACCACCAAGATATTCAGGGTGGGAACACTTGCCCTCTGAGGAGAGGCTGAGCAAACTGAGCTGCTGCAGCCTGGAGAGGGCATGGCTTTGGGATGGGCTTAACAGCATCCTCCAGTGCCTGCAGGGACATTAGCAAGAAAGTGAAACCAGACTTTTCACAGATTGAACAGCTGGAGGATGAGAGCAGGCATGAACTGAAGCTAAATAGGTTCAGGCTGGATATAATAAAAAGTTTTTTCCCCATGAAGAGAGTTGGGCATTGGAACAGGCTGCCAAAGGGTGTTGTGGCAAATCCATGTCTTACAGACTTACGTAGCTGCAGGTTCCTTAGATGGTGTCAAACTTGATCTCTTACAGTGGGAGTGGTTCTCCATC
Source organism: Edolisoma coerulescens (assembly GCA_013397115.1). Lineage (NCBI taxonomy): Eukaryota > Metazoa > Chordata > Aves > Passeriformes > Campephagidae > Edolisoma > Edolisoma coerulescens. Next base: position 3,759,261 of record VWZW01003916.1, on the reverse strand, counting down.
CTACCAGTCCCTGCCTTTGCTTCTGCAACTTGGATGGTGCGGCTGGAGCACTTTCTGGTGAAGACCAAGGCAAAAAAGTCAGTGAGTACCTCAACCTTCTCTATATCCCAGGTATCCACATCTCCTGTTCCCTCTGGAGAAGGACTAGTCTTTGTTTTAGCACTGATTTACCTATAGAAGCTTTAGTGTTAGCCTTGATGTCCCTGGCCAGATATAATTCTATCAGAGCTTTAACTTTCCTAGCCTGATTCCTGACTGCTTGGGCAATTGGTCTGTATTTCTCCCAAGATGCTGGTCCTTGCTTCCACCTTCTGTAGGCTTGAATTTTCCCAAAAACTCCTTGTTCATCCATGCAGGCATCCTGACTTTGTCTTTGTTGTGCTGTGCTACTCCTGAGCTTGGAGGAGGTGACCCTTGGATATTTACCAGCTTCTTAGGGCCCCTCCTCCCTCCAGGGCTCTATCCCATGCTACTCTACCCAGCAGATCACCAAAGAGGCCAAAGTCTGCACTGCTGAAGTCCAGGGTAGTGAGTTTGTTGTTCATCCTTGTTGTTGCCCTAAGGATCTTGAACTCCACCATTTCGTTGTCAATGCAGCCCAGGCTTCCCTTGACCTTCACATTCCCCACCAGCTCCTCCTTGATGGTTAGAACAAGGTCCAGCATAGCACCTCTCCTTGCTGGCTCCTCTGTCCCTTGGAGAAGGAAGTTACCATCAATGCATTCCAGGAACCTCCTGTATTGTTCCTCCAACAGATACTGGGTGGCTGAAGTGCCCCATTAGGCTCTGGGCTTTTGAACATGAGGCTGCTCCCATCTGTTTCTATAGAACCTCATCTATTTGGTCTTCCTGGTTGTGTGGTCTGTAGCAGATCCCACTATAATGTCACCTGTCCTTGCTTTTCCTTTAATCCTGACCCATATATTCTCCTCATCCATTCCCAAATGGAGCTCCATGCACTCCAGCTGGTCATTGACATAAAGGGTGACACACCTTCTTATGTCCCCTGCCTGCCCTTCCTAAAGAGCCTGTATCCTTCCATTCCTACCAGAGGAGACATCCTACCATGTCTCCAGGTTGCCAGTAAGGTCAACATTTGAACTTTAGCCCATTTGGAAAAACAGCAAACGATACTCGTCCAGTTTTAAAACAGTAAAATTGAATAAAAAGAGACAGGAATCATCACAGCTTTTCTGAGAAACTGAAACTATAAAGGAATGTACAAAAAGACCACCCTGTTCTGAACATCTTCTATCTAATACCAGACATAATTCAAGTGAGGCAAAAGAGAAGATAAAAGTTAAAATAATTTGTCCAAACTTGCCTATACTTCAAGTTACTGAAAATGTCCCCATAGTTTAAAGATGAGGAGTTGCAAGAACTGTGATGGAACAGAAGTTTTAGAAGATGATGGCTGGGTGAACTGGTTCTGGGAGCATAAGGATATACATGGACCTGGCCTGGCACTGTGAGAAGCATGTGACACACTATATCAAGCAGCAAACACCAGAGTGCTCGTTAACAAAATTCTGCTTTAAAACACACTTGTAGAGACACCTTTTGAACATGTCTGAACAACCTTTGACTGAGGAGGTTAATATTGGCCTTAAACATTTTCTGAAATCAAGACAGTGAAAGATTTGAAACATACATAACTTGGAAATTACATGAATGGATGGAACAGAAATGTGCAGGAGTAAAAGCAGATGAATATCAGAGGTGAACTGAGCTTGGCAGAACAGATCCTTAAAAAGGAGAATTGTACTGACAATATCTGTAATTTCCAAAGGGCCTGTGTTTAACAGTCTGTGCCTTTCAGACATATATTGAAGATTCAACACATGAATACCAAACATAAAATCTGCTGATATTTTGTATTTCGGGTTGTGAATGAGCATATTTTTCAACAGTGTTTTAGAAATTTTAAGTAGGTGTTTTTTTCTAAAATGAACAGGAAAGTAAAAAAAAAAAAATCACCATTTACTGAATGATCGTTTTGGAGAACAGATGAGATCTATAGCAGTGATTTTTATCTGCAGTGTAATTTATTTTATTTCCAATTTTATTTGAGTGCATTAATGAAGAGAATGACTTAACCAGAAAAATGATGGAAAGAAAATTAAAGCCAAGTTCTAGATGTGTAATAGCTTGTTTTCCAACAGCCTGCTTTTGAAGCAGATCAGCTTATGAAAAGATTTTATATTCTTTAAGAGGATAACTGAAAATGTTGTCAACACCTTCCATTTCTACTTGACGGGTTTGAGACCGATGAGAAGTAAAGACCATTCAAATACTCATGGCAGAAGACAGGAAATATGATAACAAGATGGAGAACTATATTAAGCAATGCAGGGGAAGTAGACTGTGGTAAAACAGAAAACAAATATGGCTATCTACACAACAGGTGAGTGAGATGAACAGAAACTAGATCAAAGAAACTAGAAATATAAATGAGTAAAAGTGTTGAACTACTGCCATAACATAGAAGGAAACCAATCCAGCTGTGAAGCAAAATTCTTTGTGTTCTAAAACCCTGTGAAAACAGGTAAGATTAATAATATGGATAAATTAAAGCCTCATCATCAATACCCTATACAGCTCCCTTTCAGAGCAGATTTTTTATTCAAGGTTTTACTGCCCTTGACTATAAAAGTAAGGCAAAAAAACCAAGGGCAAGAAAAAAAAACAACCTTATCAAATCTTTCTCACTCTGCACAGGCTGTTAGAGAGTTGTGTGTGTTCCCAGGTAAAGAGAAGATGCAATGCCAGAACCCCTGAGATCCACATATAGGGGCTTTTTCCACATGGGCTTTGCATTGCAGTTGCTCTTTTCACATAGAGGAGAGGAGGGTGATCACTTTTGCCCTCTCAAAATGTGTGCCAGGACATTAATTTGGTCCCCTGCCACTATTTAGTTTCTGGAACCAAAAAACTGTATTCCTTTTTCCTCTAATCCAGTTGTGATTAAATATTGTCTGCTAAAATCCCAATTTTTCAGTACAGTCTAAAAATGCTTAAAGGCAATAGTCCAGTCAAGAAGGGAAAACTTTAAAGTGTATCAGGAAAATGCAGGTTATGAAAGTCAAAGCTCTTCGAAGAAGTGAGATGAAGGTCAAGGTGAAGAAAGAAGATGAAGAAGAAAAGCAGGTGAAGCATAATAGAATGGTTCCTTGGAAGGGGAAAATAATGTTTTGAAAATCTGGTTTTAAAGGGCTGGTGAAAGAAAGATATAAAAATTTTAGGGATCTTTTTTATTAGCTAAGATTAATTTTATGTTGAGTTTTTGTACATTTAGATATTTCTAAAAAATTGAAGCTCTATAAAAAAGTACATAATAAGTATAACTAAATAAAATGTAACTGTAAATAAAGCACCTATGAATACATAAACATTGAGAGTCAGCTTTGGAAAACAAAAGTCTATCTGTATGTGGTTTACTGCAACATAGCAATGTATAAATGTGTAAAATAATTGGAAATATGAACTTATATGCTAGAACCGTATTTTTAGATGATAGAATTATATAATCTTTGAGTCTGGTTATGCACTTCAGGAGATCACTTAATTTAACAGCCCTGCTCAGAGTAGTGTCAGCTAGAGCAGGGTGCTCATGGACAATCCCCAGATGGCTTCTGAATACCTTTACAATCAATCAATTCCTGTGTACAGCCATCCACACAGAAAAAGCTTTTTATTTTATTGAAAAGTAGTTTCTTGGTTTTTTCATCTGTACCAAATTACCTCTTGTCCTGTCATGGGGCATCACTGAAAAGAGTTTGGCTCCATCTTCAGCCCACCTTCACTCCCTGTTAGGTCTTTATACACGTTGGTAAAATCCCCTGAGCCTTCTCTTCTCAATACTCTACAGTCTCAGCTCCTTCAGCCTCTCCTCAAATGACAGATGTTTCCATCCCTTACTCACCCTTGCGCATCGCAGATATAAGTGTGATTTGACTTCTACTGAAGCAAAGTTAGACCAAAGCTCCCTGCTCCTAAAATACAGCCATGTCTTCCTCCAAGCAAGCAAAGAGTAGGACCTTACACTGTCATCAGTCACAGCCCTTCTGGGAATAAACCAAGGTTCTTCTCAGTGGAGTGTTTTACTTCAGAGACCAGTCATATTCTGCTGTCTTTCATTCCCTTCTGTCAGATAGTGACTTGCCTAATTTCTGTAAGAAAATTTCAGTGACATGGATTGACTATTCAATGGAAGAGGTTCCTCCATGTTTAATGCAGATGCAATTCGGGGTTTTAGTTTTGGTTTTTTTAAACTGTCTTAATTAACAGTAAAGAAATAGAAGAATTCAGAGGTAAGATGGCACCTGGGGAAAGTTCATTACATCTCCATGATTTGTTTTGTGAATGCTCATATCTAATGCATTCCTGTATAGTGGCTGATTTTCAGCATGAGGGGTGGACTCTACTTCACCTGCACTGAGGGCAGCCTTGCTATGGGGAATAGAGTAATAGGTGATGTATCTGGAGGGCCCCTCAGGCCAACTAGGCTCCAGGGAACTGAAGTCACAGATGTTGCATCCAGTCATTGATTCATGGATGTGACAGCAGGAACTACCACGGTCTTACATAACATGAGTAAGAAAGGCTTGTTCTGAGCATATTCAGCACTGCAAGCTCCACAGAGGACTGAAATACAAAGATATTTCTTCTGTGAGCTTCAAAAAGTCTCTGACAGGAGGTAAGCAATCACCAGGAGCACATTCACACTCATTACAACATTTCTACCTGAAACTTTATATGCTAAAGGTGTTTGGGCTGTCTCCACACATTATGACAGGGTTTCCAAAAAAACACTGCTAGGTTTAAGCCTCCTGATATATTGCTTAACAGAACTCCAGGCATGGAAAAAGGCTTCCTTATGAGGGGAAGAGAAGAGGTAGACACTAATCTTTGTCCGGTGAGCAATGACAGGACCCAAGGCAATGGCCTGAAGTTGTGCCAGGGAAGGCTTAGGTTGGATATTAGGAAAAGGCTCTTCTCTCAGAGGGTGGTTGGGCACTGGAACAGCTTCCCAAGGAAGAGGTCACAGCACCAAGCCTGACAGAGCTCAAGAAGCATTTGGACAATGCTCTCAGGCACATGGTGTGACTCTTGGGGATGGTGCTGTGCAGGGCCAGGAGTTGGACTTGATGATTCTTGTGGTCCCTTCTAACTAAGCATATTCTGTGATTCTGTGATTCTGAATTATTTTATTGAACGATAGTTATTATGCCCCAAAATTCATCTGCAAAATGGGGACAGCAGTAGGTTACATCCCAGCAAATGAATACAAAATCTCTCAATAACATCCTGCTTTCAGGACCAGAATGACTGTTCCTCAGAGTGACAGTACAGGGCACAGACTGCCTGCTTAGAGGAAGTCTGCTTAAAGCATTCACAAAACCCTGGCACTGGAGCTAAGATCAGCTAAGGCACAAGAGAATTTCTTGGGCCAATCTCTAAATGCTGCTACACTGACCACTTAAACCTCTATGGAGAAAACAGCAAATAGACAGCCAAAACACTGCTCCCAGTCTTCCTGTCCCTCCCCCCACCAAGACTCTGAGAGACGTTTTGCTGAGAAATGTCATGTGGGACATAGAACTTCTTTAATTAAAGATGACAATTCAAGTGAGGCAGAATGGAATATTATATTGCCCAGCTTGCCATTTATAATCTTGAGTAGGTCAGTCATAATCAGAGCTGTGTATTCTAGAATACTGGGGGGGTGGGGGGTGTTTCAATATTTAGTATTGGATTGAAGAGTGGGTTTAAAATAAGGTTTTCTATATTAGATTTTGCCTTTCATATTAATTCCCATCAGTTGCAGTGACAGTTGCATGCAAGAGCACATTTGATCAGCTACAGACTTCCTCATTGCTGAGGTAAGCCAGAAAAACCCTCCTGACTGCAGCAGAAATGTTAGCAATAATCCTAGAGAAATCATGTGTTGCCAGGACTTAATGGCTGGCTCTCTGATTAACAACCTGAGGTAAACAGAGGGCAGTTAATAACATAAAACACTGTGGATTGTAATATCAATAATGCCATGAAATGACCAACTTTTGAAGGATTATTGCTGATATAAAGTATATTCAACAACTTATACTAGCAATGTTATATATTTAAAGGAAGAAGGATGGGCTGGATGCAACATCAGTTGTTCCACACCATTAACAACCCCATTTTTCCTTCCAGAATACAGCTCTTTTGGTTATGTTTACAATTTTACTTTTGGATCGATGCAAACTTCATAGGGCAGGATTCTTTCTCTGCTTCTCTCACAGCAGTAAGAAATGCCAGCACAGTCAATATACAGAATTGCCTGGCTCAGCACCAGAGGAGATAGTGCTAATCAAAGTAACAGCAGCAGAACTTGAACCAGCCCTTAGAAGGAGAAGGTATTACAGACTAATTCATTAATCTGTTAAGCCTCTGTGTCAGCGAGAAGTATTCTCTTTAGCTGAGTGTCCTTAATAGGATATATCAGGCTCTGACCTGAGGCAGATCAGTTTTTAAGTCCAGCAAAAACTCCTAGGACAGGGATCTGAAATGTAATAAAAACATTTGCTATAAAAATAGGCATCTGGGCATCATCTAAGTGATCTCGACTGCTGAATGAGCTACAATCGAGCTATGTCTTAGCAACTACAAAATACGCCCATTTTTTGCATTTGGATAAATGATCACTAGAAAAATAGAAAAATAAAAATTATATAACAGCAATTGCCTACTATTATTAGACACACACAAAATACATTGTGCAGTGTCTGCTAATAATCATGAAGCTCATCTCTCCATATCCATGGCAGGAGTGACAATGCCAGGAAGCAGCATGTTCTGGGAAGTACACTCAGTGGTGGGACACTCCACAAGGCATGAGACAGTTAATCCGTTCACCAGCATTCCCAGTTTTGTAATACAACAATATTAGTAAGATTCTTCAAATGCTAAAGAATTCAAACTGAGTGAAAACAGTCAGATTTCACTGAGGAGCCAAGGAGGAACAGGCATTTTGTCCCAGTCCACGCATTCCGAGATAGAAAAGCACAGACTGCAAAGCCAAAATTTTGCCTCAGTGTCAAAGTAGTAAAATAGTTCAGATGAGAATTTAAAGTAAAAGCTGGGGTGGTACACTATTTTATTTTAGTTCTGCTTATAAACCATGAGAACGTCTAGAAAGATGGACGAAATTTTGCTCATGCTTTTAAGATAAACAAAAGAACTCCTGCCTCTGTCTGACACCAGTGATGGAAAGTTTACACAAAAGGATTTTGTTCCATAAAGTTTTCAATTACAAACACCCCCCCACCAAAACAAACAAGCAAAAAAGGATTATCTTTTGGAATCTGGAAAACAAATTTACATATGGCTGAAAGAGAATAACAACTTGTACTCCAAACTGCATTCAGCAACTAGAAAAACATTGTTTTGCAAAATTTGCTGTAGCAGAAAACAGAGAAATTACTGGGATGGCAGTAGCAGAAAGAAAGAGAGGGAACCCTTCTAACAAACAGAAGCTACCATTGGTTGATTATTTTGGGGTTTTTAATGCCTTGGGGTTTTTCGTTGTTTGGGTTTTTTTCCAAGGTGTTTGAATTGAAAAATGAGGTGAAAGAAAAAAAAAAAACAACCAACATTTTCCACCTTGGTGCTTCCAATGAGAAAACTGAACACTTAGGTTCTGAATGAAAACTTTTATAAAACAAAATTTAGACAAATTAATGTTTTCTTTCGTACTGAATTATTCTGAAAGAGGAGGAGCATAATTTCTCAAGCAGCTCTGCTGACAATGAAATTCTTCAGGATTTCACAACATTGCTTCCTACTGTGTTTCCTCCAACTCCAGAGAAAAAGAAATGCAAAGATTTGCAAAGCATTAACATAATGGCAGGAGTATGATTTATTGTACTATGCATGATTTAGAGTACCATGTTTAGTCCAAGCTGGTAGCACATCTGCAATGGCATTACATGACTTTTTTCAATAACAGAAAACAGTGGCAGGAAGCAATTATATAGAAAGGCCCACTAATATAAGTCATGTAGCCTTTAAAACTAGGAGGCATTAGTTCCTATATAAAAGTTAAATCAAATCATGTGGATCATGTAATTACTGTAATTACTTGTTTTTCAAATCTTGTTAGGCATAAAGATTATTGATACTTGCTAGGCAAACAGCAGGGATGCTAACAGCAGTGGCAGCTTCACATTATTTGCCAAATTCAGAACTGAACCAAAAAATCCCCCTTTCCTTTCACCTCCGTTTACCTGATTAATCTGAACCTAACCAGCTCCTCCCTCTTTGATGCACACCAAGAATGGTTAAAGGGAAAACAAAAAGCCTCACTCAAAAATGTGCCTTACTGAGCTTCTTGTGGTTCCTGTTGCCAAGGAAACTTGAGCAAATTCCTCTCAGATAATACCCTGAACTGCTTAAGCCAGCCAGGCTTCAACCTGGTATCAGGAAAGGGAACAAAGACTGAAAACAAACAGGACAACATGTCTGTAAAGCTCATTGCGGGGAGAGAGAAAAATAAACTACAGAATAAAGAGAAAAATAAACTACAGAATAAAGCATCTGCTAGGAAAGAATATATTTCGTTTAGGTCAATTTGAGGCTTTTCAATCTCTCTCTATTGTTCCTCCAATGGAGGAACCCGTTACTTCAGACAAATGGAAGAGAGAATAGGTCTCTTGTTTCAGTTATTGAGTTGATGGTGTTACAAATCATCTGTCTTTTGGAAAACTGCCTATTAGTGTTCTCTGATCCTTCATGAAAAGGAAGCTGATTAAAATTATTAACAAAATTATCTTCCACTTTTTATTTTGAAGTGTGATCCTGGCTCAGAGAAGAACAATATCAGTAATTATCACTGGTTTAATCAGCTGCCTTTTGTACAGTTTTCTCTCTTCCTCTTCTCTCCTCACTTTCCTATTTTCTTTTCTGCTGTGTCTGATTCTAAATCTCAATGGTTTCATTAAATGTTTAGGGCCAAATTTTGGCACTCTTCAAAGCTGGCAAGAAAACAGGCATATATTAATGTTGCAAAAGCATCTTTATTACAAGCCCAAGTCCTGGCCAGCCAAGACCCTGCACACTTCGTATCCCTCCTCCACTGCATCATTCCCTGAACGGGTCATTTGTTCCAGAAGCAAGAGTTTATGCATGGGTTGGGGCGTTGAGAGCCTTGTGTGCATTGTTTATAGACTGTGATGATCTGATCTTCGGGACCCACCCTTTCTATCCTCATCATCATTGTATGGAAGCACTCAACTGCCCTGGAATGCAGCTCAGTGGACACACCACAGCCACATGAAACACCATACCTGAGCTGAGCTTTTATTCTGAGGAGAAGGATGGCCAAGGTAGACAAATACCTGAGGTCAGACCACTGGCACTTGCAAAGGGGCAGGAGAAAGGGTTCTGATCATCAGAGGTGGCTCCCAAGAGCTCTCATACCAGCTTAAATCAGGTTTGCACCAATTTCAAAGGACTCTTTCTGATGTAATAGAAAACCGAATCAAGGCAATCCAGTCTCAAATCAATAGGAGAAACCTTTTGAACTGATGCCTTCTTCTGTCAAGCTCACAGACAGTCTGCAAAGCATGGAGTGATTGCAAGATGGAAAGCAGTCAAGGATGATTTAGCTGCTACTTTGATTAATAATTAAATATGAATGAACAAGTCTATGAGAATATGTTTAAAATACACTTTTTTTATAGACCTCTCTATGATCCTCTGGTACTGTGGCAGAGGACTTCTGAGGAGCTATAAAATGAGGGGTGAATTACAGTCAATTTGGAAGGGACACTGTAAGACAGCCAGGAACTAAATTGAAGAACTGCTGAGGCTTTCCCAGCTGTCTTAAATAGTACTTTGCCTTGTTGAAGCTGCAGTCCAGACTTGGCATTTTACACCCTTGCTTTAATGTTATTTAAATAAATACAGAAAGTTTTTTTTCCCCTCTGTGAGTTTCCTTAAGGATTTTTAGATAGAAGATAAGAGGAAAATGAGCAAGAATGTGAAAGAAACTGTGTCAGAGAAGTGTGTGAGAGTTGGCAAGAAATCTTTGGCGCTATTGTGATTGACCAGCTAAGAATGCAGCAAGAGCCAAACAGCCCTCTCTGAGGATTATTTCTGCACAGGGTATACGTGAGATTGTGCTTATGGAATTTTTGCCTGATCCTTCCATTGGGAAGATGGGATTTGCTCTCCACGTGGATAGGGAGGAAAGCTCATATGTCCAAGACTTCAGTTCCTGGCAAACTTGAGTAGAGTTAGAGCTGCCTATCCATTTTTAAATACATTTTTAAGTATATTTTTAAATACATCACGGCTAATGCAAAACTCCATCTATGTGAGTGACAAAGGTACACTTTAAACACTCAATTGTCAGCAGATTTTGAAGTACTGGAAGCAAACTGTGCATTTAACATAGCTTGAAGATTGAGGTGGAAGTGTCCTGTCTACGCAAAAATATCTAATCTGTCTATGCAATAATATTAAGTGTTGGTTAAACACATCAATAATTAAATATATTCTCTTTTTTTAATGTGTTTTTCTACATGCAAAACTAATCAGAAACTCAAAAGGGAAAAGGTATAGTAAGAGAGCTCGGTTTCTCTCTGTTTCAGAACCACATGATAACAATTCTGGTGCCCTGCGTGCTGCAGCTTATGAGACCTGTCAGGCTGTGTTTGATAAGAATGCTCAGAAAGCATTCACAGTGATACCAAACTCATCCTATCTCCTCTGCCATATTTAGAAGCTTTCACTTCTCCAAGCCCTATGGATCTCTAATTTACCAACAAGCTCCCATGAAAAATCTTCATTGTGTAGCTTTTAGACAAATCTGGAGAAGGAAAGTAGTACAAAAGAAGTCATTCTGATTTGATTGAGAAAGGGGAGCAGTGAGACCATCAGACTTTGCTACCTACAGTCTTTTATGTCCACAGGATGGGGAGAGGAGTACTGTGCCCTACTCTCTGCCCATATTCTTTGGTTTTCATTATCTTTCATTTGTGGATAAATTTTCTGGATTTTTAACTCTTTGTTGTCTTTCTGATGCTCGGAGTAATTCCAAATTATTTGAAATTACTTTCCAAATGGAAAATTGTATACATTTTCCATTTGGAATCAGTTGATTTCTTCCCTAGTGATTACAAAAGAGAATATTTTTAAAACTAGCAAAGTTTGTTTCAATAGCCTCTGAAATTCTATTCTATACCCTGAAGAGGATTCAAGGTACTGAGTTTAAAATGTAATCTACTCAAGGGATTTCACTGGGTGAAAAAAAAAAAGCGTGCTGTACCTGAGGCCACCAATTAATTTCTCATTAATAACACTTGAAGGAGAGCTGTCAGTAATTGTCCCTGGCTCTCCTCCCTGGCCTACCTATCCTTACCACCCTTTGCTAGTAACAGCAGCTCTGCACCGCTCTTTGGCTCCCTTAGAAGCAAGGGGTGCTGCTGTATCTGGCCATCACATAGGTCATAACACCTCTCTTTTACTTAATAGGGTCTATAATATCTCTCTTTTACATAACAGGGTCATACATGGGAAGCTTGAAGCATGGTTGAGGAAGATACCGAAATGTTCCCTTTTAATGTCTCAGAGCAGCTAGGGTAGCTCACCTTTTTGTGACTGTATTTTCCCAGGTGAACTATTCTAAATTCAGCTTTAGAGGAACAGAAGGAATACCCTGAGTGGGGAGATGTGCAGGAGCTGGTCACAGACAATGGGCCTCCTTTCTGCAAGACATGACTGGAGATACAGTCTCTTTGGGATCAAAATGTCAAAATCCTTTTGATGACATGAACTTTTCTGACAGGTTTGAGGCACACAACATTTCCACTCCCTTACATGCAGAGAGAAACAGGAACAGAAACAACAAGGGACTTCTTTGTTGAAAATAAAAGAGGATAGGAAGGAAAGGAAACATGAGATCCATTTTAAATCATTGGAAGTGTTCAGCTGTCAAGGGAAAGATGCTGTAAAAGGACCACGTAAAACAAACATTATTACCCTAGTTATAAAAGCTCACTTAATCCTTCTTATAACTGGTGAGCCTCAAAAACATGGCTTCTACATGCCTGCAGTATAACAATTGCTTAAATCTTGTTTAAAGCTTAAACCCATAAGTCTTTTGGGGAAAAGTACGGATGTATCTTACTCATATAGGTACATATTCCTGGACACATATAGCCTGGAGCAGAGAGTGGAGTTGGCATGGAACAGGGTGGGCAGTGGCAGGTTTCCTAACCCCCACAGCAAGCTTTTGAATGAGTAGGTCTGAAGCATTATCTGACATCAGTGCATGTCTAGTATCTGCAGTTTTAATATGCTGTTTATATGTATTTATTGCTCCAGTTGGAAATCGGAAGCACTGTTATTTAAGTGCTGTTTGTCTTCCTTTCACTTTATTACTGCAATCAGTGAGATTGATCTTAATTAAAAGTCTAAAGTTCAATGATAGTTTAAAAAGGAGTACCTATAGCTTTGATGGCCTCTTGAAAAGGCTACCTGGATTTTGTCTAAAAAATGAGAATGCTGTAGTCTTCGCTTTCTTTTGCTTATTAAATGCTATTTCCATGCCTGACTTTAAGGGTTACCTTCTTAGTGAAAACATTTGTACATGTCTCTGATAAGCTAATGCTGTACTGAAGTCCCAAGTGAATTCTCCTTGGACCCTGTAATGTGTTACAATCCAAGACCTAATAACAATGGTAATTTTTAACAGTATGTGACAACATGAAATAAAACTGGTACTTTTTAAATTTACAACTGTATTATATGATTATGGATTTATGTGGGATTTTAATTTAGCCTAATGCAGCAAAACCAAATGGGCTTAAGGTGTTAAGAAAAACAGCAACAAAGGTCTTCTTTCCAGATATATCTCCATACTAATTTGCTCCTAAAAATACAAATCTCACTCTGTGTAGAAATTTAGCATCTATTTCAGTCATGTTTTCCATTTCAAATATGCCATATACCCAGTGAATTAATGAAAATGCAGCACATATGTCAACTACATAATGGCTAGATTCAGGCCAATATATGAATGGCCTGCCCTCATCTCAGAGAGGAACCATTTTAGAATAAAGGCTAAAATTAATGGAATTCCATGGTACAGTTCAGGGAGCTGTCTTTGTGCACATAGTTTTCCATCTTTACAAAAACCACCAAGGGCAAATTTTAGTAGTCACAAGTGGTCAAGGTCCGAGTCCTCATAGCAAAGGATGACCCATTAGCACTAACCATAAATAGTTCTTTAGGGCAGATTCCTCTTGTGATGGCAACACAGAACCTTGGAAGGCAAGCAACCTGTGTCCTCATCACTCTTCCAGCCACTGCCTTGTTCTGTGCTGGAGAACCACCTACACTGTCTGGTCTGTTCAAGCACTGGTATCTTTATATAGTTTGGAGACTTTCATCTTTGCTCAGAGTCATGGCAGCCCATCTTGGCTTTTGTGTGTAAGAGAATTTCACGCCTGTTTATGATGGTGCAGGCCTCAACATCTTCTGTTGCGTATTTTGGATGTAGAAAGTAGTTTAATTAATAATTAGGGTAACAATTCCTTCATAATTTGAATTTTGAGAAACACTTAACTATGTATGTCTTATTCAAGATGTCAGTATGGAAAGAAAATGCAAAATAGCAACTTACTTGTACATTTGTTACTCATTCTTCCTTTGAATGATAATGTGGGTGAAACATCTCATTTGTCAGTCATTTTATGTTTGAGTGAAATCAGCTACAGGAGAAAAAGCTGTATTGTGGATTTAGAAGGATCCAAGCCCATTTTGAGTTATACATACCCTTTTGGAAAATATTTTCAGTATGATTAACAGAAAAGAAAGTGTATTTAAAGGAGTTTCACTCTCTTGTTTGATGAATTTATATCCTTTTTGCATTTTGCATTTATGTACAAATTGAGATGTGTAGGATACTTCTGTAGGGCACAGCATAATTCTGTGTCATTCATTATGGATTTGTCTGGTCATGTGTTCAAAGCAAAGATGCACATAGCTTTCATGAGCAGTATCAAGAATTTTCATGAGCCCAAAATATTAACACACTAAAATATTTATGAGCAGTTATTCTGTTTACTCTAAGTGAACACTGATGCAGTGGCTTGATGTTCTTCTTTTCTGCTGAAACATAACTGAACATTCAAAATACATTTTCTGGCATTTTGGGGCTGCAAATCAAGAGAAAACTATAGTAAAACACGATACCATCCACTTGAAGATCTCTGGATCTTTAGCTTCAAAATGAGAGGTATAAGCATCTCAGTGGCTGCTTAACAAAATAAAAGGTTAGAAATGCAATCCAGGCAGAAGGAGGTTCCACCATTCATCCAATAATAAAAAAGTCCATTTATTGCATTATACAACAAATAACCATGAAAGATTTTCTGGAACTGGTGTGATACACAGTAAGTAAAATGGATATGTACTTTTCCCCAGGAGGTCTATCTAATCTGAGAGACAAACATGCCTGTGTCATCCACAGCCAAAATAGCCAAAAAAATTATACCAGGGTTATATTTTCTCTGGAAGAAAATTGTGCAAAAGGGCTTAATGTGCAGTCTGTGTATGTAGATCATATTCCAAATGGTGTATCCCAGAGTGTCTTTGTTCAAGAATGTCCTGGTGAGCATCAGCAAGGTGGGCAGCCCTCTGATGGTACAGAAAGTGAAAGGAAAAAGGAGTGAGAAAAAGAACAGCCAGCAAAGACTGCCAATCCCCCTGTTCCCAGCTTTACACCCATAGCAAATTGCAATGGTGATGGAAACGATTCCTGACATGGATGTCCCAGTGCTCCACTGGGCAGTGAGCTTAGCAGAGCTATACCCTGGGAAGGTCAGCCTCTAACTCAAGCCCTTTTTTCAGTTTCACTCAGCCTCCCATTCCTGTTTTATCACAGGGCAGTATCACTAGTGCCGCGGCAAGTATGTTTTGGTATCTGTAGTAGACGCTGCTGTATGTTTTCCCAGTAACAGGCAAGTAGGGACAAAGGTTCATCAGTGAGTAATGAATCAAATGCTAAGGTGGAGACAAGATTTAGTTGTTTAAACATAGTCATTGCAGGCATGTATCAGCCTTCCCTTTGAAATGTACTGAGCTACAGACGACGGGCAAGAAAATTTTGGATTTTTTCAATTTAAAGCTTGATCATATCAGCTGCTCCCAGTCTGAGCAGTTACAGGATCTTTATTTTACTAATTATAAGAGTAATTATGCCATTAGTTCTCAGAAAGTAATTTTAATAATTAGGTCAAACACAAAACGACTCCAATCTCATGACATACTAATTTAAATTGTTTGGATATTGTAATTTGGGAGGAGGAGTCAGTGCTAGAGTCATTTTGGGGATTGTAAGAAGCAAAATACAGCTGGAGAAATAACAGAAGATGAATTCTCTGTCAGAGACATTAGTTAAGCTGTTTCTTGAATGATGTTAAGTGAATAACATTACAGCTATTTGATAGTGATGACAGATAAAATTATCATGTATTGAAAAATATATTAAAGATTTGATTCAGAGGCCATAATTTTGACTGAGTATACCAACCCCCTTTCTCTGTTACTATAGCAGAAGAAAACATTTCCAATTCACCCATCTAATTTTCTTGAGAAATTAATCCATTCATATCTCTGCATGATATGTGCTGTTCTCGAAGCCAGTTTCTAATCTTAGTTGCAACCTCATAAATCTTGAACAAAATTTACAGCCACCAGGGAGCTTAGGCCACCAAAGCCAATTAAATTGATGTAAAATCCATGTACATGAGATATTTGGGACAAAAGAAGAAGAGAAAGGAAAAGGAGAGACTATTTAGGCCAGGGCAGGAAATTAAAGTAATGTCAAAATCATTCCAGACCTGGCTTCTAGCAGTCTACCTTTACCAATGCCTCTATCCATCTACCTCCAGACATTTGTCTTAGATCTCATGCCAGTGCATTTTTAGGAGTATTTTTCATGAAAGTATGTCTGAGTATGAGCAGGGTCCTTGGTATTGCATGGCCCTGGACTTCTTTTTGCCACAAGTTAGAAACATGCCTGCAAAAGTCCAAGAACTAAGGAAAGTTACTTTCTGCCAATCATGACTTACACGACCTGAGATCATTTGCTCTTGTGCCTTTGGCAGGTGAATAGCAGAGCAGATGCTTCACTTCCCAGCAAATCCCATATAAATTCAATCAATAACACATCAAACCTTTCTGATGATGATGATGATACAGAAAGCCGTGTTTGAAATCTCTCTCCCCTGACAAATTATTGTCCCCTGACAAAGAATTCTCCTCTCTGAAAGACAGAGGACAGCCACATACAAATCACATGTCAAACAATTCTAACAGTTAGGAACTCACTGCCTTCACCAACCAACAAATGGAATACAACATCTATCTCCCCTAAAGGTTTGCTGACATTCAAAGTTTTCTTGATTTATTTACCCCTACTGAGGGCACAATGGAGTGAAAAGGCATACAGGCTTTTTGCTTCACACACAAGGAACAGAGAAGACAAAACTTCAAAATTGCATTTTGTGAAATGTTTTTGCATTATTTTATTCAAGCAGTAAACATTGTGGTATAAAAATAATCTTTACATGAAAAACATATTATTCCCAGCTCACAATACACTCTTAATTTGACATTTGAAGTTAAAAATGAATGGGACTGGTGGTTTGGTCAAAGAACATGTATTTTTACTGACATAACATAAGGTTGCTGGCAAGTTTCATTACAGTTATTACAACTGTAATTGTCTTTAAAAGCGTATCAGTGAACAATGTGATTTTAGAAACTAGAAGAAGCAGTTCTGTGGAAGTATGATGAAGTTTTGCCTTTCTACTTTCTTAAATAAAACAAGCACCTTTACTCATTGGATTAATAACTGCAAAGTACAATCAGAGATTGGCAAGCATTTTCTGAAAATTCTAATTCTTTAAAATTCAATAAGAAAGATTAAAATAAATGTTACTCATGGATCAGATTGAAAGTCTTCAAATTTTCACCACTATTATTCCACATTATTTGATGAACACTTTAAAAAAATTGAAATTAGTGAAAGCCTTTAAATTGTTAGAGAAGTTTATAAATTTATGTCTGCAAAAATATGCCTAGAAACAGTTTTTCTGCTGTCTGTACAAAGTTCTGAATTTTAAACTAACACTGATGAGACAACTGTGGTTGGAATTGTTTGGGATTTTTACTTTCTAGAAGGAATGTTAGTAGTAGTGAATTTTTAAGCATGTCTGCACATAGCAGTTATGCTATTTGCAAACCATATGCAAAAGAAACCCATTTGCATGCAGTGAGATTTAGACCAGCTATGAATCCCACAAAAATCGCATGTCAAATTCTACAAAAATAAAGATGTTTAGACACTGCTTTCAATGAATTAATTGCTTATGTTCATAGAAACACTGACCATACTTCCAAAACCTAGTGAAAGGATCTTTCTAAGAGCATCAATATATCTCCTCTGAAATAGTTTTGCAGAGTTGCTCCCATAACTACCTCAAAGGCTGGTTCAATTTTGAAAAAAATATTGTGGTCTTTATGCAACAGAAACCAGATTCATTGTACGTAGTACAAGGACACACAGAAAAGGACCTTCCAGCCCATTCTGTGGAGTGGAAATCTCCCAGGGGAAGGTGGGTGGTGTTGACACCACAGCAATTTTAGTTTCCACTGAAGAGTTCTATAGGAATTCTACTGGTGTAATTTTTTTCCCTCAAAGTAAATACCTCATTTCTTGGTCAACCTTGATCACACATTTTTTGTAGTATTTGTTCACCTCTCATTCCTCAAAGAAGAAAGTTTGTCATAATAATTTTCTAATCTTGCAGCCTTCTCTTTATGTGTCTTTCATCAGCTTAAATTTACCCTGTAGCAGCAGCTGGGTTAAATTCTAGCCTGAATCCATCTTCTGTGTTTTTCTGAAGTTCTGTTTGCCAAGGTTGTATTGGTGATTAAAATATGAATAATCTGAGATTCCACTTTCTATGTCTCATCTTTTTAAAATTTTAGATTCAAAATATTCCATTTCTTTTTCATAAGCAGAGCTAAATCAGCATGGATTCAAGACTTTTGATTGGCAACAGACAGCAGCAGGAAAAAGTTGGAGGAACAGGGATAAAATTGGAGGAACAGAGATTCCTATTAACTTAGAGATCTTTTAGTCATGAAACCCTTTACCACAGTGTGTATAAGGAACAAATCAATTATAATCAAGCAGTTCAGAGGTCCTCCTAGAAGAACCTGGAAGTGGAATAGAAAAAGTTATTCAAAACTCTCAAGTGTATTTTAGACAGAGGCAGAAAGCACAGAAGTTATTCTGCTCTTTTGTTGTAACTAATAGCTACTGAATTTTGTTACAGACCTTTTCACAGATGGTCATACCTGTCTTGCATGACCTAAGGCAGATACTCCCTAAGGTAAATTTTTGAGGGAATAGATCTGGCAGGAGCATCATGCGCCTTCCAAAATGCTCTCCCAGTTCTGCTGGCCACAAATTCTTTACTGACAGCAGTCAATGATGGAGATCTCAGGAGGTTACTGTATTCAACTCTCTTACTGCACATCCTAATTCAGCTTGAGGCACTTTCACCTCTTAACCACAGCCCTGAAGTTTCCAAAATCACATCCTTCTCTCATGTCTCCTAGCTTCTGGGTCAGCATGTAAGCTACTGCCTGTTTAATACTTTTTAGTGTGCTTCTACTCAGCAGTCTGTGTCAGTGACATAGGAAGGCCATGTGTCCTAACACTTGCTCACTGCATCAGTTATCTCTCTCTGTCACTCGCTCTGTCTTTCTTCTCTGATGGTTCATGGTTCCAACAGTAGGAAAGAAAACTCTGTTCGACGTGTTCACCTATTTTGCTGTCCTTTCTCATTATTTTAGTTGTGGTGAGGAATGGACTCCAAGACCATTCCAGGCAAGTCTGCAACTCAAGCTCCCATGGTTTTCAAAGAGGTCCTCATGTCTTTCAAGAAGAACCAGGATTGGCTCCGTTTCAGGTCCCATATACTTTTGAACTCAGGAACATCTTCTGATCTATTCTGATGCTTACCTTAACCTCAAAGTAGGCAAGTAAAGTCTTGAGCATGCTAGGGTATGCATAACAGGCTGGATGTTGCCTCTTCAGGATGATCTGCATTGCACAAAACCAAATAGTTGCCTACTGAAATTTTTGTGGATAAATCGACACACTCCTCCACATAGGTAAGATGCATCAAGGCACTACTTTCTGCTCTACTTTTAAGAATACTGCCAGCCCCCATGCCCTGAAATATTACAAATAACTTGACAAATATTTCAGATATCCTAGTCTTGAGGATTTCTGTGTTGACAAACACAGCTATGTTTTAAGGAGTGCTTGATCATCTGACAATATCCTCTAGTCCAGAAGAAATAGTCATTGGACTTTGGTGTAGCCTTGAATCACAACAGTTCAAAGTACAAAGAAGTGACTGCTTTCAGCACATTTAATGTAAGAACATGATTCTATGCATCAGAGCTGCAGTGAGGATCCAATTCCTATCCCATTCAAGCCTCAGTCCTTGAGGCTGCAGAGAGTCCTGGCCTCACTGGAATAGAAGTCTGTTTGCTCTGGTAGTTTGGGTTGGTTTATTGTGATTTCACAGTTTTGCAACAGTTTTATTGTACACTATTGTCTGCATGAGGCAAAGAGAAAGTTCAAGAGAGAAATACCAGGACTTCTGCTGGGCTGGAGATGCTTCCTGCAGCAGTTCTCCTGTAGGTGGAATGCAACATACTTAGTGCTGCCATAAATGATTCAGGATTTATTAGAAGCAGGCAAATGTCATTCCCGTCACAATGCAAAAAGTACTTTAGTAGTCTTATAATACTCATCACCACTTTTTGTGTGGCATCCATGAGGTCTCTTAGCAGCTAAAATACAAATGGAGAAAAGAGGTTCTCTGCCACAAGGACCTCATGATCTGGTCTTTCAAAAAGTGTGCTGAAGGTAGTGATGGGCTGGAGAGAAAGAAGGAGAGACATCAACAAAATGAAGCAGTTACGCACTGGGAATAAGTTCATGTCCCAGCAAAAAGACAAGGTAGAATGATTATGCTGCTTTTAACATTTTGGAAATGACAGAAAAAAAGGTTCTAGAAACTATCTTCTTGTAAAGTCTCATGGAAATTCCTTTTTCACGTGGGACCTTGATGTCCTGGGATCAATACAGTGGAGGCCATCCAAACCCTTAAAGCCTCACCATGGTAAAAATATGTTTCTCAGGTGTTCTGGTAATATTCACATGATTGTAACTTTATTCCCTCTACTTTGTCCGTTACAAAGGAAAATAAGGTTACTATTTTAAATGTGGGCACTATTGTACAAATGGCCAGAGCAATGTTGCATGAACTGTTTCCATGCTTTTTGCCAGGCAGTTTTACAGATGCTGGCAATAGTACAGCAATGACTTGAACCTATTTCTTTGGGAATGAATTCATCAGGGCTAACTCACAGCATAATTTGAGCAATGGAGGAAGCTTTCAGCAAATTTTTTAGAAGTACTTAAGAAGTGCCTCAATCAGCATGAAAAAAAGCATGAAGAATTAATTCCTAGGTTCTCTCATATTCTCAACTATAAGAATGATAGGACAAATGCAAAATGAAAGCAATTTTTAGCTTAAACAGAATTAATCTTAGCAACAAATTTGGGTTTACTGTGCCAAACTGTTGTTTCGGTTTTAGGGTAAAGCTTTCTTTTCCTTAACTAATTATTCCCTAGTTATCCTTAAGAAAAACTCAACATTTTCCATTACTCATAGCATCTTGCATAGCTATGTAGGATTTATTTCTGCATATAGATGAAATGGAGATCATCCTAACCCTCTATTTTATTGTTATCCATCATTGCATCTTACTTAATAAAGATGCTATGCCTCAGTCTTTATTGAAGTTTTTCAGGTCACAGAGAGCTCAAGTCACAATCTCTCAGTTCTCTACTTCACAGAAATAAAAAAAAAAACAAAAAACACTCTAGCTTTCTAAAAATAAGAACATTCCTTCATACATGAAAAAAAGAAAGCATCTGACTGCTGTCTCTGTGACTGGTGTACCATATTGCATCCTAGATCACACAATGTATCACATACACATTTGGTGCAATTCCTTGGCTCATTCTCTCACACAATAGGACTCAGTGGAGGACATTTCAGAGCAGAGGGGCTTCAGCTGAATGGATGGCTCCTTGAGAAAGTCACGGCAGGACCTCTATAGAAATACATTTTGGTGATAAGGGAAAAGGTTCCTCAAGATGGTACTTCATTTAAGGGTCACAAAAACTTACAGCAAGACTCTGAAATTGAATGGGACTATCAAAGAAAGCAGCAGAATCACACAAGTAATCATAGCAACTTCTGTCTGAGACTCCACGTGACTGACCCCATTTACTTTGACACTGATCATTCTGTTCTTCATTGGTCTTTATGGAAATTTTCACCTCTACACTGTCTGCCAGTCTCGATGGTAGGGATGATGAAGATGGTGGAAGTACCATAAAGACTAATGTACTTGATGCATTTGTTCACTGCTTGTGGGAAGAGGTGGAGGTGATTTTCCAGGTGAGGCGGCGGTGGAACACTGGCGCTAAGTCTGTGACAGAGCTCCCCCTGATGGTGTTCTGCAAATGTCGATGCACTGACGGGGGTCCCAGGTGCTGCCCCTCCAATTTCTGCAGCAGCAAAGGCTGATCGGACCAGCTTGGTCTGTAAAAGTCTCCCACTGCATTCCCCTTGAAAACAACTTATGGATACTACAGAGAAAGACCCATATTTTTGTCATTAAATGTCAGAAATCCCTCTCATCCCTGAAGATAAATAGGCTGGTTCTGGTGGTGGTACTGAACCACGGCACTGCTGAAGGCCTCATAGGGAGGAGACAACGGAGCAAATATTAAGAGCTTTCGTTGGGCTGTTGTTGTTGTTGCATTTTCTCTCACTAATCGCTTTGCCATGTAGAATAAACTAGCTCATGATTTTTTGAATCCTTGAGCTTGGCAATGCTGTTAACATGTAACAGAGTTTGTGTCTGATGATCCTCCAAAATAAACTGACTGTATGTGAAGCGACAGGGGAACTTGGTCATCAGATGTAAATCCTCCACTGCAGGCTCGCAGTATTTCCAGGGCCAAGTACTGAAAAATCATGCGTTGGATCCCTTAAAAATCACAAAATTCTCTTTAAAATCATGACTGTTACATAAACAGGCACATTTTGGTTTTGATTGTTTTTTACATTCTCTAGTGGTCCTTGGAGCCTTCAGGCTACATATGAGTGATACTTTTTATTTCCAGACTTCTGCCACAATATATGGCCTTGAAACATTTTTCTTTGATATATGAATACTGACATTTTAACAAAAATCATATGAACCCTCAAACTAGATCTTTAATGAAGACACCAATAAAGTGCAGCTAGGGAGAATTGCATGGTCTAAGCATAGGGCTACTGAACAAAAACTTTGAATTATAAACCTGTCTGAGACAAAAATCTTTACCTCAGTTCCCAGACAAAAATCTTTGCCTCTAGTTCAACTTCTACATCTGCACAGCAGGACTAATAGTACTTTATCCCAGGGCTTAATGAATATGGTGATTTTACCATTTATCTTACTCAAATATCTTGAATGCAAAAAGACTTTGCAAATTCTATGTAGTATTATTCTATGCTGGTTTATCCTCTAAGAAAAAACTCGGTCATACCATACATTCAGGTTTTTAATTTTTCTAACCAACATGACTTAGAACAGGGTTTTTCCTGTAGAAAATAGCAGTGAGGGGGGCACAGAACCCAGCCTCAGTGGGGTGCCTGCTCCCTGATTTGCAGCCACTCCCAGGGCTGGCTGGCTGGCATGGCGCAGCTCTGCCTGTCAGTGCTAGTGGAATATTCCATTATACATTAAACAATGTTTTCCAAAACAGATGAGTTATTTCTTACTGAAAACAACAATAACAACCCAATCCCCTGGAAGAAAACTTAAATCATTTGTATTACCCAAACAGCAGGGCACAGACTATCAGTGCAGTTTCATTCACAGTGCTGTTGCCAGAGCCACACCTAATGACCTCCTGAGATGATCTTCATGCCCTGAGATGGTACCATAAGCATAGGCATTAATTTAGTATGAGGAACTATAGTGATTAACTTCAAATGACTGGCTGAAATAACGTGGTAAGATGCTTCTGAGCCTGTGTCAGAACAGCAGGCTAGCCAATAAACACTGGCTACCACAGTTTGCATTTAGATCACTCCCTTTATCCAAAGCACGTTATAAATATCAGAGATTTTTTTTGTCTCACCCTGGACAGACAGATAAAGCGTGGTTTAAGAAGCTCCACAGGGAGCAAAGTCAGGCATCTGCATTTGCTCTTAACAATACAAGTGAGTGGTTCAAGGCCCAATGACTCTGTCCCCCACATTTCCCTAAGTAACCAAGCACTGCAATATTGCCGCAGTTTAAGCACCCAAGTCACAAACTGCAGTCAAAGTTGTTGGCACAAGATCATTAGCAAATGACTCCCTTAGTCTGCTAATGCCCTGGGTTCATACCCTAACCACTAATTCCTGTAGGAAATGTATTACTCGTTATCATGGTTGAGTACATGATTCACACTTTCTGGAAGGTTTCATTTTATTCTTTAATAGCACAACTCTAATTTTTCAGATTTTCTGATGTGAACCCATGTAAATCACTCTTTAGAGCCAGGGACGTGTTTTAGGGGAGCAGTTGCTCCTTTATTTTGACTTGTACTTCTCCCAGGGGCATATCCTAAGGAAGTTACTGTACACATGGTGTATGTGGGATTTAATAAATAGGAAAGACATGAAATTTAAGTGATTTTTGGCAGTTATCCCTTTGTAAATGTTAGCTTTTTCCCTGCAAAGGGTGTGTAACCCTTAGTGAATCAGCCTTTTAGTGTTTTATTTGGTAACAGACTTAATAGTATGTTGTACAGTGTCTAAAGGCTTAAGATTAAAATGATACGTATCCGGTAAAAGGACTGAGCTAATCCCCACCAGCTGGAATACAGTGCTGAGGGGCCCTCCTTTCTGGATGGATTTTGCGTTGGAATTAAGACCTCTTCTTAAAACAAATGAAAGAAAGTTTGCAGAAGCGAAGACATACAGTAGTGGAGCAAAATGAAGTTGCAGCAATAAAGCTACAGAAACCCTTCTTTCTACTGGCTCCAATCTTCCAGACTAGCTCAGACAAAGCATCAGTCCCTGCTTGCTGCAGTGCTGGGGCAGACAGCCCTTCTCTGCTGTGTGCAGGCATCAGTCTAATAAAAAGCCTTCTTCCTGATTTGGAAGATGTATTACTCCTGGATTCAAATGCTTCCAAAAATATATGAGATGTAGAAAACACTCCTCATTTGCCAGAAACACATTGGAGTTTTGCTTACATTACATTCTTCCCTCGTATATGTTTAAAAAAAAAAAAAAAAGGAAAAAGAAAGGAGGGGGGAAAAGAGACTGTAATACATTGAAGTAAAAACTTTCATCACAATGATAAGATATAACTTTGGGTAAAGAGACTGGGAGACAGCTCAGTCAATACTGTCTTGAAATCTTCTTTTACACCTCTTTCTGAAGTATAAATATGGACTTCATCCAGTTTTCCCAATCTGAACGACTTTGGCTGGGGGAGGTTGGTATGGAAGTCATTTCCCTTTTAGGTGCAGTAGCTGCTTTCCACAGACTCAACAAAGACATGAAATATCATTAACATCTGATTCTGAAAGGCTGACAACCACTTCTTTGTTTTACACAGCCGTCCAGGGAAAGCTGCTGTGTATTACCATATCTCAAGCAAAATTATATCTATTAAGCTCTGATAGGAGCTCTGGAATATTTCTCTCATTTGTTCTGGGACATGGTGATTGAATATGTCTATTGTTTTCCCAAATCAGCATTTTGTAATTTAAACAGTATTATGTGTAAACATTATTTCAGTTAAGGGTGGGTATTGATGGGCCAGACTCCTAAGCCTGTGACCTGTTTGGGACGTGGTTTCAAGGATAAGGTCTAAAACCTCCCATATTAAAAAGACAGAATGAGGTGAGATAGTTTGTCCAGTGGGTGCCGAATCACAGCAGAAAATAGTCTCCTCCTCCTTCAAACAAGCAGGAAGACTCTGCAGGCCTCAGCAACGCTTCTCTGCTCCACAATAGAAGGAAAGCAAGTTGAAAGTCTTGCCCAGGGGATTTCTCCGCTCCAAAACTCATTGGAAGAGAAATCAGGAAATGCCACTTTTAATGTGTGCTTAATTCTAAAAAACAATCAAAGCATTCCCATAGTTATTTTAGAAGGTGCAAAAAGCATTTTTGTCTTCCTCTAATTCTAACAGCCCATCAGGATCACACTATTAGTGCTAAAATCCTCTATCAGAAATTAGATTTCTTGGTCATATAGAAGATACAAGAATTATTACTCTTTTTCCTTTCCTCTTTTTTTTATTTTTGGTTGACTGTAGGAAAAGAAAATTGAATTTTTAAGTAATGTTGTTAGCTAATTATTTGCAGGACTGAGCAAATCCTCATCAGATGATGATTTTTTTTTTTTCATAGTACACATAATTAGCATAAAATAAACCTAGTACTATAAATTAAATGTTTTATTTGAAGGAAAGACTTCAACCTGCATGTCTAAACTGATCCAGTTTTAATTGTTCTCAGGTTTTCAAATCTTGCAACAAGCATAAATAAAAACTTCCCAGTTCCTCTGTCAGAAAGAATAGTTAAGCACGGTTATCTCCCCGCTTTTGCAGAGAAACTAGTTCCAAAGCAAGGAAATACTTTGGTGAAAGGCCAAAAAGAGCATTTGTGTCAGATCTGGGAACAGAACTGTTATCTGCTGCCTTCTAGGCATTTGCTTTAACCACATCCTTCCTTCCAATACACTGCAAATTCTTTTCACCAAACATTTCTTTACTGCTTATTTCTTGTTATTAAGCACCTGAAATCTAACTGGAAAAAAGAATGCAAAAACTTTACACAAGGCATTTATGTCCCTCTTTTGTTCATTTTTTCTTTAATATTCTGGTGAAAACATTTCCTGGAAATTCAGAAGAATGTTGCAAACCAAAGTGCTGCACAAAGATATTTATCAATAATCTCACCAAGTGGCATGATCTCCTAGGAATGCAAGCAAATATTCTGTGTTACAGTTAGGATTTTCTGTTTGAAATTCAGTCCTTGGTGTTATTTGCAGGGACAGCAATGAAGGCAGCGTGGGATACTCTGGCAAAGTCTTGGCTCTTAAGATACCTTGTCCTCACACTAGCAGGTTGCCCTGGAAGAGGCATTTGCCCCTGTAGTGTGGCTTCTCCTCGCCCAGAACTACTGTGTATATGTAAACAAGGTAAGTTACGTTTGGAATTTAGTGTTCCTGCACCACTTTTTTTCTCCTTTTGCAGAAAGGTGCCCTTCAAAGAGCTAGCTGGAAGGGAGGTCAGCCTCTGTCAGAGCATGTCAGGAGAACATGTTAGTTTAAACTCATACTTATGCTGCCCTCACCTGAAATGTAAGTCCAAGATCAAATATTAAGTATTTGAGCATATTTAGCATATTTCAAAGAAAATGTCCAAGGCTGTATTTTTAACTTTTGATTAATTTATCTTAATGTACTCTCTCCCCTTATTTTGATAGATATATTTATGTCTTTTTCAGTCATGAGAGGGAAAAAAAAAGCAAGAGCGAGATGTGCTTTTCATTCTCTCTCTCCATCCCTGCTTTTGCTCATTTCACTAAACAAACCAGTTACAATCACTTTATTAGCCTCCTTTCTGAGTTTATGTTCCAAAAGCCCTTCTACTCCAGTGTCTGTCTTTTCCTGGTGTCAGGCAACGGGCTGCAACTGCTTCAAAATCTCAAAAAATTTGTTGCTAGTAACTCAGTCTAAAATTTTCAGACAGTATTAGGCTGAAGTAAAGCATGCACAGATGCGGTGCCATTGGGGTTTTCTACCTGCTTATAGTGGCTTTTAATTTGATGCATTAAATTAATAGCTAATTTAATAGGACTCTTAATGCAAGGCATAAAAAGGAGGAGTTTCTCACACTCAGAGAACTGAGTACACACACTTCAGGTTTGTGTACAAACATGGTGATTCTCACCCTATTTAGTAGCACAAAATCTAAAATACAGACCTGTTTTTTGAGAACTTTCTCTGCTTAATTTAAAAAAATCTCATGTAAAATTTCTGACTTTTGTACTAGACTTAAAACAAAAACAGCCTAAACTGTCTAGTTTATTTTATTACCATGTTTCCCACCCCCTGTTACGCTGATAACAGACTCTTTGTTAGGACTTCTAACTTAAATTGCCTGGATAGTGTGAAGCAATACCTGATTGGGGAAATAGTAATCATTTTTCCCTTGTTTTTAGATTGCTCACTTTATTTAGCTCACTAATTTGGCATGTTAGTATTTCTAAAAAAAAAAAAAAGATTTAATCTTTTTTAAGAGTACAGCCACTTGTATTTTATGCAATTCAATTAGCTTCTCTAAAACGTCTATCTAAATTCCATTAATGCTTAGCCAATCACATTGGTTTAAGTTCTTCTTCTCTGTTTGTCTCAAACAGCCCTAGAGTTTTAACCTTTTTCTTTTGTGAGTTTTTCTTTATGAAGCCTCTATCCTGGGCACCAGCATGTTGGTGGGACCCGGGTGGAGAAGAACGGGGTGGGAGGGAGGATTGACGTGACCAAGCAAAGAACCTGCCAAGAAGTTCAGAACCCAAATACTTCTTTGGGTGCGAGTCCAGACTAACAGCACCGGTTTGTTTGAAGTATAATGCAAATGCTCCCATAAATATTAAGGGCATTTTTTGGCTAAATGACTGTATATACAAGGCAGGGTTTTCTTGACAGATCTCTGCCATGTTTCGTGTTGTTTGGTTTCAGGACACGAGTTCCGTGCAGGTAAGAGACTGGCCTGATCTGTCATTTGGGGAATGGGGAATGGCAGGGCTGCAGGCGGCTCAGCTGCATCACCGTTACTTTTCCATGGACCAGAGCACTCTTTCACAGGGCTGAAAGTAAAGACCAGGTATATGCCTTTGTTTTCCTTAGGTAAATATTTCCTCTTCTCCAGCAGTCTGTGGTGCAGGGCAGCCAACACGTATCATTCCCAAACAAGCAAGGGAAAAGGAGATCTCTTGTGGTCTGGACTACCAGCTCTCCAATAGCAGGGATAAGAAGAAAGGTGACGTGACCTTTTCAGCTGCAGCTGCTGTTCTGGAAACACCTTCCTAACATGAACCAATCAGTAAAGCTTTGAGAGCTGGCTGAAGCTCTTCATACATAAGCAGGAAGTCAGTTAAAACATGGGAGATTCGTGACATTGTAAAAGCCTGTGAATGTGATAGGCAAGAAGGGAAATTGCCAAGGAACTAAAATTTGACCTCCTTCATCCCATTGGTAGCAAAACTTCGCAGTGCTGCCAGAGGAAATGAATCAACAGAACTCAATTTATAAACACACAAGATCAGACAAAACTGACATTAAACATTTACTGAGCTTTCAAAATAGGAGCAGCATTTCACATATCAATAGTTAACAGAAGAACATGCTTTTAACCTTTTTCTTTTTAATGAGCAGCTCCAGCGAATTAAATATTTTGGGTATTTTAGGACTAAGTTACAACATAGGTGAATCTGATAGGGTTTCCATTATCTGGTATCAGGTAGGAGCTGTATATCAGAAAGGAAGCTGAAACAGAAGGCCCTGTCACATGGATGGAGCACACATTGAGTGTTTATTTTTTCAGATTGAATATCCAGTCCCCAAGGTGAAACAATAATGAATGACATCTTACTGACTGCCCAGACAGATCTTATGCTGCACTTTCAGATAATATGTAGTAATTCAATATCAGTACTCAAAAAATCCTGTGTTCATGGAAACCAAAGGAAAAGAAACTTCTTTGCCCGAGCTGGGTTTCAAGTTAACAATATAAACGTGGGAGGTTTGTGTTTTGGTTTTGTTGTGGTATTTTTTTTAATTCATGATTTGCATTTTAATTGGGTTTGGATAAATTTCATTTTATTTATGATGTGTTGGGATTTCACATTTATATTTTTGTTTCAATACACTTGGTCAACCTACTATATAGTTTGATTTCTTTTTAAGTCATTAAATTACTCCTTGTGTGAGATGCAGAAAACACATAGGCTTTCATTTTCAGAGCCTGAGTAGGGAAGTGATTGTACTTGCACAGACACCATTAGTCTGCTAGACACATGCTCTAGCTTTTGGCCTCCTGAAATTAGACATTAAGCTTAATATTAATATTGATCAAAAAAGAAGGACCATGCCTATGAAAATATTTTGAAAAAAAATTAATAGTTTTTCAAAAAGTTTTTCAGAGAGTTATTTTCCTTAATTCCGACAAAAAGTCAATGTTTTCATGGAAAGAAAACATGAGTGATTAAAAATATGGTTTGCTTGGAAAAAACCCAAACCAATTTTATTTCATGAAGCAGACCATCAGAATGTGCAACCAATACCTTTGGACAGAGTATGTGTACCCCGAATTCCAGCCTACCAGGAAATGTCCTCACTCTGCAGTCTGCAGATACGTAGACAGGTTTGTCACATGAAAGGTGTAAGGCCTGGGAGTAAAAAGAGAAATAATATTTATTTAGATTATAAAATGTACACTACTGAAATGGAAACAATCCAAGCCTCAAAGCAGCTTCAATGGAATTAGAATGACCACTTCGATTTCCCACTACTAAATAAATGGGTCATGTCATTACTGCAGTCTGACCACTGCCACAATAAAAGCATCTTATGCATCTCCAAAGAACCATAGAATTTCCTAAACTCACCCAAGACATTAGGAGTTGAAAATCCATAGACAAGTACAGGTCTACTGCTAGCAGTTGTTGATTAAGCTGTAAATTATGTGAAAAAGGCAAATAATTTTAACAGATTCCATCTGTAATTAAGCTGTAAGTCATATCAATGTCATGTACTGTTTTGGAATGGAAAATTGCTGTCTGTATTACTGAGGATACTGAGGATTGCCCAGAAAAATTAAATTTTTTTTCCAAAATGCAGACCTTGGTGATTAACATCTAGGAGTCTTCAAAGGGTTTTTTTAAGTAATACACAGAATTAGACAAGGGAAGTAACGAGGTAAATTTAACTTTACTTCTGAAAACACAACATTTAGAACTTGAGCTTACACAAAACGAAAATGCAACTTCCAAGCAAGGACAATAACCAAATTGTCGATCAGCTCGCTAGGAGGAGAACTTGATATTCCTAGAATATCAATAAAACATATTATGATTGATTATAATTACACAGATTTTTCTAAAACAGACAAATTTATTTTCTGCTTAGAGGACTACACTACTCCTCCCGGGGCTTAGGGATCCCAGTACATCCCTTTTGGTCCTGGGTCATGGTAAGAACGTTCTTCTCTCTAAATGTTGCTTTCTTTACACATTATGCCTCTCTTCTTTTACAGTGAATGGAGGGAGTGGAATTCAATCTGCAGTGAATTCAAATAATTATATGTACAACCTATATTTAGCACCAAAGCTTAAATATTGCTGATTGATAAAAGAAACTGAAGATGAAACCCCTAGCTTATCATTATGTTGTCTCACATAATATTAGTAATACTTGGCACACATTTCATGTTCAAAGCAATTCAGAAACATTAAGTAATTAACCTACATACGATTTAATGCCTTCTGCCAAGATTGCTGTACACAAGCAAGTCGCTGGAACAAAAAAGGAACTAAAACCAGATTTAATCTGAGAATATGAGTAACAGTTATAATAATAATTCTTTTAATTTTTCATCTAGGCTTTTGCCCAACGTATTTTACAATTTTTTAATGAACAGGTGACCAACACTTCTGGTTCTTAGTTGCTCAGAAGTCACACTGAACTCATCAGTAGAGATATAAAGCCTGAGTACCCATGAGTGACAAGTGGCAGACTAGACTGACTGGGTTGTGTATTGTATATAGCACTTACCCTCTAAAATTCTGTCACCCCCTGCCAGCTGCTGAACAGGAAAAAAAAAAAAAAGAAAAAAAAAAGTAACACAGTATAAATGAAGAACACAAAACCATATAAAGGGAGGTTTTACTATTTAAGGAAGCACAAAGAACTAAGGAAGGCTTTCTTGCTGAAACCGACTCATTGTTCTGAGCAAAAGTCAGAAATTCTGAATAACACAGACCTAGTCTGGGGTTGTGTTTTTTTGGCTTTGATTTCCTCATTTATTTATTATTTTCCACAGTTATTTTTTGAATTAACCACAGTCTCTGCTCCCATGGTAGAAAGACATTCTTTCGCTCCCTCTGCATGGCATATAATTTGCTCTTTTCTACATATCTTGTAATCCTTCTCTTTATTCCTCACCTTCTGTCAAGAAGGTGGACAATGAGCTGAAAAGTCTGCAGAAAAGGAGTTAGTGATCCATTTAGCTCAGCAGCAGACCACAACAAGTTGCTGGAAAAAGCAAGCATCCACAGCAGCAGTATATCTCCTGGCTGTGCCTCTTTGCACAAAGCAGATCACCCTGCAAAAAATGCATCAGTTTCTTCTACTCTTTAAACCCCACAATTGTGGGTACATTTTTATCCCCAATGTAGATACATACACATTTCTCCAAACAAAAAATACTTTTGAATATTACTGTCTCCACCTTTTCAACACGTACCACGGTTTTACGAGGTCTTTGGTGAGTGTAGGGTTAGTGGGAGCTGGCATGAGACAGGTGATTGTTTATGGAGTCATAAGAGAGAACAAAGACAGAGTTGTGCCAGCCAGTAGGCAGGTGGGGTCAGGATGCCTTCATTTCAATATGGATTAAATGACAAATATACTATAATATATGAAAACATACAAGGAAAAGCACACAAAGGAATGAGAAAAGGCAGAAGAAAACAAGCTAGGGAATGAGGCCAGGAGGATAAATTATGAAATATAAGTCTTTGGAAAGAAAATTACCTTCTGTGGTTTTTTGCTGGACAAGCATCAGAAAGAGTGAGCTTGGTGACAAGAGCAAGTGAGGAGGAGACAATAGAGACCACTTGAAGTAGCAGCAAGAAGGAGATGGGCACAGACTAAGAGCAGCAGAGTGCTGCAGAGCCATGTATCCCCTGCCCACTGTCCCAATGCTTCGGAAGCCATAGAGCGCTCAGCCAGCCGGCAGAGACCTGCCAACACAATCACAAGTTGGTTCCACTGATTCGGTCTCCCACCCATTGTAAGGGGCTGGGAGGATCCTGGAGGTGGAGGAAGGACAGTCCCTTCATCCTCTCCTTCTCCTCCTCCCAACATCACTGGCACTATTTCTCTCTCTCTGCGCTCACTCTTTCCATGAAACAGACGGCAGGGGGGGCGAAGAGAAGGGAAGAGTGGAGGTGGCGGGTGCTGGTGCCCCAGCCTGGCAGCTGGGTGGGCTGTGAGGTCCTGGGGAGCTGCAGGAGCCATGCAGAACCTGGCTGCTCGCACGTCCATCAGCACGTCTCTGCACTTGTGGAGCGGGGAGGGGAATATTGGATATCACTTTGGTCAGGGCTGAATCTATAATTGAGAAGATGAGAGTTCATTACAGATTTTGGCCTTGGAGTGCTTGTCTTGGCAAGAGGCTTAGCTGAGTGTTAAAATCATTACCAAGTGGCCTAAATCTAAACAAACACCCACCTTTTCCATTTATTACCAGGATGAAATGACTTGCCTTGTAGAACTGAAATACCTGTAGCTGTCAGCTTCTCATTTCCCAGTGGTGCATAAAATTCCCTCTCCTATGGCTGGCTTTCCCTCTGGTCTAGCTTTCCCTTATGTTATTCCACTGAAAAGAATTATGTATTAAATTACAAGTTATCTGTCACAGAATGAGAATTTCACTTCACACCAGAGAGAGGTCTGTTGTACAAAGCTTAGAGCTCCTTTTTCTCTGGTGCTGTGCTGTAAAGCAAGTCAAATGTTAAGTAAAAAAAAAAAAGTAGGATGACTCTAACATGATGGTAGATGATAATTCAGGCATATACAGCAAGGGAGACATTTCTCATCTTATGAATAAGTAGCTGTATAGAACCAGACAATATTCTTAGAACTGTGTTTTTGTCACTGAAAGTAAACTGGTGGAACTGTAGGTGTGGAGGAATGACTGTAGTTATTTTAGAGATTTCTTTCCCCATGTTTTTCCCAAAGAAGTCTCTCTATATTGTTCCAGACTCCATAAATGCTTCAGGAACTGTGACCCATTTGCCAATCCATTCACACAGAGTACAGCTATTAGCATGCAGAAACCACAGCACTCTCCCTAAGAGAACAACTTTTTATTATTACAAAGGAGATAAAAATGATTTATTATATATTATATTCCATCACTGAAAACCATCACCCATGAAATATCCCTCTGTTTCTACCTCCTTATCCAAAGATAGGCTGAAAAGAGAAGAAATAGAGCTACTGATTGGGGGACTTTCCCCCCGATTTTATTTGTGTGTGCAGAACATACCCATGAAGAAACACGTAAAGCAAATCACTCAAAAGAGTGATTGGAAACAAATTTAAATGAGTAGTGTTTAAATAATTAACACCTGCCAAAGTAGGAACAGAGGCCTTATTGCTGATATTAAATCATATCCTTTAACGTCTGAAACAGATGACAGTAAGTAATTCCAAAACAGTCAAGACAGGAAACCAGTTTTTAGTTCTTGGAAAGTTGAATTAGTTTCAATAAAGTTGATAAAAAGCCTATTTTGATTTTGCTAATTCTACTATGGAAAGCCAGTTTTACATTAATTTAATTTTTTTTTTTTTTTTTACTAATTTAATATACTGTAACTGAGCAATTTTGAATCATGATTTAAAGTATATTCATTATTCAGTAAACTAATGATGTATGTTCCACCTGGCTGCTGCAGAGCCCGGTAAGTAAAAACTGTGGGTAGTATCTTGTTACCAAGAACAAATATCAGACTTGCCAAGTTTCCAGTCAGTAAATATAACTCACAATAGCTATGCCAGATAGGCAAATAAGGATGTTCCGTTACAGAAGAAAAACCAAAAAAGAGATACTCTGTAGCAGCTCAGTCTTAAAATTCAGCTCCATAAAAGCACCCGTTGCAGAAATTGGCAATTTTGCCTGAGAGTAGACTGTGGTGTAACAGTCTGGAGCAATGCCTAGAGTTTTTTATTCAGGAAGAGTTGTGTGCGTGTGTCTGTGTGTGTGTGCGTGTGTGTTAAAATAACATTAATGTTGAAACACACATGAGTAAAAGCAAAGCTATTCTGGCTGTCACCTCACTCCTAATTCACCTCCGTCTCCTGGTACTTCATCAAACTTGTGCTGTGTGGTTTGATCACAGGCTGATTGTATTTGGAGACTCCCTTCAAGTAAAAATATGTCTGCTCATCTTAGATATTTTTTTCAATGTCTGGACCTCCTACAGTCACTAATGGATGTTATCAATGCAGCATTGCCTTGAGGTGGGTCTGGGCATGCAATGGGCTGAGCCCAGCAGCTCAGAATTACTGTCCCAACCTTAAAGATGTGAAGCGTGGTCAAGATCTTCACTCCCTGCTCCCTGGAGCAATGCAGTTCTTTCCCTAAAGAACAACAAAACTCTTTTGTCAAGCAAGGACTTTCTGGGGACAGAAATGGTCCACCATTTAAAAAAAAAATTAAAAATAATTAATATTTTGAAGTTAAATTGAAAAAAAATAAAATCCTCCAATAAAATAAAGACCATGACAAGTCTAACCACCTCCTGTTTCAAATGTAAGCGTCAGTTCTTTGTCCTGCCTTCTCTAACATAAATATAAGGAGATAGTTATCTGAAAAAACCCACATCTTAAAAACCTGATTAAACCCAGGCAGTGGGGCCATCTCGGAACATGCATCGGGCGCTTTGTGTTGCAGGTCCATCTGAGCAGGCCTGGCAGTGCTAATAGCAATAGCAAGACCAAAATCAGACAGGTCAACTGGAAACTTTGGCAAGTGGCAAAATCCCCAAACTGTGTGCACATGTTCTCCTATAAGAAAAGGATGAAAGAACCAAACAATTTGAATGATGCACAGTCACATAACTTAATGTACGGTTGGCAGACATTCAGTTCCAGTAGGAATGGCTGTGGTATAAAGTTAATATAAAAGAGTACTTTACAGATGAGGTAACTAAGCTACAGACAGATCAAGCTGTCACTTGTTCCTGTAGAATTTGAATCAACCTTCTCAGTTAAAACATCCTTTTTCTGTATGCCTCATTTCCAAAGCACAGCAAAGGATGTTTGAGTGGCTACAGCATTCCTCAATGAGAGCAACAGAGAGGGGGAAATCCTGGGGGAAGAGGGAATATTTTACGCCTTTAGTGGCCAGAGATGGAATAAACCCAAAATATGGAATGCACTGACATGAGATTCAGCCTCCCTTTGATTTTATGGTGGTCAGAATTGAGGACCTTCTTCCTATTTGAAAACACTGTGTCAGCTTTCTTTATAAACAACTGCATTTTTTTCTTAAAAAAAACAAAAAATACATTTGACTTCTTACTGAATAAAGGGAAAGGAAACTGAAAACTCCTTCGTTTGTATTTGAAGCAAATAGACACAGAAAAGAGACTCAGAGTTTTGAAATGGAAGAAATAAAAGTGGATTTTACTGTTTTTGCTTGTCCCTTACAGTGAAAATGTGCACTGTGCATTCAGTTATTCCACCCCACCCTCTCCAGAAGTCCTTTATTTAGAACATGGACACATATTACAGAATAAACTTAAAGTTCCTTCAGACAAAAATTTAAAAGTAGACCTCTCAAAAGCTGTATCTTCTTTTGTAGTTATGGCAGGGCCTTTTCTGTATTAGAAACTAAACATTGGTAAAATCAATCAAGTTCACTTTGTGTCCTTACATTCCTCACTTTATTTTTTTAAATTTTAATTAAGAAACCACTTCCCAACTGCAGGCCAGCAAAATATTTGGGGGCTAAAATTAACAACTTGAAACCAATTTTTTTAATATAAAAACTCCTTTAGTTAAAATGTAAGAGGAGGTTTTCCAGATTGCCTGAGCAGACGCATGCCTGCCCAGTCCCCAGGGCTGGCTGCACCTGCGGGAGCCTCCGCTCCCTTCCCGCTGCAGCAAGTGCTGCTCCTGGTGCCCCAGGGAGGCAAGAGCTCTGCGGCAGCCGAGCCAGCAGTGCTGCAGCATTGTGCCCAAGCTGGAGGATGTTTGCATTCCCTGCAGCTCTCCCATGACACAGTACCATGGACCTTTACAGATCGGCAGTGTGGTATTGTTTTAACTCTTCTCCCTTTTTGAAGGTATCTGAGACAATAGGACACTTAAGTAGTCCAATATTCTCAGAGTCTAAGTGCAGTGCTGTAACATAGGAAATATACCACCATCCTGACAGTGATGTTCTTTTAACAAATTCTATTTTAATGGAATACATGGATTAAAAATTAAGTCTATAAATTAACCTAGGACCTGGATGTAACTAGGTTATTGCTAGAGAAGAGCACCACATTTAACTGTATTGTACAAAGAGGAACTGACAAGGCTGTGCCAGCTCATATAACATTATTTTAATCAGTTATGTGCTAATGACAAGAATAGAAATGAGACACAATTTAATGAAATAATACTTTCCAGCTTTCCTTGGTCAGACACAGATTTGCCAGGTCATCTCTATACCTTGAATAGCTGCATCCTCTCTAGTAAAAATGATTCTTAACTCCTCTTCATACTGTCTGTGCAATCCCTGCTCTGCTTTCTTGTTCTTCCTTGTCTTGTTTTCAGTTTGGATATCTACTTCTCCCTCTCTTTTTTATCTTTCTGTTAACATGTAGTCAAAAATGTCAGTCTACCAATGAAGTGCTGTTAACTGTCTTACAGATCCTCACTTTTTGTTTCCTCTCTCTCCTTTCTAAGTCTTTTGCTTTTGTTTCATTATGTTTTATTTTGACCCAATACAATTCCTTTGGTGAAGCCAGTGAACAGAATGGCATCCCAAAGTGTGTTCATTGAGCCCGCCAGAAAGGCAAGGCCAGTGCACTGGCTTTGGCTACATGTACAAGGCTTTGCTTCCCCTGCACTTAGGTGCAAACCAGATAATTCACTATATATTTGTCACCAATTGTAGTTTGTTAAGCTATGCTTTGACAATGCTTTGCGTGACTAGAAGCATTCAGCTAGCGAACAGCACTACATGAGATGGTGGCCCATTTCATACCAAAAATAATGGACAGTTTAATGTCCTAAATTAAAATCATCAAAAGCTGGAAGCTGCACAGTGATTATCCACATTCTTCATTGCATATTTACCATCAATAAAAACAGTCAATTCATCTCAACACACAGACTTTAAGAATGGGGAAAATTAAATACATAAGTGAGGCATTTGACTAGTTTTGTAGTTTTCTGGCCTGAAATAATAAATACAGCTTTTCTGTAAAGTTGCTGTAGAGAATGCCTCTTACCTTTCTTCATTCAAGAAGCTCGTGAATTTTCTGAAGAAAGTTCATAGGTTGTCTTCTGAAAAAATTAAATGGTAAAAATACAAATATACTAAGTCTTGATTGTTTGCTCACTTCCCACTTAGATATTTTGCAGATGGTCTTTATGTGTATTAAAGTGACCACAGGATGAAAAGTGTAGAAAAATTCAGCAAGAATATTATTCTGGAAATAAAGCAAAAAAAGCACCATCTTGTTCCCAGAATACTGTTTGCTCTGTCATAACTTTTTACAGTGAAGGAGAAAAAAACAATGGCCTAAGTAATTTTGCCCATGAACATGCTATAAAACTGGTGAATCTTCAGCCTTGGGTGCTTTGTGCCCGTGGCTGCAAATGTGAAGCTATTAGCAAGGACCTGACTTTGGGACAGTAGGAGATCCCACTGAATCCTGAAGGTCAAAGCCTGTCAGTGCTACTCTTACTGAGCCAAAAATCTCTAAAGCGGTGCCTTATACAGCAAATTGTACGTTCTGAGAGCCCACGTATGATACTGTGCTTTAGTTCTGCGAACAACGCAGACTTCAGCATCATTAACTAATCTGATTTATAATAAAAATTAATTATGATGGTCATTAGACTAAATGGCTTCTGTCATCTGCAAAGACATAATCGGTACAGAAAATTGTTTCATTGCTAAGGAACAATCAATCAACGTGGGCTGAACATGCTCATGTATTTTTTTCCTCTCTGTTCTCTCACACAATGAAAATCCAGATACAGAGTGGGGGTCTGGGATGCAAGGCAGCTCCTCCCACAATGAGTAATGAGCTGAGGCAGACCCATCCTGGACAAAATGAGAAGCTCAGAAATGGTGTAGGAAGGGAGAGATGCGGCTCATATGGCAAAAACCATGTTCCTTACTCCTGCAGCCAGTACCACCTTGGCCAATACCAGCAAGGGAGTGACTACTCAGCAGTTCTCTCAGCAAATCTGCATCAGATACGCACAGCAGAGTGTTTATACTTGTCTCCTTAGTTCCACCTTCACTGGTATGTAATGAAAGGGAGAACAAATACTACAGAGCTCAAGTGCAAAGAAATGTGTTCCTCCTTCCATTCCTCCCTTTGAAACCAAAGTATTTGATAGAAGAATAACAGATGCAACACTAAAAGCAAATTTTCTTCTTTCCAATCTCCAGCTGTCTCTCAGAAGCATGAAATTGATACTGTAGTTAATTTGAATTTCCTATGCTGTTTGGTTGGTTGCCTCTGGTTCAGAAATACATTATAAGCAAAGGTGGGAATTTTCCAAACCACATCTGACAATAGACTAAAGCCTGAATGAATCATTTGAAAAACTTATGATTAACCCATCTTTCAACTAAAATCTTCCAAGAAAATAATGTCTTTATTCAGCAAAGTGTACTGCAAAAAAAAAAAGTACCTTTTGCATTTAAGTTACTGTAAAAATCAGAGACATAGAAAAGCAACATGGAGGAAACAAAAAAGGTTTTAAGTGGTTTGGGCACTCCTTTAAGATTTTGTACCTGTCTTATTTGAAAACTTGTCTACCTAAAAAATTGAGTTTATTTATGTAAAATCTAAACCCACTAAGCTACTTTATTTTAGACAACTTAGCAAAAGCATTAATAATTTCAAAATACACACACACACACATTATGCACACATTGTGTGCCTAATTTCTTTTTTTTTAATAGGTAAGCAAAACCAACCAGATTTCATCTGTATTACTTATATTAATATGAACCATCCTTGGAACTCTTAAAATCCGCCTGCCAAGGACTTCACAACATTACAACTTTTTCATCTGTGTTAGGCTGAAAATAGTTAAATTGATGCAATTCTTTGTGTGCTGAATGGCTTCAGAAACAGAGAATGCTGAGAGGTTGTTCTGTGGCATAAGAGATTGCTTGTCTTAATCTGCTCCATTCCCCAATCTGTTCTTTAAACCCATTCCAGATGATCTGGAATATTCAGAACCATAAATGTATTGAGTCTGGAAATTTGGAAAGAGAAAATATTGAAACCAGAAAACCTGACTTCCTTAAGGAAGAATACAAGAACATGTGAGCTCTTGCCAAAGGGCTTGTCCTGGGTTCTGTATTCTGTATTCTGGGATATTATTTTATATAAAAGCTGTTTTTTCCATCAGGAGATAAGCTATTGTTCTTTGTACAGTCCCATACCAGAAGAACAATTAGCATTTTAAGGAAGGGATTTACCCCCCAGGACCCTGTAGCATAGTCACAGCATTTTCACATCTATGTGGATCTTGTTTCGCTGTGTCACTCAAGATAACCAAGCCTAAATCTATCAAAGATGTTTATTTTTGAACACTGAGGCATATTTGCACAGAATTTAAAGCAGCAATAATGTGACTATCTCCTTGAGAGGACTTCAGGAGCATTTCAAAGACATATAGGCAATAGTTGCTGTTCCTGTTTTGTCAATGGAGAAAAGATTTCAATGCACTAAGGCTGACAGGCTAATTTTGTAAGACTACAGACCAAAGGACGCTGAATAAGACTGCAGGAGGAAACTGTAAAACATCCAAACCTGGTTTTAGGCTACTGTCATGCTCTGAAAATTAACCTTTGTTTCTTCTTCAAGGTCACAAAGTACCATTTTTCTACGCTGCTGAACAGCCATGAGCCAGCCCAGTGATGGGCAAAGTGATTAATCCAGTATTTCCTACCAGAGAACTCCTCAGTGGCAAGAGCTGCAGTCTGAAATGATGGACATTTAACTGCACAACTCATCTACTTCTTTATCTGAGATTATAAACACAATTTCTTCCACCACTGTAAACAAAATCCTAAGTGGCATTGGTGTCTTCCATAGTACGTAATTTTGAAATGGTTCAATACTAAACAGTAACTCTTTCAATTGCTGTAACCTATAGAAACATAGCTGCCTGCATTAAGATTCAAATAATCATGAGCAACACAGATGTTCTATTTTTCCTTTTTTTCTTTTTACCACTGAAGAAATGAGTTTTTGATTTAAAAGTGTTTGTGATCTGCTGAAAATCTCAGGTTTGGCAATGTAATATCAGGTTTTTAGTAAAATGCATCACTATTGAGCCACTGACAACTGTGTCTTGTAAGTTATTGTCAATCAGGAAAAAAAAAGTTCCATATTATTTTCAAGGAAAAAGAAAATACATGTTTTTGCCTGATCTGGCAATGAATGTCAGAACATGTTTCAATAGCACTGGATCCTGCCTTTGAAATGTTTTCAGTTTACAGTATAAATTATCACACTGCTAATAATATTGAAGAGGTGGATAGGTGGCCAAGATAAAACACACCACGTGGCAGAGGATGGGGTTGACTGTTTGAAGAATGATGGGGGACAAGCAGCTGTCACCCAATTCTTGTGTGTGCCATACTCAAGATCACTGAAGAGGTGGAATGTACTGAGAAAGAAGCATTTGTATATTCTTTCCCTTTCCCAGGCTGCAGCATTCTTACGTGCATAAATTCTCCAGACCTGTCGTGTTTTCCACTCCTTATGCTGCTTTTATGGATTCATGCACATAGGGAAGAAAGGTTTTATGTACCCAATAAAAGATGTGAATGTATAGGTATATAAACATGTAGAGTGGCTTATAATTATTTCCAAACTGCTCAAACTAAGAAGAAAAGAAAGAAAAGGCAATAAGAGAATTATTCTAATAGCTTTTATGAATGTGTCCCTTCCACTGTTGTTGTCTACAGCTAACAGTAGCTGAACAATGAAGACACATTGGAAGACTGACAGAAACTCAGTATTTCCCCAGTGCAGGTATGTCTGGTCCTTTCTTTGCAGGCAAAATCTCTGGGAGGGATTATGAATTACAAACAGTAAAAGCACAAAGGCAACAGCCTTGCAGATGAATGGGACAAAATTCAGATAAAATTGAACTAAGCAGAAAAAAGCAGAAGCACTACACTTTCATTAAACTTGCAGGGTGAAGCATGTAACAATAAAATTGACATATTTCTGTTGTAATAGGAAAGGCACGGTTTCTGTTTGGTCTGACCAGAAATGGGCATTTTTAAGACAACTTCCACTTATGTCTCATCCACACAACTGCTCACTATGCTATGTTCATTCACCCTCGCACAGATCCAGTGAAGGCAGTCAGAAGAGGAACTGCATTTGAAGACTGGTAGGTAGAGAATCTCTGGGAAAGGAATTAACACAAATATCAGAACTTCTACCCCTAATGTCAACGCACAGAACAGACTCAGCTCATGCTTGGAGTCTTGGGACAAGCTGACATAGCTGACATTTGGGCACTTACCTCCTTCTATTTGTCACCTGAGCAAATCTCATATGAAAATCACGGAGAGGCAATAAATATCAAGCGTTGCAAATTCTATTTCTACAGAATAAAATGCAGCATCCAATGGCTTTAATGCTCCACATAGGTATTGCCTCAGCTTGCCAACTTCAGAGTGGAACCACACTTTAAATATTCTGCAGACTGTAGTTAAGTGTTGTAGTATGTTAAACTTTCCAGTCTTACATATTTCAATTGATTCTTTGTTCTCCTCTTTCAGAACAGGTTAATGAAGCTAAAGGAAAGGAGAAGAGGATTGGCCATTCAATCAAACTGCAACATATGGAAAATCCAGCATTTCAGGGAATTCTAGGAGCAAGCTAACACACCTATTCTGGTGAGACGAGTATTAATGGCTACTTATTCTTCTATTCCTTTCTTAATTTAAGGATTTATAAGCACTTCTACACACACAAATTAGGCGTCACATCAGTTGCCTGAAGAAGAGATTACAAATATTTTTTTTTCCAAAACCAGAAACTAAGGCAGATAGATGTTAAATGACTTACCCAAGATCACAGTAGAGTCCAAGCTACACTCTACACTCCTGGAGTTCCAGTCCCATTCATGAAATCCTGATCCCACAGTCCCTCCCTTTGCAAAGAAAAAGGGGGAAGTTGAGGAAGATTACTTCAAGTTAATCCTGCTGCATTTTCAGGGTCCTTGTGCTGGAGTGTCTCAGTGGATGTGCACCCAAATAGACAGGAAATCGAATTACTTCCCTTTTCAATTAACTATTACAAAGTTTCCCAGTTCCACACATATATAAAAAGTGCATTTTGAGCAGAAGCAGTTAAAGGGATAACATAAAAGTCAGGAAGCAAAAAACAGAACATCAAAGTCACAGTAATTAGCTCCACATGTCTAGCTGATAATTAGAGATGTCTTTTTTCTTTTTTTAATAAAGAAAATGAAGACACCAGAGTGGATGCCACTTGATTAAATAAGCTATGTAATTGCTACGGCCCCATAATCACAAAGTCAGGGCACATCCCTTAGCTCAGACCATGCATGTGTCTGTGCCACATGCAGATTTTCTTCATTGTGCCAGTCCCCCTGTCCTCAACTCCTGTACACAAAGGAAAGAAACATTAATAAATAACCCTGCTCCATGAGTGCGTCTGGGAGAAAATTACTTGTAAATGTCAAGAATGGCTGATAATAACTGAGAAGGCAAGCACAGAGGAGGAAACCATTCTCTGTGTGCATTTGCAAGCTGGTTTGGCCACAGCATGATCAGTAGGTCACTATTTGGCACAGCAGTTTCTATTTAACTAGAAGTTTCTCCCAAATATGCAAAATGAGCTTAAGAGCTATGGGAGCTCAGCCTCTAACAGAGGAAGCCCTCCAACATTCTCTCAAAGAAAGTAAAATTGAACATGGTTTTTTATATACCTTCAAAACAATCACTGCCAGGGTCCAAAAAGATTTAAAACGCCAACAAGTTAGCAAATTACTGTAAAATATGCTGAAAGGTACCTTTCGTAGTTAGGACTCTTACACGTCTTCTAATTAGAAGTACCCCTTTTGCAAAGAAATCTGTTCTCATTATCCCAACTCTACCACTGCTGCCTAATCCCATGCATTCCTCTCAACATTTACCTGCTCAATCCTCACCCACCACTACTGCTCACACACTCCATAATCTAGCA
Source organism: Edolisoma coerulescens (assembly GCA_013397115.1). Classification (NCBI taxonomy): domain Eukaryota; kingdom Metazoa; phylum Chordata; class Aves; order Passeriformes; family Campephagidae; genus Edolisoma; species Edolisoma coerulescens. The sequence continues at coordinate 3,715,781 of VWZW01003916.1, read as the reverse complement.
GTAACTTTAGGTTCAGCTGTAAATAATGCATGCCCATGCCTGCCATCTAAATCCTCTTAAGTTAGAAGTTATTTCCAGTCGTAAAATCATAGAAATTAGAGGCAGAAAAGACCTCTTAGGTCATTTAGACCAAAACCCCATGCCAATGCAGGATTGTTCCCTGCAGTACACTTTCTCCTGCTTTGCCCAGTCTAGTTTTAAATGTCTCTGGGGAACACTTTAAATGTCTCCTAAGCGGTGTTTCTTCTGCTTCCCTCAGAAGGATTTTCCACAGGCTGAGAGCCATGCTTGACAAGTGAGTCATGCTTGTTTGAAAGCGTTGGTCCTGGTAAAGCTCTATGGCTTTGGCTCGTGCCTTTTGATGCCTGATTAGCATTGTCTAAGGGATGTCAGCTGAGGTCTTTGAGAAGGAAAAGTGTATGAGGAGTTCACTGTTACTGTTGCAGCTCTGTAAAATTAATTGGAAGTAATTTAGTGCTGGCAGGCTGGCAACCTTTGCAGCAGTTTCATTGCTTTGTGATGTTGCGAGACCACATCGGTTTCATCCTGCAACATCTGTCAAATGTATCTTTACCTATATAGGTGCTGCCTATTACAGAGTGAGTGTACCACAAGGAGAGCACTCTGCGACATGGGCACTGTGTCATTGAGGAAAAAGACCTGTCAAGGGATGGCAAAATGGGTGATGTGCTATGTACCAGCTCATTCATAGTTTGGGGAAGGAAATTTTAAGGATGAAAAGATCACATATTCTTTCCTGAGAAGTTTCTGGTGCTTGAAGCACTGGCTTGATGTTCAGATCGGAAATGTATAGGAATGGTCTTGGGCTCAATCTGCTACAGCATCTGGCCAGTTTTCTGAGGGTACAGACTGATGGCAGCCGAAGCGTGTGTGAAATGCTCCGTCAGCTATCTAGTGCACAGAAGAAGCTTGAAAAAAAGAGTGCTCACATCATGAAACAGGATGTGATGGGATGGGAATGTGGTGTGGGAGTAGGGCAGGAAAATCACCTTTCAGCAGAGCTCACTTTGACCCAGTCACACTCGGTGTGAAACTACTTTCAAGCAAAACTGCTTCACCCGAAATCCAAATCCAGAGTAAGTGGGACTCACCAGTGTAGCAACATAGCAGACCAGTGAGAAAAGCCACATTCCAATAGAAATAGATGTAGTTCAGTTTTGAAATAAAGAATTGTTTTGGATGTTGCCTAGAATCTGTTGAACTTCAAAACCTGTGACAAATACAACCAACAAACTGTGTTATGCCTAATTTAACTAACTCCTAAAAATATCTTGTGTTCTTTGTTTATCTTAAAGCCAGATAGCCTTGCCTAGAAGGTAGTACCATGTCTACACGGGAGAACAGAAAAGTGCATGGGAAACCCAGGACTGGTTCTCCACTGTCAGCTGAGGAAGCAAAAGAGAAAATCATATAAACAAGCACGGAAAAAAAAAGACAGCATTTATTCAAAGATGGCCTTTATTCCAGTGAAAGCTTATACAAAAGCTGATCCACTTGCAAGCTTACTCCAGCAATCAAAGACAGATGCCAGGTGACCTGTTCAGCTACCCATTGACACCAATGCAGATGCCGGGGCATTCACACTGTCCCATTCCCTCTCCAGAACCAAGCCTCCTCCAGCCTTTTTCTTCCACAGAAAGCAACAACCCTCAGACAGAAATTCTCAGGGAAATTACTTTCCAAATGAAGTTAGTAGGATTTATCATGGAAGAGCATGTTTGTGCATGCGCACCTTGAGGGAAGGGGAGAAGAGCACAAAATGGCAATTACATGGCTGATGACCATTCATTTACTCGGGGATGCCTGTACAGGATGGATGAGTTGTCAGCACTTCCTAAGCCCTTTGCCACGCTGTCCCTCAGCCCATGTCCAAACCAAAGAAATACACACATAAAATGGTATATGACTCCTTTAAATCTTTACCTGTGCAGCTCTGCACAAAGGCTCACTACATTGTGAGCAATGATGCAAAATATAATGAGGGAAAATTTTTAACTAGTAAGCAGTTCCTCCGTAAGATCTGCTGAGGAAGGAATGTTCCTTCAGCCCATGTTCTTCTACAGAAGCATTCATGTCATCTCCTACAACATGCTTCATGCCCCACTTCACCTGAAATTCCAACTGTGGTAGGTTGTCCCACTGCAAAGAAGCAAATAAGTAAATAAAAGTTAAGCCAGCATATTTAAGCAAGCGCCGATGCACTTCAGCTACTCTGCTTCTGGCTCTGTTTCACTCCACATACACAGCCTGGAAGAAAGGAGCTGCAGATTACTTGTAGGATGCAGAGCTTTCTGTGCCAGATGAATCTATGAGCTTCCACCCCAGCTCAGACATATGTTTCCAGGTGCTGAAGTGGTAAGTACAGCAATGGAAGATTGGCAGAGTAACGTAATGACTAACTTTGCCACAGATAAAGAGATGCTGAGAAAGGCAAAACAGTGAATAGAGGATGGATAGAGAAAGGGTGAGAAAGCTGTTCATGACCTGGCCCTGAATTTCCTCTGAATTCTCTACCCACAGGAGCAAACTCATGTGATGATGGCTGTGACCACAGCAGCTATCAGACACCTCAGTCAGCATCAGCAGTACTAAAAGTCTGGAGGAGAAGGCAGGGAAACAGCTATCCTGCAAATCCACCTCCAAGTTGCGCAAGAATGCAGCAGCATCCGTTACTTCTCACTAAACCTCTGTGTTCACCTGGAAAGAGCTTTTCCATCCAGAGGTTGAATCCTGCACACAACCTCTCACATAGGCAGGAACTCCGTACGTTCGTCGTCATGAGCTTCTCCACCACCTACAAGCCCAACTAATGCGGTGCATCCCAGTGACAGCTCAGGAGGTGCTGAGAAAACTGCAGATCAGATTGTCTCACACGAGGTGTTCCTGCCTACCCTGCAGCACCACTGGCCAGCAGTTGGCTGAACAATGAGAGGAATAGAGGTGACACTCCATGACAAACTGCAGAAGGAAAGTGGAAAAGGCAGTAGGACTTCTCTACAGTCTCTTTAGTTGAGTACATAGATAAAGGCTTCTTGAAAGCAGATAAGGGTTCCTTGAAAGCTTCCTGCTCATGGGTCTATTTCTCTTGGGCCTTATTAGAGATTTAGTTTTTTCAGCCTTCTCTTTGGTTAATGGAAATAAAACTGATGGATAAAAATCTCCCCCAGGAATAGACATACAAAACCACAGTTGTAAAGATGCCCTCAGTGTAGCCACCCATGCTCTGACTGGCAGCTGCTCAAAAAAACATAATTTCTTGAATACAAAATACTAAGTAACACCATATTTCTTAGCTCATGTCCCACCACAGTTTCATTTCAGCACAGCGAAACCTCATTAATTCGCACTTTGCTTATCCGCACACCTTATAATTCACACGTAAAAACAGCAGTCAGCAAAGATTTAGCAACAATGTGCTTTATTGAGGTCTCACGTTGCTGAGATTTCATTATTCCTGCAAAATACGCTACCGTTCATTCACTAGTACAGTAAGATTTCAACATCACCATAAATATCTCAAACTAGAGATAGGTTCACACTAGCAAAGTTTGGCTCCAAAATCCATGACTAGGAAATGCCAAAGTTTTAAGCTGGAGGAAAAATAGTTGTGCATAAAGGCAAAATGAAACTAGATTATGATCACAGCTTGTGGTGTTTCCTGCATTATTGTATTTCCTTGCCTTTTAAAAGCACCTTTTCTTAGGTTATACACTAAGAAATGGATTCTTACTTGCATCCAGAGAAACTTCTATCTCAGAATACAGAGGCAGCTTTAACACATATTTGTACTTCTTCAGGTCTGGAAATATCTTCAGGAATTCTGGACAAAGGGTCTTTAATGGTCCCAGTGCAATTCACAGGTACTTTTATGGCAGTCACTAACCCGCCCCAAACAGCTTTTCCCCCTGCTCCCCAGCAGTTATTGATTATTGAGAAGCAAATGAGAACCTTGAGCTTCAGGAGAAGGTTTATGACTGGCAAACACATGGTGGTACGGCTGCTTCATGCTGGGTGCAGTGCAGCAAGGTAAGCCATAGGAGTCAAGATACACCCAATTTGTGTGACAGGTATGCTGAGGGTTTGGAGGTTGTGTGAAGTTTAGGCTTACAAATTCGTTTCAAAGAGTCTGGGGATACTATAGCAACAAGCAGTATGAAGCACGTGCTGGTCATTACATTTTGTATTTGGACACCCCAAAGAGAGGCTGATGTGGGTGTCCCTCTCTTCTACATGCTGAAAGGCTTTCCAGTGCTACCTAACTCAGTGCCTTGGGTCTTACTATGGCCAGTTGATTGTTCAAACTTCCTTTAGGAAGACTGCATTTTCTTGAAGTTCAAGCCTTTAACTCTTCATGCTAAGCCTGCCTCCCTGCTCTGTCTCTAGGCACAAACACAGATTAGATTCACACTTCTAGCCTAAGGGCTGCCTCATCCTCACCTTCCTCTCTCTGCTGAAGACAAGGAGTACCAACAACCCATTTCTACTCCCTTCTCCTCCCACACCTCCACCCCACTCGTTATAATATTCTCAGATTCTATACTATATCAGTTTCTTTGCCTGTTTAAAGTCTGTTGAGTGGTAATGTTTAGTAAAATATTTAACAAACTAACTCCTAAATGTTGAGAGGTATCCCTTCACAGAACACAAATGATTGCATAATTCAAACAGTGTATTTCTTTCATTGTTGTGGAAAAATCAGAGTTTTGTTCCAATTTCCATGTTCATTCCTAAGTTATGCTTATTTCAAGAAAAAAAGTAGCTTGTTTCATGCAACCTGTATCGGAAATTATGGGAGTATTTACTATTGCTACACTGCTTCTCTGTGATTTCAAGAACACAAAGGGTAAGTCCCTAATAACAGCAATATATGTATCTTTTTATGGACAACAGAGTGACATAGTTACTACCATTTTATAAGATTTCCCATTTGATTTTAACATCAGCAATTTTCTCTAGCAGAAAAGCTGTTAAACTGCTCTCAGGAATAACATCTTCGTTCCACAGCTGTTGCTCCACACCTCTTTCTGCCCACTTTCCCTGCAACCATGTGCCAGATCACAACAGATATCTGATGCCTATTGTAAACTTCAACCACACTATTTAAGTCACATTTTTGCCATGTCTACACAAGAGCTCTTTAGTATCTGAGCTCTTCTGGATATCTGTAAAACTACTTTCTTCAACACCCAAAATTTAAAGGTATGAAATCATAGAAGCAACTGTCAGACTAGTGCAATGATGTGAAACAGCAGTCAATGCTCTGGTTTTGCAAGAAGATGTGAGAAAATCCCTGGCACACACAAAAAACTCAATTCCCACAAAGTTTAAAACCTTAATACCATTATAAATTGCTTTATCTGGTGAATTACCTTCTGCCTGTGTTCTTTTCATGCTGGTTCTGCTGCAGCTCAGAATGATCTTCTCATCCACATCCACACAAATATCCAGTCTTTCCTGAGTTTGCTAAATCTTTGGCCTGAAAAATATCCCAGGAAAGAAATTTGCACAATCCAGCTCCACATGTGTAAAAAATATTGCTACTTGTCTTTGTTTACCATCAACAAAACCAACCTTATTTCTCTCACCATTTCCTAAAAAGGCCCTATCGCCATGCTTGCACCTGTCAGGAGCCAAAATGCATTGAGGCAGCTTTTGAGATGTCATTTTGCTTCAGTGCAGTAACAGGATGGGAAATGCAGCCTTTGTCACAGAAAACATGGCTCATGTCCTCCCAGAGCTGATTCAGTCCTGGCCTTTGGGGAGAGCAGCAAGAGCTGCAGAGAAGCAGCACTGCGAGTCATCCTGAGACTCTGAGGTGATTATTCAGCTGCCATTAGCTCTTCCTATTTCCCTCATCACAAATGCAGATCAAAATACCCTGCAACTGTGCAATATATGCTTCAAATATTCTAAACCAATGAGAAAATGAGACATATCTGTTTATATCCAAACTATAACAGAATCAAGCAGCAAACTGGTGCCTGTTTCAGGTTGGGTATTTCTCAAAGTGTTAACTGAAAGCAGATCTCAGGAATCCAGACTAATTTTTTTAATTATTATTCCTCTGTCAGTGCAGGCAAAGCATGTCTGCTTTTTAGTAAAAGAGGGGGAAACAAATGATGCAAATGAGTAGTCAAAGACACTTGCATCACCAGTAGCTAAGCTTGCTGGGTATCACTTGCATTTAGAAATTCTCAAAAGCTACAAGTAAGTTTACTATTAGAAAACACTGGTTTTTCCAACTGGAAGATCAAATTACTTTAAAAAAAAAGCCAACATGGAACTGAGAGACAAGATTTAAATTTCTCAGTGCAGAGAAAGGTGATACTTCTCTTCGCTCTATGTTTTCAGTATTTTCACAGTTTATAATAGTAGTAGTGAACATCTAGATTAGATGTTTCCTGACAGTTCATGACTGCCTGGGTTAAAGGCTCCGTTTTACTTGTGGGCCTCAGCTGTGCCATCCAGCCACTGTGGCTCAAAGAAGCCTGACCAATGTCCTTCAGGTCAGTGTGGGAAGACCACTAGAAGAAAGATAAAAAAATCATGATTTGCTGCTCTCCCCAGTCTAGTTATGTACAAAATTTCTAGACAAAAGTATGTGACCACATGCCATGAGATCAGTGCATGTCAGACTCACCATGCATGATTGGCATGGACAAACAGTACCCAAGAAAATGACAGATAAATTTCCAGAATTCTCAAACTCTTGCCAGACAAGATTTCTGTGCTTGGAAATATCAGGAAAAGGCTTATGGCTATTTGGAAGCCAAACATCAGCAAGGACAGAAGAGTCATGAAGAACTGACTGTTTTTTGTCAGCCCTCTTGCTGTTGCAGCCTCTTCTGTGCCTGTCAGAAACATGCAGCAACCAGATTCAAAACTAAGTTAGCACCAAGATTTTCAATGCTTTTTTTCCTGTAAGATCATTTCAGAAAATCCTTCCTAATCAGGAAAGAAGAGCAAGGTGCAAACTCAGGACGTCCTCCTTCACCATGTGTCTCATAAAATCATTGAATATCTATTTAGCTGCATTTGGCGTGCACCAAGTACAAGGAGGAGAAGTTGCCCACAGCCAAGTGTGATGAGGCTGTTTTAAATCTCTCCTAGGAGCACCCCAGAGGAACTGAAGAGACTCTAAATTAAAGGCTACAGGTGTTCTATGCCAGACATGCCCATTTAGACACTTTGCCCTGATGCTTTTTATAACATTCTCCTCCAGGATCTTTTTATGTCTCATATTCTTTTATTGCAGTACCAATTAGCTGAAACAACGATATGAACCCCTCACCCTGCTGTGAATATTAAAGAATGCTGTGGATTGAAATAGTGAGCACTACCAGAGAAATAAAGTGGATTTTATTAGACAGAATTAGAGGAAAATAGAAGTCTTTTTAGTTTGTCTTGATAAACTGCATTTCAGGGAGATTCAGGAAGTGTATTTAGAGACTGCGATAAACGTATGCATTTTTATCTTTGGTAAGTTACCTCATCATGTGTACAGCTCCTGGTACATCAGCACTTTTTATTAACTGGCACTCTCAAGCTCACATAAAGATCAATAACAAAACCACTCTTACCCACGATGAAATCCTTAACTATCACACAATCACACAATGTCTAAGGGACCACAGTGGGTCATCAGGTCAACTTCCCTGCTCAAGCAAGGTTACCCTAGAGTTCATTGCATGGGTTTGTGTTTATCCTGGTTCCAGACAGGACAGGGTCAATATTTGCAGTAGCAAGGAGGGGGCAAGGCCAGGACCCAGAGGTTATTCTATACCACCTCATGTCATTTTCCAAGGGTGGGGCGAAGGGAGTCTCTTCTGAGGAGAAAGGGTTCCTTCTGGTCAAGTAAGCATGGCAGAGGGAGTGGTGAGGTGGCCCTGGTTCCCTGATGGATGGACCCTCTGGGTAACACTGGATCTGAGCTGGGAGCAGTGGGGTAGCATGGCAGAGGGAGCAGTCAGCTATTTTCTCTTGTTGGGGGTTTCCACAGTGAGCAATGACATTTCTTTTCCTGTACCCTCTCTCAGTATTGCTGCTCTTACTGTTTTTCTTATCTTATTGCTGTTTCCCGTAAATTGTTCTTATCTCCATCCATGATCTTTACCCTTTGTGCCTCCAATTCTCCTCTTCATCCCACTACAGGGGAGAAGGAGGGAGAGGAGGGAACAAGCAAGCAGTGTGTGGCTTGGAGTGGTTTCAGTGAGAAGACTAAAGTGGAGAATACCATTCCTAAACCACAACAGCTTTCAGATGGTTTTTTAATACCTCCCATGAGGGAGACTACATAAGCTCTTCAGTATCATCATCCACCTGCAAGCAGTCAAAATATCTTTTTTTAAGCTCATTTGACAAAATGATGTTGTCAGGTACATGGATGCTGCAAGAAAAGAGTCTAGCATTACCCATGCCATCTAGAAATGAAGAGCAATCAAGTGATAAGCTGCCCTGAGAGAACAGAAGAGCTTCCCATTCAGTCCTTCTTCTGACAGAGTCTTGTTGAACCCTTAAGTGTGTTACAACACTTTCATTGTGTAGAGCAATTTGCAAACTGGTAGCACTGTTCTACCTTTCCATGCCATGGAAAGAGAATTACACCTAAAAGACTCCATTGTTTTTTCCTCCTCATTGCCCCTCTGCTGTACAATTCCCCATCTACTGGGCATGCACTAAGCACCTTCTTATACTTCAATTAATGTTTTGAGTAGATTTCCTTCAAAACTCTTAATGCAATTTCCATCATTAAGTCAAGGCGTGACTTTTGTTTCCTTTCAGAACTTTCTACCCAGGTAGAAAGCCATCAAGCCAGGCATGCAGTGTGGTTCCAGGTGCAGTAAGGGAAGGAGAAACTCAGTCCTGAACACAGACCTGGTCTTAGCCCTGCTAGTACATGCTACATCTGAGCTCACACCCATTTCGAGTTAGTGAACTTTCAAATCACCCTGCACCTCCACCAAGCCTGCTAATTTTGGGATGGCAGTAGCAATCTGGCATGAGGTCACCAGAGCCATCAGGTGGATACAACCTGAAGCAGGCACTCTGTCATCTCACAAGTACCAGGGTGTTCACTTCAGCTCCTTTACCTCATTGGCATCCAAATATGTGTCTCTTTAAGCAACAGCAGCTAGTAATCTGTGAATGACACCAATGGTGAGATATTATTCTCTCCTGTTTTGTAACAGATGGATTCACAGTATTAAAACCAGGATATAACTGAAAACCTCCCAATCTGGATGTAGTGATTTGTTATTAAATGTCATCATTTTTTTGCCTCATCTGGGAGGTTGATTTGTAACATGCTTGTTCTGATAATAGAAAACCAGAAAGATGTTAAAAAGCTTCCTCCCCTGAAAACTAGAAGAGAGCAGTTTCCAGCAATGCTGCTTCTTCCCCAGAGAGAAAAAGCCCACCCTGTAATGATTGTAGAAGGTCTTATTTAAATGGTTTTAAAACAATGGGAAGGAGAAAAAGGGAGTGAAAAAGGGACATTTAAGTGTTCCAGAACTTTGAACAGATTTGTTCTTCTCATGCTGATGCACACTGTGCAGCATTAGATCACATGCTGCTAATATCATGTTGATTTATGATCTGCATAAATGGAAATAAATGGTATTTTCTGTTACCCAGAGAATAATAGATGGCCCTGGAATGAACACAACATCACATTCACACAACAGGCTCTGTTCATGTCACAAGCAAGAGGAGTGCAACTTTGTAAGGGCCCTCTCTGCCATTCCCACCAAAAATCTTTGATACCCACTGATTTTAATGAGTAGGAGTGGACATTTAGGACAGCATTTTCCAAAGTGTCTGAATGATTTAGAAACCAAAGCTGTGGTATAACAAAGCAGGGGAAATGCTGGGTGAATTTCTCCCTTGAATGAGAAACTGGAGACTCCCCAGGTCTTTCCACAAAGTTCACCAGCCACACAAGTTGGTCAGGATGCTCTGCGTCATTTCCTTCACTTCTTCCCTTCCCTGCAATAAACCTCAAGGCTTTTTCTCATCGCTTTCCTCCTGGCCTGAGGGACTTGAGCTCCCTCTTGAGAAAGATTCCCTTCAAACATGGTGTGAGCACTGAGGCACAGGGGAGCTAAACCCCTGAGCTCGTGAAACCCCCCATGCCACCTTTGAAAATGTGACCTCACGTGCTAAATGACTCCAAAATCACTTCAAAACCTACCCATGGTGCCTGGCACTAAAACTTTAGCTCCAATGCAGTCTGTGATTATGGGCATACAAGCAAAAGCATTGAGTTACTTTGGTTTAATGACTCATTAGTTAAGCCAATGGGTTTTACTTTACAACCAGGGAGGGTAAGTTTGTGCAACTAGCCAGTTACCATTGCTCAGCTGATGAGCAATACCCTGGTAAGATGTGGCAACCTTGTTGCTTTTGAACATCTGCCCACACACTCCTCCATTATAATGGGGTCTAATAGAGCTCCAAATAGCTTTGGTTCCAAAACAATCTCAAACAAAACTTCTCCTTTAATAGACTTTCAGCACTGCCAAAACATTCACATTTCAGGCTGAAAGACTGAGTATTTAACCTCAGGACACAGATGATTTTCTGTTATTGTTGCTGTTGGCAGAGAAGGGAAGGTTAAATAAGTTTGAGACAATTTCATTTTTGATTCTGTATAAATATAGTCATGTCCATAGTGTTTTCTATTTCTCTGGTTAGATGATTAAAACCTTACAATTAATGTATGTTAATTCCATATTGTAATTAAAGGAACAGCTGGTGAAGCCACATACTCTTTAGGTTGTCTGATGCTTCATGTATTAAGATTTTGCTTCCTTATGGACAGCTTTGCACTACGGCTGAATTCTTATCTTTATTTCTGCTTCCTGACATGCTCACATCTTAACTGTACAGTCTTTATGGTTATGGGTTGGGGTGTTGCGTGTATGTGTGTGTGTTCTGAATATATCATTAATTACCTAATATATTAATAGAACATTGAAACTATTGATACCTACTCATTCATACTTGAACAGATGTTATTATATATCATGTTGATGACAATTAAAAGATCTGAGTTCAACTGAGCACAAAAATCTTGGTGTACTGACACTACAACGTGTTATTCATTTTACTTGGCTACTCTACCTCAGTAGGGATGAATTTAAGAAGATAAAACTTATATAGCCATTGTCCTTCATAGCCAGTATCTTATGAGGGCCAGCACCTGACACTTCACGGAAGATTGAAAACTGACGACAGCATTACTGGATGTTTGGGCTTGCAGTGTGGTGGGCAAAACGTCCTCATACCTGCTCATCTTCTGGAGCTGACAGAGAAAGGAGAAGGAATTCGTATAAAATGGTTTGTTCTTTGGTGTTCTGTGCTCTCCAAGACACACAGGGATGTAAGCACAGAAAAACTACTGGCTCCATCATCAGTGCATGCAGCAAAACTAGAATCCTAATACAAATCCTTGCAAAAGAAGGATTTCTGGAATTCTGCTAGAGTGGATCCACACTAACTTAGGCCACCATTAAAGCGTCGCATTCTTTGATCTCCCATGACTTCAGCTATTAAGACTCAACAGGTCGAGAAGACAAACTGACGTAGGCACATATGAACACCTTTTCTTCAGTTGCCACAGCCAAATTTGCCAAGGATTTTGAATCACAGTCCGTAGTGACACAAAAACTGTCATGGAGTCACCAATGAACGAAAACTTGTGCCTTTTCTCTGACAGATATTTGCTAAAAGAAAAAGCAAGAATACACTAATTGGGGCAACAGTGTATTCTGGATATACACTGCATTCTGGCAGATATTCTCTATGTGGACAACTCAGTGAAACAGGTGAGGGAGAGAAGGGTAGGAAGCAAGGCAGAGATGACGTTAAATGAAATCTTCAGGGTTCCTTAACAAATAAAAATGAGGGTCCCGGACAGAGTTTTCTAAATGTTTTCCTACTGAGAAGTTTATAGCGGAATATTCCCTTTCTCAGGGAGGAGGTAAATGAGAAGAAAGTTCATTTCTTCTACTATGACTTTATTAAGAAAATAAGCCATTATCTTGTTTCTTTAGCCTCTTCATCAAAAACTAAAGCCAAACCCACCAAAGCAGACACAGCTGAAGCAAAGCAAACCTGAATAATCTCCTGGCTTCAGCTTCATTTCATCAAGGTCAGCCACTAATACATGAATGTATTTATATAAATAAATATATATATATACACGTATATTTATATTAGAATGTCACAGTAGTAAAACTCTAAAAAATGAAACTGTTCCATCTTCACAAAGAGAAACAGTTGAACTAACTACCTCAATACTCATAAAAGAAAAATGAAAAAAGGAAAAACTGTTCTGCTTCTGACCAAAAATAATTTTTCATCTCCAAACAGAATCTGCAACAGTAGTAAGTTCGAACTATTTCAGGGCAATTACAGTGGAAGAACTAGCTCACAAATAGATTTTCTCCAAATAGCATCCCTATTTTTTTATTCTCATTGAAATTCTTTAGCCTAGAATTCTCTAAATACAATTTTTCCTTTCTTAATAATAGTTTACTTCAATTCAGGTAAAGCTAAAACCAGGAAGGTGGAACTGAAGGCAGAGTCACCACAACACAAGACCAGCCCTGAGTCCAATACTGAGTCATCCAGGGCAGATAAACTGTACATGTCCTAAAGAATTCTCCAGAGCATGAATGTCATTCCAGCAGACATAACACCACTGAAGTCTAAAGTGGTTCTTAAACCTCAGCTATGTTTTTGCACACAGGGATTTTATCCAAGGAGACTTTTTTCTGATGCGGGGGAGAGAAAGAATGTGCCACCAGTTTGTCACAGAGCCCCAGGGATTGACTGAGAAGCCAGCAGTGTGATATGGCTTCTATCAGCACACCTAGCAGCAGACTGGGGCAAGCCACCCAGGTAATAAACCCTTGAGGTGGGAAGGAAAGTTCAGGACAGTTCTCATTCAAACAGGCACTGCACACAGCTACCTTTGGGTAGCTGAAGTGCTGCTAATAGGGAGGTGTTGCCTGTGTTATTTCCTTCTCCCCTGTACTTTTAGAGAAGAGGACTTTCGCCACTTGGCTGGGGAACGTCAAGCTTTTCAGGCAGATGGATCACTGCCCTGGTGTGGAAGAACTCTCTTTCAGCCCTGCTGAAAATACCAATGTATTTCCTTTAAATACCTAACCACGGTTGTTCCTGCAAGTTGGGTGGTAGAGCACAATATGACAGCACTTCTTCTTTTTAAGTCACAACACTCTACATAATACAGATCCCCAGAGAGATGTGAGTGCTGCATTTTATTGCACTTTAAAAACACTGTGCTAATAAATTCCAGTCTCATATAAACTACATGGACAGAAGTGCTCTGCCCATGCAATCTGTCTGCTCAGTAGAAAATGTGTGTTATTCTGAAAAGGTCCACAGCTTAAGGTTCTTCACTGGAGCGGTACAAATGAAAGGAAGAGCTGTGCTACTCCTTCTCCCCTTGGAAAATAAGGGCATCACAAAATATGCCAGATAAAATAACTCATGGACTTACGGCTCCAGTGTTCTTGCATAGTTTCTTTTGTTTACAAATTGCAGTCTCTACCTTTTTACTCTAAAAAAAAACATTCCCTGTAGATTATTTTTTATTCTTTCCTCAAAATAACAATGCCCACAAAAGTCTTCGGAGTTTTCTTTTAGCACAAAGCTTCATTTTGTCTTCTGGAAATTTCTTCCATTTCGCATTGTAACCAACTGAGACAATTAGATCAAATCTAAACTGGAAAATTCAATTATCTGGTCTCCTACATTTTGCAGTTAAACAGCTTTTTTGCAAGTTAAACTCCTACCTCTCAAGAAAATAAGTTACATGAACAGTTAGCAGTTCTGAAATAAAATGAGAAATGGAAGAGCCAGCTGAGGGTTTGGTACTGGTCTTAATGTTTTCAGCTTTGTATCCCAGATCCTTGCGACTCAGAAAAATGTGGCTGCTGCTCTTACTGTTTTTAGAGAAGCTTGCCATGGTCTTCTTTCCTTAATCTGTTGGGATGATATTTTGTTACCTTTTCACAGCAGTCAGTTTATTTGACATCTTCACTTGTGTCTCCTACCTAGGCTTGGTTTAGTCAGATCACATTCTGGTCCTCTCTCCTTCCTTTCTTACACACATCCAGATCCCCTTTCTGGTCTTCAACAGGGCCCTTGCAATCAGCAAGGACCCTCCAGGAGATGGTCCCCAGTGCAGTGCTCCACCTGGCTGGCAGGGATATGGGTTTTGACAAGAAGATCCTGATTTTGTGGCTCAGCTCTGACCCAGTGATGTTTTCTGAGTCCTTGATCCTCAAAAAAACTATTCCTCATTCAGAAAATTGGAGAGCAGTAGAGGGACTTGGAAAATCAGTTTCCTAGCTTTTAGCTAAATCCCAATCTCCTCCAATACAGAGGGAAGAAAGGAAAGGATTACTCTAATAATTTCATAAAACTCCATTAAACATCCAGCTAGCATTTTTGTCCATTACTGTAATCCTCACCTAGTTTATTCAGCTTCCTGTACTGGGATGCTTTTGGTTACTAAAAACTTTCAGTGATGTGCTCAGCTCTTTTCCCTCTTTAGCAGAATGTCACCCCTCACTGTGTGCAGACCTCTGCAATGTGCAGGTCTCACGAGGGCTCAGCCCTTCCCTTTCACACCTGCTCTGCTCATTCTCTTTCCTCTATAACAGACATTCAAATATTGATATCATTCTTTGTAAATGGTAAATCCATAAACACCTGGGAGACAAAGGGAAATTTTGTTTTGGATATACTAACCCAGCAAATGAACTGCTTAGCCTCTTGTTCCCTCCTCTGGTGTGGCTATACTTATCTTGACATAAAGTGCACATCTAATATCTTTATATCTATGAAGTAATTTCTGTGTGGGAAAGGAAATCAATTTTATACCCTTACAATCAAATTCTCCCCAAGGTGTTTACTGTATGACTCTCTATATAATAAAATCATCCTTCCCAGATGAATCATGCACCAGGAAAGCCCTGGTGGGAAGAGGCCAAATGAGAAATAAGCAAGCCTCCCTGACAGCCCACATCACCACCAAGCCCAAATGTTTGCTGTTTGCTGCAGGTGGAGTCCAGTCTCAGGAGTGGGTCAGATTTATGTGTATTCTGGTCCTCAGTCCAAGCACAGCCCTGCTGTGAGCCTCCACTGGGCAGGGGCTCAGCAGGCTACCCCGAACCCTGAGGCCTATGCCACCAGTTCCTCTTCCCTGTTTTTGCTTGGCATGGCTTCTACATCAAATAAAAGCTCTGACTCTGTGTTCCATCTCTAACCCCTACAGGGCTGAAAAAAGCAGCTCAGGGCCTCTATGAAAGGCCTTCCCTTCAAATGACCATCCTTCTTGAATAAAGCACCATGGAAAAACCATTGATTTTTGCAAATCACTAAGAACCTTGGGTTTCAGCTCATTTTCATGGCCCATGAAATTTCAAGAAATTGCATTTCAGGACAGATATAGTGGGGTTCATCTCCTGCATTGCAAGGAAGATGAAGTTAGATGTCTAAAACTAAGTTAGGCATCTTGATCTTCTGTAGAGTCAAAGGAGAGAAAGGACGGTTCTTTGCGTCTTCTTCAGTTAGCCATCTGTGGAAGAGATTCATCACCAAATAAGCAGTTTTGTATGAAAAGGGCTGTACAGTGAAGTGCTAGGCCTTAGACATCTCACTTTAGGACATCTACAATCAGAACAGAGTACTTATATCATGTATGGCAGCAAAATAAGAGATCCCAGAGCTCTGGTTCAAGATCACCACCACCGTTCATGTGTACCCTGGCATAGTTCTGACCTGTACCAGCTACCACTACACCATCTGTTGCCAGCACATTGTTAGGAGATAGCACAGGCCAGGGATCAACCCCAATAAGCCGTAGGGATAAGGCCAGGCTTCTTAGGGAGAAGAAGAAAGATCATTTAGGCATGGGGTTGCATGCATGACACAAAACCTGGCCACCAGCCCATGGTCCGTCTAATTTGTTAATGAAGGCATAAGCAAAGTGCTCCTTCTCTCTTTGTTTTCCTGTGTATGCTGTGACTATGGGACAGGGATCTGACCTGTCCCTGCTTGGAGAACTGACACCCTTTTTAAAGCAGGACCTTTCCTCTCCTAAATGCCTGCGTAGAGAGGGAGAAATTCAGCCATCCATTCTCTTACTTCTCTTGTGAGACACTTTCAGTAAGATATTGAGGACTTTTCCTGGATAAGAAAGCTATCTGGAGTATATCAGAAAAGATGTGCCTTGATCAAAATCCCGAGCTTATCCAGACATTTCTTATTCTGTCATGACCTAGCTTTAAAACAGCTAAAACAGGATTGCACACAATTTTTCTAAACTTTATTTCCCATTTCCAGTGAAAGAAGGACTAAAGGGGTTACAAAGAATGTGGAAGATACTTGAAAATAAGTCCTTTTAAAGAAGACAAGCTGGTCACTCCTCAAACTGAAGACACCAAACCTATTGCTCTCCACTCACGAATCTTTATCAATACAATGATGAAAATTAATGACTAGACTGAGAAAAAATCAGTTCCCCATTGCAGGGATGGGATGGGCAAGTGTTTGAGACACATTTTTCTTTTCTTTCTATCTCCATTTTTTCTTATTGATTTGCAGCTCTTTGATGATAAATGGATCAATTGTTTGGTAAGAAAAGCAGGAGGCATTTATTTACATTTATAATCACAATTTTAATCATTCATCTCGTTAAAAAAGTCACTGTTAGTCACTTTTATGCTTTTTTCTCTGGCATTTTATTTCAGCATAAAGTGTTAAAATGTTAGCACTTCTCATTACTGACTGATTATTTTCCTCAGGATTTTAAGTTTTCTTTCTCTCTCCCTGTGCCTAAAATCCAATTTACAACCTGCTAAAGGCCTCATAAGATTTTTATGGATTATTTCCTGAAATCACATTAATCTAGCTCCTGTTACTTTGCACTAATTTCACCTGCCATTGTATGAAGTAACTAAATTCAATTGCTTGGAAATGATCCCCCGGAGACTTCTTCATGAAGCGAGAAAAAGAAAAAAAAGTAACCCTACCTTGATGAGGTTATAAATATGGTGGGAACAACAGGCCTATAAATACACAGTATGGGGACCCTTATCAAACTATGACAATCAGAGATCTTCAAACTTTCAAATAAGATATAGATAAGGGCTTGGATTAGATTGCATTTGGCTTTGTCTCAGCTACCCTAAGAAGTCAGTCTCTCTGGCTTTGATAAGTGATACAGTATTTATCGCTGTTTTAACAAGCTAGGGAAGTCATCCAGTAGCTTATCAGCTGCACCCTGGTTCATTAGAACATCCGTTCAACCAATTTTAACTATGCTGGCCATCAGCTATCAATTAGAGGTGTCCCTTGTTTTAGGGACAGTCTGCAGATAACTCTGCAAGCCATCCAAGAAAATGGTATTTAAAAACAATGAAGCAGCCTGGTCTCTCTGACACATAATGCTGTCTGCTCCATTTGTTTACGTGATAAAAAATCCATCTCCTCTAAGCCTTGTAACTGGGTAGTTTAAGAGCAGCAGGTATGCCTGAGATAGAGTAATTCAATGTAATTGCTCCGGGTTGTAAGAAAAGTTATCTGACTTTCAAGGGGACTGTGTCTGATCCACGCATGGCTTCCCAGACACAGCAACACATTCATGCAGCAGTGGGACAGCACTCCCTGGGCACAGGGATTCATTCACGCTGAGTGCAGGCAGCAGATAAACTGCAGATCAGGGTCTTCGATTTCCTAAGCTCTGGACCAAGCTCCAGCAAGATGCTGTTAGGATTCCAACAGGCTCTTTCCTGGTGCTCCCATGTGCAACATCTTCCTGGCCTCTATACAGCAGCAGGAAGAGACTGGGGCTCTTGGCTGTTACCCCCATTTGCCTGTGCTGGGCTGTGCTCTGATTCCTGAGGAGCAGCAGTGTGACCACAGATCTGGGAAGAGTTGACTTTTCTCTTCCTCAAATCAGTGTTGAATCTGAGTCAACACCAGTGTGGACCCTGGACTTATCCCAGCCAGCAAGTACTTTTTCTTAAAATCATTTTGATTTGTGTTTCTTGGAATAGGCATTCGTTCTGCTGACAGATATATCTGTCAGCAGATAACTAACTAGACTAACCCAGGATATTCACACTGAAATTCTCTTATCTAGGCTACCTTAATTGTACTTGGAATCAGTCTGCCACTCCTCTGTCTCATACCTGGCACTTAGAAATGCTCCTTCCTAAGTAGCGTAGGATCAGTGTCACATAGAGGAAGATTTTTGAAGAAGTCATCATGCAGCAGTTCCCATCTACAGATCTATATAGCAGAGCCTTTACTGATGGTAAATTGCTACTTGAGATACATTTGTACCTTTACACTTGGACAGTTTTACCACCAGCATTCTGACCATAAATTGCCCTAACTGGGAAGTCATTTAGAGATGGATCCCCCATAGGGGTTGTGCTTTGTACATCCTTAGTCTTATCCTTTATGCCCAAGTGTCAGAGCATTTACACAGGACATGTAAAATGTATTTTTCCCCTCAGCCCTAGAGGAATCAAACTCAAAGCTTCCACTTTTCAGGAAACTGGTCTCAACTTGAGGCTGTGGGCTAAATTTGAACAAACAAGAGAAGGGCTCTGTGAAGCTTTCCTGCTGAAGCTGCTCCTTTTCATACGACGTATTTACCCATTCCTTGAGACAGAGAAAAAGGATAGGATGCAAAGAGGAACCACTTCAAGAGGATGGACTTAATGTCCCCCCACCCTAAGAATGGTGGTTATGGCACTCTCCAAGGAAGTACGAGATGTGAGTTTACGGCCCCTCAGGCAGAGGAAGGAACTGAACTTGGGTCACCCACATCCTGAATGAGTGTACTAACCACTGAGCTGAATAATAAATAATAATGAAAAGAAGCACTGTCCCACAGCAGCTCTCTTCTAAAAGGGAGAAAGATCTCTCCTCTGTTTTTCAAAGCATATGTATTCTTAGGCTCCTCACTCCAGAAATCTAAAGACTGTGTAGGAGTTTAAATGCTTCTAGCCCAAACCCAGGACTCACGATATTCAGCTGGCCTCAGCCTTTTTTGCCAGCTAGAAAAATGGCTCTGTGGCTGTTTGGGATCCAACTTTGAAGCCCTAACTCTCTTTTATTTATATAACCAGTTTGGGTCTCTAATTAGGAGCTGTATGTTCACTTGATAAGCAGGTGCAGGGGATCAAACACAGCAGTGCTAACAACCTGTTGTGGTCCCTTTCATCTCCTGGTCTGGTGCATATTTAGGTGCTTAACTCTCAGTGACTTCTTTCTCATTCTCCAAACTGGTCCTACCAGAATTAACCCTACTTCACATGATGTGACTCACTAGCCACTGTGAGATGATCAGATATCCACAGAAAAAGGGAATGTCTATCCTTCTAAAACATGGGAGAACTGTGTGTGCATTGTGTGCTGTGTTTGTGAAGGCTATTAAGCACTTCCTTATTTATATTTTTATATTTTAATATAGTCCTTGTTGTTCTCCATAAACATTCTCCATTCCCAGAGACTGGGTTATTTTAGAAAGAAACAGAACAGACAAATTGTCTTACTTCTGAGATTTCCAGTAATCAGGTTATCACATTCATAAATCAAGACATTCACTGTGAAGAATGTTTAAGAAATACAAAGTACGATTACAGGCAACTACATATTTCCAAACACCCTGGTGCTTGAATATTCAAAAGATACTTCATGTTCTTCTATTTCTTGCCAATAGCTGAAATGCTGAGTCTTTATTAGGAGTGTTTATGGTAAAATAAGCACATGACATTATCTCCTGTCTGATCAAAAAGAGTCAACATACTACTTTAAATGTCAGAGGTCTATTTCTGCAGCTTCCAGTAGTTATTGTTGTAAACAAGGGATTGCTGCATTTGCCCATAGCTTAGCCAGAATGTTAATGTTTCCTATTAAACATTTTCTTCTTTCTTTCCTAGACCATTTTGTACTACCACACCCAGATGCGAACATCTGGCTCCAAGCAGTGACACCAGCTGATGAGAAATGGCATTCCTGCAGCTTTTCTTTCTGAAGACTCATCCAGAGGTGGCTGTTATCCAGCAGACAGCACTCTGCACTGCTGAATGTCAGTGTCTGGAGTCCCACTGGACAAAGGCTCCTAGAGGAGTCACTCACACAGAACTGTGTAAGATAAAGAGTTGGGAGTCTGATTCTTAGAACTGTGGTTCTACAAGTCAGCAAGGTCCTCTTGCCAGTCACCTCAAACACTGTCACCCTGATGATGTATGGACTGAAGAGTTTGGACACCCAGTCTGAAGCACAAGACAAATAGTGATTACTTACTCAGACTGGTCTCCTGGCAGAAACTGCAAATGTGCCAGTGGCAGTTCTGTGTTTGAAATCAGCATGGATGACAGCAGTCCAACTCTGACACCGCTTTATGTAATCTGGCATGCCATGGAACCTCCACTTCTCCACCCAGTAACACTGGGACAGCTTCTGGAGAGGATAGCTTTCACCCTTTAGAGGTTGGCTGGTATGAGTACTGGAAAAGAGAATAACACTGAGTGTTGAATATTAAAAAATTATAATTTTAATTAGAAATAATAATTAATCTTTAATGCATTTAATTCTAAATATTAATTAATAATATTTTAATAATAACTTGAAGTCAATATCCTTTATCACAGGATGTCAAAAAACTTTATAGATAAAGCCCAACTGAACTTCCCACTATCCACCTTTGTGATCCTTCCCACTGGCTGCTCTCAGGATGTTTTACAAGAGAGAGGTCCCTGCAATCATTGTGGTGAGGAAACTGCAGCACAAGGAAGTTAAACACCTTGTTTACATTGCCTCAGAAAATCAGGGCTAAGATGATAAGAGATCCTATGTGTCCCTATACAGAACCTATTGCTATGTGCAGCAACAGTTTCCAAGGCTGCCCTCCAAACTAGCGCCAAGGTGGTAAATGAAGCAGGTTTTGAACTCAGCCTGACTGTAGGGTTTGGTATATCTGCACAGCCTTTTGCGGTCAGACCCATGCCTGCCTCAAGCAGGCTGATTGCAAGCAAGTGATGGTCCAAAAACTGCAGTGTTTCATTAGGTTTGGGCTGTTTCTCTGCAGAATTTACTGTACTTGCTGTACGGGCAGGGGATGCCTGACATCCACCTGGCTGTGAGTGAAGGGGGATGGGCACAGATGTGTCTGAAAAGGACCAAGCAGCCATGTCCCTTCTTAAGCACCACACCTCTGTCGATCTCAATACAGACTTAGCAAGGACATTTCAGAATTCAATATTCTGGGGGGCAAAACTGGAACTGAAAATGTTACTCAAATACAGGATTTAGCTGAGCAAGCAGACTGTGACCAGTTAGTAAGCATGGCACACAGTGCAAAAAGTGTTACAGCATTTATGTGCTAGAACTAGGACCTGAGCACTACAACCCTGGAAGATTTTCCTTGTATTGCCCATCTATTTATTGCCATATACTGAAGATACTTTCAATACTTTAAAGTTAAGTTTTCAGTTTTCAAGTTAGTTTTTCTCTCTGGTTGTCCAGTTTAACACCCAGATGATGAATTACAGATTCTTCCAGGCAGGAACTAGCCCTCAGCACCCATTACATCCTTACACTATAGGTGCTCTGTAGCAAAGAGAGGAGTCTTAAAACTGAAGATGCTACTCTGCATTTACTTCAATGCCAATTAAGATACACAAGATGTAAAAAAGAAGTCAGTAAAATGTATTTCCTTCTAAAGACTATTTAATCTAGAATCAGTTTCTTGACCACACATTTGCCTCTCAGCTCTGAATAACTTTACCTGGGTGTCTCCATGTGTTACCGTGGGACATGATGGCAATTATAGTCACAGGAAGTAGTTAAGTAAGTAGGTAGTAGGCAAATAGGTAGTTAAGTACCTAAGACTAGGTTGAATGAATCAAAGACCCTTATCTGAACTCCTAAAAGCAGAGGTTCCTTTAGAAGTCGTGGCTATAAGTCCCTCTGCCTTATGCTCCTCAAAAATCCTTGAAAGAGCAAAGTAAATCCATAAAACAACTCCTCGTGGTACAATATTTTCCTAATTTTCCCCACACCACAGCCTTATCCTTAAACAGCTAATGTTAATTTGTTTTTCTTCTGCTTGAATTTGACAGATTGTCTATATTATAAACATCTTTAAACAAATTTTTCAGATGCCAGTAAAGATAGATCCATTCAAAAGGGTAAATAACCTGTTTTAAAATGTTCTGAAAAAGAGTGGCCAAAATCATCTATGAAATCTTAAATCATAAAAGCTTTCTTTGGAACAGATTAGAGACAAAATACTTCATTTGCTTTGTTAATGTCCTTTCATTTGAGTCATAATTATATCCAAACTGCAGCTTCTGAGGGCCACACAGAATAATACAAACGCCTTTGTTTCCGTGGATTCATGTTCTGTTGTTTCCATTCCCATTGCAATCCTGGTTACATGAATGAGGAATCTGAATGCAAAGGCATGCAGTATTCTGGGAGTTATAAGAAGCTGAAATGCTTTGATGTTCTTCCCAAAGCCTATAGCCTGACTCACTGTTCTTTTCCCACTCTATCCTTGACCATAGCTTTCCTGGGTCTTTGTGTATGCTACAAACCACCCTCCAGATCTGAACTGTGAGAGAGATGTTACCAGGTCAAAACATCACACAACCAACCTAAGTGCCACACCTGAAACTGATGTGTCCCAGAGAGGTCATTTCCTTGCCAAGCCTGGGCTCCACAAGGTGCTGCACTAACTGCTCACAGGTAATCACAGGTAATCAGTTGGTCCATGCCTTATTTGCTAATTTCCTCCCTTCTGAAATTAGAGTCACCCTTTTTCACCCATTTTGTCAGCAGTTAATGGTGATATTTTAGTTTAATATCTAGGGCTTAATGCCGGCACAAATTAAACAACGGGGAAATAAAGGCGACCTGGGCAAGTCCTTGATGAAAAATAAAAAATGCAAAGGTTCAGAAACTTCTGCCAAACTTAGACCCCGATCCAGATCTAGAATGACTTGTGTCTCTTGTGTGTAACATGGGGTTGCAAAGGTTGAAACTAATCCTGAGAATATTAATGTCATGACACAACCTTTGCAGCTGAAATGCCCTTTCTTACTAGGCTACAGAATTCCCCACTTCATGGCAATACTGAGAACATCAACTTACATGCTTTGCCTTAATTTAGTCCTCAGAATACCCACTCTTAGATTCAGATGTCCTGAATAAAGAAGGACACAGATTTGATCCAAGACATCTGAGATGTATCTAAAAAAAAAGGCATTATTTTCTACTGTATGTAGCAGTAAGAATAAGGGAAGAGCATAACTCAAATCAGAACTAGTACACTCTAAATTATTTCCAAAAAGCACTCAGAAAGTCTTTCAACTAAAATCAACAGACTTTACCACTGACAGGCTAAAATACAACACATTTCTAACATCAAATGCTACTAGTGTAAAAAGAAATAGAATAACCAAAGTAGTAAGACCATGTCCATAATTCAACGTGATAAACTAATTCTAACCAGCTAGACAGTGTTACCTACAATCATGTCACTGGTGTTTTAAATCAATGTCTCATGTTTCTTCTCTGATAGCAGCTCAGATTCAGAAACTCTTTTCATCCAAGGTGTATTATAAAATATTTTTCTGCATGTTGACATTACTGACACAGGCCAATTTTCCTGCCCATGTTGCAGGAATTGTGCATAATCTGTATGTGGAAATCATGGTGATAACAACCTGAGCCCAGCGCAGGGGATGAGAACAGAATATCCAATTGAGATCTGCAGTGCAGATAAGCTTTCTGCACAGAGAACAGAAGATGTGAATTTTACCCGTACATCAAAAACATGCAGTATTCTGAAACTTGCTTATCCTCAAGTGGCATGAAAACACAAAGAGAAAAACCCTTTCTGATGTCTGATAATGAGAAACATGGTTGACTTTCAGATTTGAAACTATTTAACACACACACACACAGAGACACAAAAAGAAAGAATGAGGGAGAGAGAAATATTTGAAAAAACTTTGAAATTAAATGAAAAAAATTACTTATTACAGTAGACATCAATTAATGGATCACATTTATTTTATGCCAGTTTAAGAAAGCAGGGGGATTTTACTAAGTGCATCCAAAAATATTCACTAGAAAACACAGCAAATATATTATAAACTCATTTAAGCCACAGAGCTCATCAACACTGTTTGCAATTATGAAATCATTTGGGGATACGGTATTTTTTTAGAAGGAATTGTTTTGCTCTTAGATGAAAACCACATCATAGTCCTTCAGACATAAATCTTTTATGGTATCTTCAAGAAAGAAACTGGAAATTGTGCAACGAGGCGCCACTGATAAAATGTAAGTATCCCCTCGGAGTAATCTGGATGATGTCATTACGTGAGGAAGATAACAGGGTATGTCATGGTTACAAAACACTGCTTTTCCTTTTCAGTTAGTGACGAGGAACACAATGAACATAGTCCTGTGTACAGAGTAAAAAAAAATACTTGGCTCTTCAGGACAGCAACTGCTTCTGAGTCTTGGCTTTGGTTTACTTGGCTTTACAGTTCAAAATATACCCCAGTCAGAGTCAGGTGGATGATTTCTTTTTCGTTCTGTGCAGGTAGAATTAGCATCGCTGCCAAGGGCCACACATCAAAGGCAATTAACAGGAAAATAACATATAAGGTAAACTGATGCAGTGATCTGACAGAACTTATTTCAAATGTAACCTTTGACAGTCTAACCCTTCAGACTTCGTTCATGGTTTGTGCTCTCACTTTCATCCACATCTTCTGTGAACCTGCCCTCCATTCCCATCTGCTAAATTCTGTTGCAGGGCTAAGGATTTTTCACTACTTAGAGGACTCAAATACATTTGGGTGACTGAACCATGGTCAACACAAACTTTTTCTACTAATAAGAAGTGAAACTTCAAGGCACTGATTTACTTGCAACACTTAGTCTTTAACATATCTTGCTGGACCATGAAGAACATTTCCTGTGAGTGTCCAAATATAGCTTCAGAATCACTTTTGTCTATTCTTCTGTACCTAGTATGCCAAATAAAGGCATAGAAGAAACCCTACAAATCCTCTGAAGACAAACTAAGGCAGAAGAACCAGACCAAGGTTCTGCACTTTTCCTCTGATTCAGAGGGGTTTTAGGAGCAGCAGTTCCAAGCACCACTTCCACCAATGTCACTGATCACAAAGGGACCACTCATTGGGAATGATTTGATGAAACTGAACAAAATAGGGAAATTAATTTTGCTAGGGTTTGCACCAATATGAAGGTATATTGTACACAGCATTCATCACCATCACAATTTACTTGCTACCTTCAATTTAACGCTAAATGAAATTGCAGCACCATAAGTGCTGTATTGTACATATTATCTGTATGTACAAATCCAGAGGCCATGCCTTCAGTTTCAGACACTACAGAGACAGAAAGGCCATGAATTCAGTCCTTTTACTCCTCCTGTGAAATAGAAACCTACTAGACATTGATGTAATAAAAAAAAATCTGGTGCAATTTCATTTGTTACGTAAACAATCAATATGCATCTGTGATTCTTGAGCCTAGGTTGGGCTTGCCATGTGTTTACATCAGGAAACTTATGTAGGGATGCAAGAGGGAGGACTCGAGGTTACAACCTTTCAACCTTGCCGTTTGTATTCCTGCTGTCCCAAGAAGAACCCAGAAAGTCATAAATGTTCCCAAAACTAGGGAACAAAAAGAGTAGAAGCTGTGATCAAGATATACGGAGGAAGTAAGACAGACTCTCAGATGCAAGGGCAGCCAATGATAACGGTTGACTCCTGAAGAGTATAAAAGACCTTTTCCAAAACAAGTTTGTTGTTGCCAATCAGAAGGTAAAGAAGAGTCAGTGGCTGGTGTCTTTATGCTCCATGTCCTTTACAAGTGATCCTGATCAGCCCAGTTGGACAGACATGTCTTTGTGCTTGGGAGTCTCTCTGATTGAAACATGACAGAACACATGTTTGGGAGTGAAATCCACTAGTTTTAAAATAAAAACTTCCTTGCACTCCCATAAGGTCTCTCATTGAGTTCATTCTGCTCTAATTAATCCTTATGCCTAACCTGATATTCCTGATAAACGTGTTCTTGCTTCTGAAAATAACTAGATACAAATGCCTGATTTTAATGTGCAAAAGACAATACACATTTCTTCTTCCTGATAAACAGCACTGGTACATCAGCCAAAGCCTAAAGAATCTTTCCATGTTTAACGCTCTTGTAGTAGGAGAAATACAGTTCAGTAGCATCTACTGAAAGCAAATAAATTCAACTCATTAAAATACAGCTATTTTAGGGGGATTTGTTGCTATGCACAGAACACCACTTTGTTATGCACAAACCTTCCCACAGAACCACAAGCATCTTCCAGAGAAAACAGGTACACACCAAGTGCCTGAGAACTCATTTGTTGGAATCAGAAGTTAGAACAAGTAGAGCTGCCTACCACAGAAGAGGGAAAATAGTTATCCAAGGCACACTGTTCATTTTCTACCAATGTAATTCTTCAACTAACAGTATAACATCAGTTTCTCATTTCTGTTGAGCACCAGTGATATCGGTTGATTCCCCCTGTAAAAGCAGAATCTTGCTTCAGTTACAAGAAAGGTCAAATCTTGACTAGAAAAAGGGGCACAGCATAGTCATAATTTCAGAAACGAGGCTCACAGATTTCATTTTCCAAATATTAGTTACCTAAGTATTGATATTTACAGTCATCGT
The DNA here is from genome assembly GCA_013397115.1 of Edolisoma coerulescens. Lineage (NCBI taxonomy): Eukaryota > Metazoa > Chordata > Aves > Passeriformes > Campephagidae > Edolisoma > Edolisoma coerulescens. Next base: position 3,688,949 of record VWZW01003916.1, on the reverse strand, counting down.
GTTCTTCTGTTTCCTGGACCTGGTTAAAAGTCAAATCTCCAGATGGAAAAGACTCCTAATGCACAACCTGAAAATGTCATTGGACACCTCTACAAAGTTTGCTGGAGTATTCTGAGAAAAGGTTTAACATAAAAGATAGGTGTCTGTTAATATTCCTAATAATTTCTGAATGTGTTCTGACAATACCCAGCTCTTGCAGAGCCAAATTGACATCCACGGCTTACCTGAGAAGGGGAGTGTCTATGCCTACTTGTACTGGGCTACAAACACTATTTGCCATCGATGGTTCTGTTGCTCTCAGTGTGGGACCTGTCACTGCCCACCTGTTGTTAATGGACTTTGCTGCCTCTCTGTCAGTGCAGCTACACTTGGGTTTTGACTTCCCTCCAACAGGCAGGACTTATTCCCACCTTTCAAGAATGTTTCCCATAGTAATATGTTGCAGTGTGTAAGCCCACAGCAGGAGTGGTTGGTGGGCCACAGACCCCCAAAACAGAGGCTGTCTGTTGAAAAGGACACCCCTGTAGTTTAAAGTCCCTTCTGTTAGGGTGAGAGTCTCCCCCACAAGGCTTTGCTCCTTTATGTAAATCCCTCCCTGATTGATTGGCTTGATGGTTTCTCCTCCCCTTCTTACCTTACAAATCTCCCCTCTGGAATGTTCTCCCTTCCCTGTTTTCCCATTGGCCCCTGTTCCTTAGTCCCTCCTCCTCGGTTTCCCTATTGGTTCCTGGACCTTGGCCCCTCCTATGTACCACCCCGAGCCCTCAGATGATTTGTCCTGATGCTCTCTCCACCCCTATCTGGCCCCATATAAAACCCTGGACCCTCCACCATTTTATGTTCTTCGTCCCTGGACCCCTTCAAGTGTGGACCTCCAGTAAACACCTTGGAATACCGTACNGTTTCTCCTCCCCTTCTTACCTTACAAATCTCCCCTCTGGAATGTTCTCCCTTCCCTGTTTTCCCATTGGCCCCTGTTCCTTAGTCCCTCCTCCTCGGTTTCCCTATTGGTTCCTGGACCTTGGCCCCTCCTATGTACCCCCCCGAGCCCTCAGATGATTTGTCCTGATGCTCTCTCCCCCCCTATCTGGCCCCATATAAAACCCTGGACCCTCCACCATTTTATGTTCTTCGTCCCTGGACCCCTTCAAGTGTGGACCTCCAGTAAACACCTTGGAATACCGAACGAAGGACCCCTCCTGCCTCTTTGTCTCCAGGGACGCCCTTTACCACCGGCCAGGAGACCCCTAGAAAACAGGATCTCACAAAGTCGTAAGGTCTAGCAGCTAGCTAGCTGGCAGCTGCCTGGTTGTGCAGATACGCCAGCGACGTCTCTGGCAGGATGTGGATCGGGTGAGGACAACTCTAACCGCGTCAGCAATACACTGACTGAAAGGCAGGAAAGAACATAGACCATCTCTTCAAGAACAAGAATGTTTTGCCACAGGGTCTGAAGAAATACGGGTCCCAGAAAACCCAATATAGTATGTTGGATAATAAAACAGTTGAATTGCCTTGTAGGAAAACAGCTTGCAAAAGGAGCACGGCATAGAGCCATGTTGTACAGTCTTCAAGACATCCATTCAGTGAAGCTTCTTTGGTCTGTCTGAACTAAAAGGGATGGATTAGACTTTCTTGGGCCTTTTCAACTGTAATTCAATGATCCCATTTCACTGCATGAACAGAACTCGCTACTAACTCTGGGTCAAGATATGGCCCAAAATATTTGGGTTTTATTCTGATCTTTTAAATTTGATTGCTTCCATGTATTGTAGGTAATGGTAAATTAACCAGCTCCTACGTTTCCTGTAAGTTAACCCTACTCTGCATGTGGCTTAAATCTTACAGTCAGAGAACAGAGCACAAGGCATTATTTAGAAGCATTTATGAAGCGAACTGCCAACAGGTTGGAGGAAATAATAGGTTCATCCAATGTAGTGGCAAAATTGACAAGATGGTGCTGGCTAGTAAAGAAAAGATAATGAATAAAATACGGTATCAATTAAAATATTTAATTGAATATATAAAATGTGCAGAATTCTATAGGGGAGGTATGCTTTTGTTAAAATCCCATATTAAACAAACAGACACTGAGAGCAAACTGAATTAAGACATCTGCTTACCTTCAGCAAGATGTTCTTCCATCTTCTTGAGGAATAAAAGAACAAAATTCAACTGAGAAGTTCATCTCTTAAAAATACAGGTACCCAAGTATCACCGTGTATCCAAAATCTTGACAAAATGAGACTTCTTAAAAATTCTATCTACATTCCTGTAACATAAGTTTGCTTGCACTGAGCTGAGACACACAACTAAGCCCTCCCTTCCACGAAATCCAGTCTTATCTGCAACCCACACAGTGATGTAGCACAAACTCATGGTCTTTGTCTTGCTTTTGGTTGATGACTTGATGAAGTCATCAACCAAAAGAAAGGACATTTGAATTATGGCAAAGTGCTGCAAGCCACAAGCCCATGCTCAGAGGAGCCACTGAGAGATCACAGAAGGCATACCCAAGACCACATGATGCTGTAATGGAAAAAGACACTTTGCTAATTTGCTTTGGATAGACATAGTGGGTAGGTACATTTATCTATAAATCATATATATTCTTCAATTTATTGAACAGCAATAGCTCTACAGTACTAACACATGAAGGTTTTCAGGGTCAAAGATGAGCAAATCTCGGTCTGTGCTCCCTTGCTACCACCCAAAGTCTGCAATTCTGGCAGGTGCTTTCACACCTTTGAAAAGAGGAAACATTAGTTTTTATGAACTATGGCAAGAATAAGTTTGTTCATTCACAAGCTAGTAAATTTTTTTCTCCTTTTAATGGCAAGGGAAGGTGTACAAAGTCAATTAATGCCCCTCCGCTGACAGGTGGTCATAAGCACAGGAGCAGCCACACTGACCAGCTCAGACACCCACCTTGCTCACTGCCCTCTGTCCAGCTGTAACCATCAGTGGATGTTTCATGGAAAAATATTAGAAATAAAGAAAATTTAGAGTGTTTTTCCCCCATGTATTCTTTTGGTTTCTGAGAACTATTCATCAGGGGTTTCCTGAGGTATGACTGGATCTATACCATTATTTTCAGTAGCTATCAATGCATGTCTTCATCTTTTCCTGCAGAAAGTAATTTTTGAAAGCACTCTGTCTTGATTGCTTAGAATTATCTATTACCTTTGTGTCATTTTGTCTTCTATGATCATCTGCTGTTACTTTATGACCTTGCCTTTACACGTTCAGCCACATCTAGTGGGATCCCATGGTCCTTCAGTTACAGAGTTATTTTTTTTTATGAGAATTAGGGCTAAGTTCACAAAAAATATTTTTTAAAAGAAGCTTCCAATCTTTTCCTATTATGATAAATTACTGAACTATTTTCAAGAAGATCTATGCCATGTATGAGCAGGTTCTGAAATCCTGTTTTAAAATTATAGTTACTTGTATAATAAAAATAAGGATAATAAAGGATGGAGTGTGAATATACTCACACCACAGGATACGTAGGGATCAGGTCTTTGAATAAGATTCACACTCTTGAAGGGAGATGAATTTCCAGAAAGCTTGAAATATTTGGTATACAATCTATAGAGGTAATGACCAAGTGTATTCACCTGACAAGCAGGTAAACTATTATAATTCAAATGAAGTATATCACTGCTATTATCACTAGGTCATACACCTCTATAAATAAACAAGAAACAAAAACCTCATCAACGTTATAGCTATGTCATCAGAACCAATTATTTTTTGCATTAGGGAGTCCTGTATGATTGATTTTAAAAGGCAGTTAAGAAGAAAACCATTTTAGTCTACTGGATGAAAAACAAACAACAAGGCACTAAAGGAGTAACAGAACTGATGGATTAAAATGCGCATAGGACAGACAACAGTGAATTGCCTGGCATTTTTCAATAGCAAAAGCTAGGATAAAAAGAATTCAGTTCCCAATCAACAAAAAACTGGCAAAAGGCAGGAATCCAGACTCTCTCAGATTTATGCTTTATCTGCCAATTAGCATTAGCAGGCCTGATCTAGGTGTCTTGCCAGCTTGTGGTATCATAAAAAAACAACAAACCTTGAATGTGTTATCACCACAGAATGTGCAATTACTTTAAGCACCAGCTGAAAATTACAGTGTGATGAATTTGTAAATTTGTATATATTTATTGTAGAGATAAAGTTGTTGGAGTAGATATAATCTATACTTGTGTTTAAAATCCTGGTTTCAACTATTTCAGTGCCAGCAAATTTTGTATTGAAAATAAACACTAGTAAAATGGTAATGGATTATGATACTGGAGCAACATACAAATTTTTCTGGGCAACTGCTGTTCATTGTCTGAAGAAAATAATCTGGAGTCACTGACAGCACAGATACTTATCCATGTGACTTGAAGGACGTAAAGCTAAACATGTGTTTACATGATTCCAAGATGAGATCACTTGCTAATGTCAACCTGATCTTTCAAGACTGTCACTTAGAGTTCACAGGCAATAACACATAGAATGGCTGCTGAATGGTGTTAACATTGTAATTATTAAATAAATAACAATTAAACCCTAAATTATTCAAATGTGCAATTAAGAAAAACAACTTCTCTTGCTTCTGAGATGACTGAGATCCTATTTTCCCCAAAATAAACAAAGATTTGCCTATGCCAAATGTTATTCAGCAGCAACTAAACATACATGTACAAATGACCTGGGGGAAAATAAACCTGCGTTATACTATATCTCAAATTTGATGATAAAAATTATCATTCCACTTTTCAAATCTACTATATATCAGTTGCTGACAGTACTGTTTCCATTTTATTCCCATTTGCCTCTAATCATCTCTCAAATACCATGTACTTCACAAGCCCTGTGAAAAGAAGACATCTTTTCTGATTTCTCAGCAGAGTACTTAAGAGAGTGAAACCTTTTTTTTTCAGTGAAAACTCTCTACTGTCCTTCCCTGACTAAATAATTATGTTCCTGTGGATTTGAAGGTGTAATTTGTAAAAGTTCTCGAAAATCTTCTCCGCTGCATTGGTCTGAAGTATGTACTCCTCCGTTACCATTGACATTTATTTTATAAATATAAATTTGGAGGAGGAGAACAATTTCCTTTTCAAGTTGAGGTTGCAGAAACTTTTCCAGTTTCCTGGTGAGACGAAGCCAAGGCTCTTTGATACTATTCACCTAATAAGAGGAAGAGACAGACATGACAGGACAGGCAATAGCAGCATGATTGCAGAGTAGATCCAAGTTACCAATCTGAAGCAAAGACAATTTTATCAAAAACCCCGTGTTCCTGCAAAATATTAGTGTGTTGGTAAGGTGATTTTTTATATATAAAGGTAAAATGGACATATTTTGTTAGCAGAGTCCTAATTGGTTTAAAAAGAATATTCAAAGGAAGAAGCAGAAAGAAACTGTGAAGTATAAATACTTTCTACAGACATCATATTACCTTCAAAGAGGTAACTGCAACAAGTGCCCTTCAGGTCAAAGTTAATAAACTGGAAAATGAAGCTTATTTCATGGCTATAGCAGCTGGAGATATTTGCCTGCTTCTTCCCTCATCAATACTGTGTCTAGTAGCAAGGTTAAAGAAAACAAAAACCAGCAATGAACACGTTCAGTGAGGGAGCAGAAACAAACAAAAATTTGTTCAGTTCAGTGTGGTGTAAAATCCATAGGTATCATGGATACTTCAGGGCCCTATGTACTATGCTGCAAGAAATATCACACACAATATTGAGACTGGGATAAACACAGTAGCAATGAAGAAAAAAAAGGCAGATAATTCCTATTCTTTATGCCAGGCTTTGTTTGTAGAGTTGTCTCATTTATCTTGGTTTTGCTTCTTTGGAGGAAAACAAGGTGGACAAGATGGACAATTCACTTGTAGAAGCAGGAGCTGGTTTACCTCACTCCTACAGGCAAAGCAGGAGTGGAAACAGCACTGGAGCTGCAGACAAGCAGAAGGTGACGGATCAAAACAGCTTGTCTGAGTCTGAGCAGCACCCAGTAGCTCTCGGGCTTGTTAGACTCCAAGAAGCAAAGGGGGGAAAAAAAGTGTGGTAGCACTGCAAGCAAAGCAGATGGAGCACCATGCTGTTCTTTTCTTGTATTTCTCTATCTTCAGCTTTTGGTTGATTGCTTGCAGGATGAGCCTGCTCAGCTCAGGGAGGCAGGAATAAAGCAGATCTCTCAAAGGCTCTGCAGGTCTGACCTGATATTCAGGGCTGCCTTGCAACACCAACCTGCTTTCAGCCCTCTCCACTGCAAGAGCTTTACTTGAGGTGTTCAGGTGAGACCTGTCACTGTAGGTCTCTCTGCAGAAGGATATTTACTTTCTGCACAGAATTGAAATCCCTTTCATGAAGTACCTAAAGTTAGATAGGGTGAGTCTGGGCTCATAATTAAAGAAATAGTGGTTATCAGTGGTGATCTGGGATTGTGGCTTTTCTTTGTCTTTGCCACATCAAAGGTGTATCTTTCCATTATGGAAGGAAATACCACCATCCTGACAGAAGAAAGTCATCACATAGCTGAACCCCAGATCTGGACTGATGGTTCCATCTTAGGTGATGAAAAGTAAAAACTTCTCCATGATTTCTTTCGTCTGGCATACAGTACCTTATCTAACGTATGCATTTCCGATTGAAGACCCAAATGGCAAGCACCTCCCAAAGCATGAAGCCAGCCTGTCCTAGCCCTGAGGGCACACTGCTGTGGGTACCCTGTTTGTGCCATGACCCTGTGGCACTAATAACTTTTTCTCTACTGCTTGTTCTGTAGCTGTAAGTACCCACACTATCTCCCGCACCTTTTTGGGTGCTATAAAAATATCCCATAGCCATAAACCCAAATGTCCAATTCTTTTCTAACAATTTGTTCCAGACAGTTATAAATTTTTCAACAAAGCAGAGATTAAACAAATGGATATCTGCTTAGCATTCTTGTGACTGCAGCCAGTAAATCTATTTCATCATTACAGTGTTACAAAAACAAATATCCTCTATGGTATTTGTAGTTGCCAAAAATAAACAGAAGAGAATTATACACTGCTTCTGTGAGACTTAACACCTAAGCTGTTTGTGGGAAGATAGGCCAAACAGGATGTGCTGATAAAGACTGATATACCTGCATGTACCAATAATTGGAGCTCAATCTGTATTTTCTCAAATATTCCATATAGCAGTATTTCTGATATATTGTGCTTTCTCTTCTCAGCTTCAGAAAATGGCTTGAACCATTCAGAGTTTGGTTCATCCTGAATTTAAAAATTAGCATTTAAAAACTTAGAAAGCAAAGACAAATATAAGTAAATAGAAATATTAAATTCCAAACAGATAGAATATTTGACTGATTGCATTACTTCATTCCATATTTAATGCAATAAAATTTTCATTTTTTGTACTCCTTTGTAGAAGCCACAATTTCAGTTGTGCTGTTCCAAAAATCATTTTTATGTATTTTATCTAATCTGATCATTCTAATGCACAATATGCACAAATAATAGTAGATCACATGCAACTTGTCATAAAGCTTACACACACAGTTTCCTTCCTTCATACCTATTCATAAATACACATACACACACAATGTGTACATACACATTTCTAGGGACGGCAAGGCAGGTACAGAGCTGCAACCACTGCACCTACTTAGGGTCCTGAAATTTCTCATCCTCCCGTTGCCTACATTGCCAACAGGAGTTTAGGTTAAATGCATACAAGGTGGTTTGTTTTCATACTGGTTTTCCCCATCATCAGTATATGACTTTTTCCTACTTAAGTGTTCTTCTTCATAAACCATTAGCACGCAAATCAACTGTGGAACTAAAATTTACATTTTTAAAGCAAACTAAATTTATGTCAGACATTAACAGATAAATGTAGTGAATGGATACATTTCTCCAGCACATTTTTTTTTTTTAAAGCATAATGGACATAATTTACTTCAGAGTGGAAAACAAAGCTCTAATAGTATCATTACGCAGTCTCTGCTTCTTAGTCTTGGTTGTTTCTAACCACAGATTACATCTTTCTCCTCCTGTCCTCTTCTCTGATGAGAAGGGTTCTTGCAAAAGAGTGATAGGACATGGTAGAGAATTAATGGGCTCAACCTAAAAGTAGCGAAAATCTTGGTAACACAACACAAAGTCAAATAACAAGGCAAAACCCAATTTTCTGTTGTCTGTTGTTTGGATTTTTTTCTACAGTGAAAATGTACTGCAAGGATTAGATAAACTGCAGCTGCTGCAAATTCAGCTTGAAAGCAATAACTAAATGAAAGGTTCTGCTGCATCCCAAAAAGGTAGCAGAAACTATTCCAGGACACACAAGTGGCAGTCTCCTAAACCTTCTGCTTTACAGGTTAATAATTTATAACCTCCTGGTTTAGCTACTTTTGGAAAACACTGGATTTAAATACTTTTTTTTTTTTCCACTACTGCACACAACGAACCACCCAGTGCTATTCTTGGTCTTGTTCAGCATCTGAGGCCAGAGCGGCACCGCAGCCCTGTGCCAGCACTGTGGCGGCTGGTTGTGGGTGTGAAGAGCCGGGATCCCTGTCTGGCACTCCGTGCCAGCAGCAGCCCTGACAAAACACCACTTTTATTGGCAAACCTTATTTCTCCTGCAAGGAGTAATTTTTCTGTAATGATAGAGGTTTTGCTGGGACACACTGAGCTCTTTGTTGGTTTCACATCTCGGTGCTGCTCACACAGCCACAGCCTCGGAGGGAAAGGCGGCAGCGACGCTAATCAGGATATGTCTCTTCCCTGTGGGCTGGTTCTGAATGCTCCTTTCCTGATGGAGGTGAAGCTCTATATGAAATATATGAGCAAAGCCTTCATTCCTGTGGTTATTACAGATATTACACAGTCTTTCACAAGAAGAAACATGCTCCGTGTCCTGATCAAATTCAGAGAGATGTAATTTATCTGCCATCTTCTTTTGACTGTATAAAACATTCATGCCCTCCTGCCCACTGTTAAATGAGGCTGGTTTCCTCCTAATGGTGACGGAGTCATACCTGTATATAATTTCACATCTCCAGTCATTCTTCACAATGAAAAAAAATACACATAATTTTGAATCTCTGAGGTCTACTAATATGATTTTATTTTGCCTACTTCCATGAATAAATCTTTCAATACTGAGATATTTGGGGCAGAGGAAGTTACTTTTCTTAATTAAGTCATTTAGACTATATATAAATCTGTAGCAATCTGTAAAAACATGTCATTATATTCCCAAAGAACAAACAGAAATCATAACAAGCAATTGCTGTATTTACCAGCAAGGCACAAGGGCAATATAAACTGTAAAAAAGCTGCTCAAAGACTACCATGGTTTGGCTCTACCAAATTTTAAAAGCTAGTCCCAGAGAAGAACACTGAGGAATAAAATGAATTTGTAAGAACACTGCACACCCAGAGATGAGGACAGTTAGGAACTGAGTCTCCAGTGGTTTTTGTACTCCTCTGTGAAAGTTCTGCCATTTTCTGCAATCATTTCTTTCACAATTTCTCTGACTCTTTAGCACCCCTGCTGAAGGTTCCCACACCAAATATTGTTTCTACGGGTGAGCCACTGCTGTATCATTTTGCTGCAGTTATGTGTCAATGACAACTGATACCACAATAATTGTCTTCATTTTAAGTCCATTAAAAATCCTCTTGATCTTGTATTGTTTCAAATTTATTGCATAAATTCTAGGACTCATGCAGAAATAACAATAACTTCAGCTGGAACTGAATGCCTCAATTCTCCATTTTCCAAGTGGCAGACCTATCCGTGTACTCTCCCCTTGGTAAGTAATGTTTCTCCCAGAAAACAAAATCTGAGTCTGCTTAGAATTATTTTTGACTGGTGATGATATGTGATTATTATGGTGTAGCCCTTCTATCTAAAACAAGCAGTGACTTACACTGTGCATCTATACAAGGATTGCATATAAAATATCCATGAAAATGGGGCTTTAATTGGCCTATGCTGTGCACCAGCATATTTAAATTGAAAAACAAGGCCAAATACTTCACAGTTTCCCTTGCAAATATCTTAAACAGCTTGCTTCAATGGGTTTGCTTCCCTGGGGGACAGGAAAGGAGCACAGCTATAGGGAATAATGGCTGAACAACCTCAGTTTCACAGACAATTCATCTGTTCTGTGAGACTTGATGGAAAAGGTCAACCATGAAAGCAGAGAGGAGTGAAAATTAATTTGGGTAAAATAAAGCTTCCAGAGATCCTCCACTGTAGGGGTAAGGAGCTATCATTAAACAAGTGCAGACTGTTATCATACAAGCCCAGGTTTTGTAGCCTGTGTCATGCCAGACCCAAATCCTGGAGCACGGAGATCCCTTCAGCTCTCTATCCTGGCTGCTCCTCAGATCTGCAGCAGCCTGGGGTGGATGCTCAAAGAGAAGAGCAGCACTTTTATTGGGTTTATTATTAAAGTAAACAAATAATCCAGACTAAAGAATGCATATATATGGGAAGGGTGGAAAAGCTGAGCAGAAAATGGAGATTTTACCAGTGAGAGAATGCTTTTGGCAGATGTGGATTTAAACTGGATCAAACAACTGGGAAGTTGAGTTCACAGGCTTGGTTGTTAGGGAGCAGTTACAGAATGGTAGGTAGAGTTTTGTAATCACTGTCACAAGGTTTAAGAGCTGGAAGGGAAAAGAAGGCAACAGGGAGTGGATTTCTGGGATGTAGTCAATAGGTGACATTGTCCTTCTGCTGCACGTGCCGGAGCAAACCTGTGCTCCCACTCACAGCTGAGGGCAAAATCCAAAGAAAACAGAGAGAGTACCTAAAGTGCAACTCATGCACAATTTAGATGCCTATGTAGAGGACAGGGAGCCAAAAAAAACTTCACCTGGCTTGTTTAGGCACCTGAGAGGCTGTAGGCGCGGAAGATTTGCTTTAAATCTCTAAGCTCTGCTACCGTGTACCCAGAGGCAGCGTCGCCTTGGCTGAGCTGCCTGAAAGAGATGGGGAGTCACAGCCTGGGTGTCCCTTGGCTGCAGGTAACGTCCTGTGGCCACCTCCAGCAAAAGCTCAGCCCCCGCTGCCATGGCCTCGCTGCCACCCCTGTGACACTGGGATCCACGTGCTGAGTGACCATCCTGTGACAGAGGGACTCTGGTGCTGGTTGCTGCCTGACTGGAGGGAAGTGTGGCTCACACCCCAACATCCCAGGGGGGATCCCAGCAGCAGCCACATTAGGAAGGAGCTAGAGAGGGGTTCCCTGCTGCAGCCTGGGTCCACCAGAAACTTCATGTTTCAGACACACATCTGGGAGAATGCAAGAAGAAGGGAACCTAGTTCTGCTGCATAATTGCAGGGTTAATCGGCTGAAAAGGGGAGACTCTTATGTCCCTGTCTCTAACACTGCCTGTGCTCTTAGTTCTGGAGAACTATGGCACAGAAAAGAAGTAAAAACCCAACTTCAGTCTTCCACATCTTCTCTGTTTTCTTACAATAATCATATACAGAACAGAGAACTTCTTCTGCTCTTCATCTGTGGGTTTGGATAGGTTTTATTAAAGTGGCCAAAACTGCAGTGCCTTTTTCCTGAATTCCACAGAGCGGCGTGGTCCGGGAGCACAGCTCATAGGATGCTCCTCAGGGGAGCACAGTAGAGGAGCACCTACTTTATGAATTATAAATGGCCCCAGGTGGAAAAGCAGTTACCTGCGTGTTTAGTTCAGCCAAGAGGAAGGAACCTCTGGGCAAAAACTGCAACAGAATTTAGGGAAGCTAAAGAAGTTTTCTGCCACAACTTAAAGTGTCTAATTTCACAGAAATGTGAAGAGGTTAGGTGGGCTGCTGTAGATGGGATTGCACTCACAGGGAGCTGTAAGCCACTCACAATGCCAAATTCTTCCTGACCTCAATGTTATACAACTCCGTGCTTTTTGGATCTTGTTGTCTAAGGCTTCTTCCTTAAGATACAGAATTCTGAGGCAAGTGGAAAGTTTCTAGCATCTTAAAGGCATGACAGAGCCTGTTACTTCTCAGACCATTATGCTTTGGAAAGTGTGAAGCAAGGAAAGAAAAGAAAGTTAAAAAAACTATCCAAGAAATGAAAAAATTCCATACAGTCAAACATATCTTGGCTCCACCACTCAGCTCCCACCTCGTCAAGAGAAGGAGGATTCATGGAGTCAAGTGATATGGAAATATAGGAGAAAATGTAATTTTTTCCTGATGATTTTTTTAATTATTAGAGATGGAAAAGCTGCCTTACTTCACATATTCGCTCCAAAAGCTGACAAATTAGGAAGCAGTTCTTCCTTATTGCTTTACACGGTGACCACGTTGACTGACTCACTTTGCCTGTCCAAAACTGCAACCGCTGCCTGGTTTGTGCATTAGGCATCAGGGAAGCTCCAGTTTTCCCTGTTGGTATCGCAACAGAGGACAGACTGCTCCCTGCCAGCCCAGTGCAGCAACACTCTGCTGCTGGTAAACCACAACACAGGTTTCAAGTAAGAAACCCAACCCTTTGCTCTGCGTCTTTGCTAAATGCTGACTGCACAGACCTGCGTGGAGAGCAGGGCTGGCAGCACGGAACGGGAGATGTCTGCAACACACTGGCACGGTTTTAGCACCATTTACTACTACCTTATCTATTATTTATTTACATATACACATATACACAGATGTGTCTGGTAAGAGTAGTTACCATAGAAATATGTAGTTAGGGTGGAAAAGACTACGCCCTGAAGTGGGCTGAACATGGCTGTTCAATTCTAAGGAATTGGCTATGCATGAAGTTATGGGAAAATGTACCTCACTCTTGGCTCCATTTGCGCTATGACTGAAGCTTTTATTGACATAGTCTGAGTTCAGATACATCATTGAGTTTCCACACAGGTCACTCCCTTGATCAGCTAATTGATTTTAGATCTGTCCTTAGGTAATTATTTCTGAGAAAGCAGGGATATAGGGCAGGATCAGGAAGCCAACAGCTGAGGAGGCAGCTGCCTAGGGCTGCTGCTGGCCCACTGGCTGTGCTCCACTGTCAAACTACCCCTCGGTGCTACCTGCTGCAGAGGGAGGGAGAAGAGAGGCTGGCTATTTCCCTCTTCCTGTCTTTCTTCCAGCTGGTGATGTTCCTCACTTTCCCCACACATTAAAATTCCTTTTCTTTTCTCCAGCTGCTGTCAGAGGGAAAAGAAGAGAGAAAAATTGTAGCTCATGGGGTAGTGGCCAAGCCAGAGCTGGAGTGAAGACAGAAGAAGGCACCTGCACCCCAAGTTTCCTCTTTGGCCACCGCTCCATTGCTATAGGGCAGAAGGGCCCAAGAGACAGGTTGCAGTCTCTCCCTCTGCATACAGGACCACATCAGCTTGGTTTCAGGGAGGTCAGGGAATCAGTATGCAAGGGGAGACATTAATCTAATTTGAATTTCATAATTTAACATCATCCCTAATCCCACTGGCCTTCCTCAGCTCCTCAGGTCCTCACTGGTTGCTTCATCTCCCACAACATTGATTTGATCTCCCAGAATTTATATTCTTGAGGAAAAAATTCAGTTTTGCCTTTGAGCTTGCTTTGGTATGGGACATGAAATATTTCATCAGATAAAAAAAAAAATACAAACCAGATTTTTTTTCCTCTTTTTTTTAATTTTATAAATGATCCTGTAACTTGTTATATAGTAATGAGAGTGGCTACAGTGGAGGAAGGGACTGTTTGATTCCATAAATGATGGTTGTAGTTACCAAATATTTTCACTTCCCTTTGGTTTTTAGGTTTCCATGAAAGCCATTTATTGCCTTGTATATCCTTTTTAATATCTTATCCTCTAATTCTTCTCTATAGAATAAAAACAAATGGTTGAGGATGCTCAATTTGTTGTAATATAAATTTTATTGGAGTAGTGTGTACATTATGATCGATTTTATTTCAATGTTATCAGTGCCAGCTATGTTTGGTTGTTAGTTTTACTCTGAAATATTTGCTTGATGTCAATAACGTCTCACTTTGTAATCAAGCTGTACCATCCCAAGACACGTTGACTGTGCACTACCATCACCAAATACCCCCTGTTTCCAACCCTATGGTTCACCATGCTCTCTGTAGAAAGAAAAAAAAAAAAAGGGTGATTTTTGTGGGGCCTCTTACTTTAAGACATTGGTTCCTTTTCTGATTTTTTTGCCATCAAATGAAACAGGCTGCTGAGGCCAGCTACTTTCTTTCTATGAAAAATAGATGCCACTATTTTTGAATCTAATTCTTCAAACCACTATGTTGTAGTAGGCATTTCTTATCCATTGTGGTAAGACTTGCATCCTACTCCTCTCCTCAGTTTTCCACTGAGCAGCAGCTTCCCACTTTGTCTCTGAGAGGTCATGCAGCAGGCTGTTCTCCCTCTGCTCATGGACTCCTCAAACATATTTCTCTGGACAAAGTGTTCAGTGTATCTCACATTCCTCAGCACTGTGACCTCTTAGCCAACCCTATATTAACCAATATTTTTAATTCAATTTGAAACTAGAATACTCTTTGATGTGTGACCCAACTTAATAGATTGTCGATTGCTTGACGTTGGGTAATATGCTTATAAATGAAACTTGAAACAGTCCATAAATGCTCATTCCATGAGGCAAACATTGTGAGTTATCTCAGTGAACAAGTGAAGGTAAACCACAAATGTCTGACTGCTGCAACACATCTTCTTGGAATGTTTAGATTAGCTTTTACAATTTCAAATGTCTTCACCAACTCTACTAGCTAATTGGCAAACGACTAATAAACACAAGTTAAAACAAAGAGCAAATTCTAGTCTAGACATATCTGTAGTAGGAGACTGAGGTCATACTGTTTTCCAGTTTTGAACAAGCTCAGAAGAGTTTCTCTACTAAATGACATTAAAATAAATGTGCGTGTTGATTTTGGCATAAATATTTATTTATTTATTTAAGAAACAATCAAACAAACAAAGAAATTAATGGGAAAATGTACCAGGAAGCTCACAGCCTGTACTTGTTGTCTGGGCTTTCAGGAATTTCATTTTTTAATAACCCCGCTACCCTTTTGAATGCAGCATATTCAGGATGATGGGAAGGGTTACTCTCACAGATGCCTGCCTGGAATATAATGAAAGGCTCATGGGTCGAGATAAGGGCAGGGAGGGATCACTCACCAGTTACCATCACAGGCAAACAAACTCGACTTGGGGAAATTAATTTAATGCTGAACAAATCAGAACAGGGTAATGAGAAATAAAAACTAAATCCTAAAACATGTTCTCCTCACACCTCCCTTCTTCCCAAGATCTACTTCCTTCCCAATTTCTCTACTGGGGGTACAGGGAATAGGAGATGTGGTCAGTTCATTACACATCTCTGCTGCTCCTTCCTCCTCAGTGGGAAGACTCCTCACACTCCTCCCCTGCTCCAGTGTGGGGTCCCTCCCACAGAAGATCGTCTTCCATGGACTTCTCCAACATGAGTCCTTCCCATGGACTGCTCCAGCATGGGTCCCTTCCACAGGGCACAGCAGGCTGCTCCAGAGACCTTGCTGTTCCTCACAAGGTGACAAGTTGTGACAGCAAACCTGCTTCATTGTGGCCTCCTCTGTCCATGGGGTCACAGCACGGGTTTCCCATGGGGCCACAATTTCCTTTGGGCACCCACCTGCTCCAGCATGGGGTCCTGCAGGGGCTGCAGGTGGATCTCTGCTCCTCCATGGACCTCTATGGGCTGCGGGGGCACAGCTGCCTCACCATGGTCTGCACCACGCGCTGCAGGGGAATCTCTGCTCCAGCACCTGGAGCACCTCCTGCCCCTCCTTCCTCACTAACCTTGGTGGCTTCAGGGCTGTTTCTCTCACATGTTCTCACTCCTCTCTTTCACTGAAGTTGTTCCTGCACAATATTTTTCCCATTCTTAAATACTTTATCCCAGAGGTTATCACCGTGGCTGATGGGCTCGGCCTTGGCCATTGTGTCTGTCTTGGAGCCAGCTGGCTTTGTCTCTGTCGGACATGGGGAAAGCTTCCAGCAGCTTCTCAGTGAAGCCTCTTGTGCTGGTTTCAGCTGGGGTAGAGTTAATTTTCTTCACGGTGGCTGCTATGGGGCTGTGTTTTGTGCTGAGCACACGGTTGATACTGTAGAGTTGTTCTTCTTACTGCTGAGCAGGGTTTACACAGAGCCAAGGCCTTTTCTGCTTTTCATACAGCCACACTGGTGAGGAAATCGGGGATGCCTGGGAGGCTGGGAGGAGACACAGCCAGGGCAGGTGACCCAAACTGACCTAAGGGAAATTCCAGACCATATGACATCATGCTCAGGATATAAAGTGAGGGGAAGAAGCAGGAAGAGGGGGACATTTGGAGTGGTGGTGTTTGTCTTCTCAAGCCACTGTTGTACATGATGGGGCCCTGCTCTCCTGGAGATGGCTGAACACCTGCCTGCCCCTGGGAAGCAGTGAATTAATTCCTTCTTTTACTTTACTTGTGTGCTCAGCTTTTGCTTTCCCTATTAAACTGTCTTAATCTCAACCCACGAGTGTTCTGGCTTTTACCCTTCCAATTCTCTCCCCCATCCCGCTGGTGAGAGAGTGCGTGAGCGGCTGCCTGGGGCTTGGCCGCTGGCTGGGGTTAAACCACAACACCCCTGTAGCCCCCTGGCTGCCCAGATCTTGTCAATCAATCCCAACACAAGTCGCTGTCCAAAATGTCGCTTTTCCCTCTAATTCAGGTGTGCAACTGAACCCGAGATAAACATCTATAAGGAGCAAAGATTCCATGGGCTCTGATTCTTGCTGACCAACAGACACCAGTCCATCATGCTAAACACAGGCAGCCAACCCACTCTATCTATTTGAAGAATGCAAGAACTGGAGACAGAGTCCTATGTGGTAGCCAGGCATGTTCAGCTTCTTGCCTGCTGGAGGGATTTAAGCCCTTATCTCCTTGCAATATGCAGTAGCATAGAGGTTATATGGGGGTCAAGACTGAAAGGTAGAAATTTGGGAGTGAATGAGGAGAAGTAGCAGGAAGCTGGACACAGCTGTGTGGTGTTGGTGGAGAGCAGGGGCCAGAGTGTTGGTCACCTCTCTGATCTCTGTCTACTTTATGCAGTGACTGCTTAATGATCACAATGAGCATGATTAATGCAAGCACAGTGCCAAGCTGCTCAGCTCTGTCAAGAGTAGAGCAGTTCCTACCATCTGGGGAGCTATAAAGTCAAAATCAAGGCAGTCCTGGTGCTTCAGTCCTTCAGTGTCAGGCAACACTGTTTCCAGACTTAGCCTTTCAGAAACAGACCCCTACATTTTTGCCAATGTGCCCCTGAGAGTTTGTGAAGGAGCTAGTCCTTGTCTTCTTGTATTTCCCCCAACTCTCCTGATTATTCTCTGTAGAGCAGTTCAATTCTCTGTACGGAAGAAACCACCTGAATAGCATTATCAGACGGGTTCTTGTTTCAGCACATACTCAAAGCTCACTTGTGGGTTTTTAGTTAGTTTGTTTGTTCACTTGTTTTGGCTCAGACTTTTGAATGTGATTGGTAATTAACTTTTTTTCCTTACCACATTCCTCTATCCTCTCTGACATTTCCCCAACTGATTACTCATATGTAGGTATAAGCCAGATAGTTTAGAAAAAACACTTGTCATCATCTGTGTTAAGCAACATAACATCATATTATGACAACCATTAGCTCTCTGACTCAAGGTTTTTGCACTGATCAAGTATCCTTTTAAATAAGTGTACATGAGACAGTACTTAAGTAACTGAAATAGATCCTTACTGTTGCCATTCCTTTACCAGGGTGTGATAATAGGAAAAGAGAGATCCAATGGTTTGTCACATTTTACATTTAAGTTGTCTCATACCACATCTCCTTGAAGTTCTGAACATCACGTACTCAAATCAGATCTGTTGATAACTCAGTACCTGGGGATTGATTTCTCTGGTATCAAGGCTGGGCTATTATTAGCTAAGTTTCTGAACATCATTGCTAACAAGATAGAGCAAGTATTTGCTTGCTGCATCACAACAGAGATCCCATCTTTCATCCCTTTTTCTTTCCTTTGATAATAGTCCCAGCCTTCGAGCTTCCACAGGTTATAATCTGAATCATTTCAGGCCTGAGATTTATGTTCATTTGACTCTGAATATTTTCTTCTTTAGGAAGACTTCAAGTCCTCCCATCCCACTGGGAGATGACGTGCATCTCATGAGGATTTGTATGTTTATGCAGAGTACCATCAACACTCTCTGAGGACAGGAGCCCCTGCATGCTCAGTTCTGAGAGACCTCTGCTGCTGGCCAGATTTCCATAGTCTTCCTCATACAGAGGATTACATTCAGAATACTCATTAGTAAATGTGCTGATTTTGGTTGGAATAGAGTTAATTTTCTTCACAGTAGCAGATATGGGGCTATGGTTTGGATTGGTGGTGGAAATAATGTTGATAATGTAGAGATATTTTCATTATTGCTGGGCAGTGCTCACACAGAGCCAAGGCCTTTGCTGCCTCTCATCCCTCCCAAGCACTGAGGAGGCTGGGATGCACAAGCAGTTGGGAGGGGACACAGCTGGGACAGCTGATCCCAGCTGATCCAAGGGGTGTTCCCTACCATGTGGCATCATGCTCAGCACATAAAGTGTGATGGTGCTGAGAGTCACTGTTACGTGTGATGGTGCCCTGCCTTACTGAGGGTTGCTGAACACGTGCCCATGGGAAGAGGGGAATGAATTCCTGTTTTGCTTTGCTTGTGTACACAACTTTTTCTTCATCTACTAAACTGTGTTTATCTCAATCCATGAGTTTTCTCCCTTTTACCATTTCGATTCTCTCCCCCATCCCACCAGGGACGAGTGAGTGAGTGGCTGCGTGGTGCTTAGTTTCCAGGTGAAGTTAAACCGCGACAATAAACTAGATCCTTTGCTTTCCTGTTTGAAAGACGAGTATAATGGCACTGTCCTGTGCAATATAACTCCCATCAGGAAGAATACAACATAGTCATTTCTGAAAATGATTTCAAGTCCTGATGCGAGCTTTTGAACATGACGCATGCATTCAGCCAATGTTTCAATTTCAAACTTTATTACTCCAGTTTCTCAGTATCTCAGGGTCTTTCATATGCTTGTTTTGTACCTCTGAAGAACAGAACTACTTTCATACCTCATTTGTACCAGCACACAAAGCTCGGACAGACTAGGAGGTTCCACACAACAAAAGAAACGAGGTGGTTTGATTTGTGATAGTATTAAACAGGCTAGGACAGGTAAAAAGCACAGTTTCTCTACAGACTTAATATCTAGAGAACAGGCTTTCCAGAGCCGTTGGACATTTCCCTGGGCATTAGGTTATGCTGTAACATTGTCACTAAGGCAGCACAGTGGCAGGAGAACAGCTGTGGTTATGACACTTCTCTATGACTGCGTAGGCCACAGCACTTTCAAAGTATATTAAATAATGCTTGCCATATTTTTTTTTGCTAGATCTAACTGACTTCTGTGTCTAAGTCTCACTGTCAAGCCAGATGGAGTTATGTGCCTGGTCCTTAAAAGTCTACAGTTGTGTGAACTTTGGGAAGCCAGGAAGACACAGGAATGAACAGGCATCCCAAATGTAAGCCTACATGGCACAACTTATCAGGTTGACTAATTAATCGGTCCAGACATAGTCCAAGCATTCTACCCAGGTGCTGGGCATAATTGAAATCCTTCTAACCTCCTGCAGGCTTCAGTAGCTAACACCAGCATTAAGACCCCAAACCAGTTGGCTTGATGCAGCTCAAAGAGCTGTGCTTGGTGCTTTCCCCAGCACGAGCAGACAGTGCCAGTATCCCACACACCAGACTTTCCTAAGCATTGGCAGGACAAGGCAGGGCCCTGCAGAAGTAGCTAAACTAGCAGTGCTCTCAGAAGTGGAACAGCTAAATTCATAAGGCTATTATGGTACTGGTACTGGTACTGTATGCCCTACATCCCTCCACTCGCCAGTATCTAATGCTATGAAGATATTCCAAGGACTCCACAGTTGCTAAACCACTAAGACTTCCAGTCATCTTGTTACTGTAGGGAGCAATTCCTACATTCCTGAAAAAAATAGGAATTAATTAAGTTAAGGATGCAATTCAGTTAATACACGTAGGTGTCAAATCCCAGCATTTGAGATACTCTGAAGCAGATCCTGGACCTCCAGAAAGAAGGCTGTGGGACTCAGACATGACAGCTTCACATGCATAGCTTGGATACCCTGGAGTCTTTCAAAGGGCATTACATTTAGGGAGCTGAATCACCCTACAGATGATCATGCCTAAGAAAGGAAAATGTGTGTAGCCACTCACTCCAAGTCCCACACTGATGCTCTTTTGGCTGGACCAGACTTCCCCAAAGGTTTGATTAGGCCACCTCCCAAGCCTGTGAGCTTCCTGGATGATTCACATTGGACCATGAGACTGGGAACGAACAACAGTTCACGTGATGGAAACACTTCTGCATACGCAGTCATGGCATGCCCTCACATGCACGCACTCACGAGTCGAGGGAGTGGCCATGCCTTTGACTCTGCTGGAAGATGGTGCTTTCCTTGCAAAGACCCTGCAAGCTTTATCTGGTTGTCATTGCAATGCCGTATTTCGTCTCCTCTTCCTTGGCACCTCTCACCCAAGAAACTGGTCAGCAGATCAGGCCAATTCGCTGCACCTGCCCAAGTCACAAGCCAGAAGGGACACCCCAGCACTGTGGTGAGTGTAGGAATGCTGTCAGGCAGAGCAGGAGCGAGTCTCTGGTGTAACAGAGAGGTCTGATCCTACCTACTGCACGAGTCTTATTGGCTCAGCCTCTACTGAGCAGATTCTTAAACACTGAGAATCTGAGATTAAATGTGCAATTTATTAGCAGAAATGTCAGTGTAAACCTAAACCTTTTGTCTGCTTTTTCCTACTCATAGAAAAATGTTTGCTTCCAAAAATGGCTTTTAATTGCATGTCAAGCATAATTCAATCCTGAGCCCACAGATCACACTGCATTCTTGTCCAGCCAGAACCTGAGAGCCCTTCCCTTCTAAGAGGAGTGATTCAGGTTTATAGAAACTAATTATCTAATTATCAAACTGAAGGTTAATATGGCAACATGGTAGCAGCAATGGCAGTTGCAGTGCACATCCCTTTCCCTTGCCGTGTTGTTAATTTCGGTAGGCATTATGAATGAGCTCCGTAAAAGAAAAACAGGCACAATTATGATACAAACGTTTTCCCTTTGTGGCTGTCCATCACTATCCTCCTCTTGCTACTGCTGGACTGAGAAGGATTTATACCCCATATTTACATAGCGATATACTTTCTCACTATCACTTTCGAAAATAGAAAGTGACTGTGATGATTCATACTGTGCATTTTAGTAGTAACACTGCAGTAGAAGTTGCTAGATTGTCAAGCTGTCTTCAGGAAGAAATTGTCAATGTGGCTGATTGCTTAGCCGCTAACACAAGTATCGCTTTGAAAGTTGTCGGGCCAACACAGAATGGGAGCCTTGCATCCATAGATGGTATTTATGTTTGATAACATTCATTTCAGCTACAGTACCTCCCTGCATGGGGGGCGTGATCTCATTAACATTGACTTTGACTTTCTCCACCAAATGAATGACTACTCATTCTTTAAGGACAAAATTCACATTACCCTGGGCAGAGACCAATTAAATTGAATTCCTGTGAGTGTCTGTATATAGAAGAGAAAAGGGATGCAGTTTTCATTGCTCTCCTCCCTGTTCCTGAACATAATCTGGCTTCAGCCTTGTTTAGTTTCTGTGCATTACTGCACTGGTGATCATGTCACAGGAGGAAAATCAGGGAGCTTTTTGAAAGCATTTTACAATACATATCTATACTTGCTAGTCTTTTGCACTTCAAGAACTTACAGATACAAAAGATACTTGAAGGAATGGCATCTTCTATACACTCTTGTGAATTAATGCTGTTGGACACATGTGACTTGGCAGCACTTGTCAGAACTAGTGGGAGCTGTGAGGGTATAGCAAGTCACAGCTTGGACTGGGAAGGACAAGGATGTTCCATTTTGATAAGGTAGTTCTCCCAGAACGTAGCTCAAAGCATACTGAGAAGCCAAATGGGAAGCTTTTCTTTTCCTTGAACACTGAAGTAGTGCTAGACAAAAGTCTGGGGACAAAAAAAAGTTTTGCAAAAAAGAGTAATTTCCTGAAACTAAATGATCTAAAAGTTTCAGAAGATCAAAGCTAGACCTGAAGTCACCTGGAAGCCAGCAAGCAGGTCTGGGAACCCACAACTATAGAACCTGTAGCTCTGAGGCAACCAACCATGCCAGCCTTTCCAAAGACTAGTGGAGTTGTAAAAACTCTCAAAAGCCCAATTCTAGCTTGTTCCCATGGAGCATCCACAATAGCAGGACTTATAGCCTAAAAGCCCTGACACAGGTTCTCAAGGACCATTATTCCAGGATAATTATTCCATGCTGGCAGAAACCAGAAACTGGTGTTCCCCAGTACTTATAGCTTTTGGTGTGGAGCAGAACCTAGAAACATCAGGCCTCTGCAAGGACTCATCTTTTAGTTGATCTTGCAAGAGACACTGGAGTACATCTGCTGAGCACTTGGACCTCAGGCAGTACCCAAAACACATGCCCTGACAGGCCCCTATGTTTAAATCCACTCCTGTTTAGGCAGCAGAGACTCAGGCTTCCAGGATAGGAGGCTGCGTCTCCAGAGCCATCAGCTAGGACTCTCAGGCTCAAAGCTGCTGAGCCAAGAGCCTGCTGAGTTACCCTCTTCCTCAGCCCATTGCCACATGCAAATATCTCAGCCTGCAAAGCTCCTTCTGGTGCAGGTCAGGGATCGAAGGCACAGGCAGCATACATAACACACACACACAGAGCGAAGTCAGTGCATAATGAGTTCAATTCACACACAATCAGCAGCCTTTTGAAAACAACAGGCTAATTACACTGAAGAAACAGAGGAGATTATAGAACAGGAAAGGAACTAAGAGTAAAACCACTGTACATACAAAATGAAACCACAGTTCCAAATAATATTTAACCATCCAAACCTCTTTCTAAAATAAATCTTTCCAGTTCTCACAGAGACTAAGATCACACTGGGTGTCTTTCCAAGTTTTTTGGGGAATTTCCAGTGCCTACCCTTTATTCTTTTAGATAAGTTCAACTCAGGACTCGAGAGCATGTGGGCTAAAACCTGGGAGATGCTGGGCACTTGCATCTCTCACTGAATAGCCTTTTATCAGCCTATTTAGGTTATCCCAGTTTAACCCTATAATCCCTCCCAGCAATTCAATGACTCAGATTAACTAGACACTTGGCCAGTGTCGAGCTCCAGGCTGAAGGTTGGAGAGAGGCTAGTCCCCAGACAAATGATGCATGGAATTTGTATCTGTGGGTTGCCATGCCAACGCTGTGCACAGATTGCTCAAAATCCAGCAGGACTTGGCAGGGACCTTTTGCTTCCCAGAGACCCACTGACAGGTAATATTACTGAGTTTCTGTCCCATTGAAATGCTCAGTACAAGCATCTAATTCATTTCCATCTGACTTTGCATAGCAAAAAGAGAAGTGGGAGGGAGCGGCAGGGCAGTGAGGGACCTTCCTGTTCCCAGCACAATGTGGGATTCACTTGCTGTGTGGGGCAGTTTTATCTTTTCTCTGAGCATGCAGAACAGTACTGCTCTGAATAGGCTCAGGCAGTCAAAGGCGTCTGAGGATATTTCATAACTGGCAGTTGCTGACGGTGTATTCCCACATCATGCCCTGTCTGAGAGCTTGGGGTACTAACCCACAATACAGAGGGTGGATACAAAAATAAATTTAAAAAAGACAGAAATCCAGCAGTGGGTTGGATGTGGGTGCTCAGCTTCCCTTTGCACAGGTGGAACATCTGTACATGGGACCAAGCAGCATCAGCCCCAGGACTCGATCCACAACTCACAGAGGAACACAGAAAGGGCAGCAGAGACGTCAGTAGCCATTGGCTTGGCTCAAAAAGTTAGATTCACTCCTCCCCTAGAGAACATTTAAAACGTACAGTGTCTATGTCCTTGGTAGAGCTGGCTGAGCAAACTGTTATGAATAAATTATGTAAATACATTAGCACCCTGCCTTCTGCTCACAAATCATTTAGGGACCTCTCTTCTCCTCTATCAGCCTTACTGGTCTTGAGGAATTTATGCCAAAGAGTTTCTGTGTCAAATTTCTGCCTTTAGGCTGTTTCCAAACTGCTTGTCTTCCCTCTGCCCCTTCCCCCTTTACTGCTTGTTATTCAGTGGGTGTAAGGTTCTCCAAAGTCACATGAGACACTGTTTCCTCCTCTCTAACTTTTCTGGCTGGGAAATAATAAATGGCTGAGTGGCAGAGACACATTCCCCTGTGATGCTTAGAGATAAATTATTGTGTTAAACCCTGTGCTTTGTTTAGGGAGACCAGTATTTCAGATGGGGCTTGGGATTCCACTCCATGGCCCAGTGCCTAACAGTTAAGGGCTCCAACACTCGGTGTTGCAACACCTAGGTCCTTCTGTTGACTTAATGCCTGTATCTTTGCCCAGAGCAAAATACGTTGGATAAGATAAAAACAATCCAAATAAACAATGAAGCATTGGCATCACTCACTGGAATAAAGAGCAAAACAAGACAACTCTGGGTGTTATGTCTCCTGGCTGACATTTTTTTAGTCATGTAAAAGACCGAAGTCTTTTTTTGCTGGCCAAAATGAGGGCACTTGTTGTCACACATCACTCTAGCCTTATCTAACTGCAGACTGCCACTGAAGGAAGCCCAGTACATTTATCTCCATCTGGCTTTAGGTTTCTGCTCTTTTCTTCACACTGGACGAAGTGCCCGTTCAAGTACTGGGTGAGATTAGCCATAGCCCTAGGCCAGGTCAATCCTGTTTCTGTGGGCTACCATTTGGCTGAATCACTGGAGTGTGCAGACTGCCTCTTTGCAGCCTTGAAACCCAACACCAGCCACAGTTGGTGGCCTGAGAGTGCGGAAAGTGAGACTGAGGAGGGACAGAGCTGGACTGACTCTCTCTGTGGGGTGTAGGGAGAAGCACTGCCTGTGCTCAGCACCCACTGTTAGGTGGCTAACATTAGCTACTATCCACTCATGATCACACAGGCTCTTCAAAGGTTGCCTGCTGTCTCTGCAGTGCAGCAAGAGCAGGAGCAGTCTCCTCCACCTCCCTAGCCAAATCATGATGCCAATCTGTGAGGCAAGAACCACAGAGATGTTTAGAAATTATCCTGCCAATGTTAACACCAATTTCCTCTCCCCATCCTCTGGATGAGGAGGACCCAGGGCTGAGGCTCAGGACAGAGAGCCACAGGGACATCCTGCATCCACAGCCATCTTTTGCCAGTAATGGCTTTTTGAATGAAAGAAAGTGGGAATCTGCCAAAAGAAGTGAATGCACTTAGACTAACCATATGCTTAACATACACATTGATTTACGCATCAACAAGTTTAATATCACAGACAGCATCTTCATAGTTCATATTCATGACAAGTACAGAGATTGCTTATGGTAAATATGTAGCAGTCTGAACCCAGAATTTTTAAAAAACCAATCCATTATCACAGAAACAAAGAAAATAGGAATAATTCATCAATCTGTCTAAGGCAAGACTAGCTCTTCCTGCAGCACTCCTGGCAGATATTCCATAAGTCTGGTCTTAATGGCTGTCATCAGAGGGATGCTACTGTTTCTGAAGGAATCTATTCCAGAAAAAGGACTTTTCAAAAATTCTACTTAAATCTTTGTTAAACATATAACTTATTGTATTAACCACAATGAATAGAGACACAAAGGTTTATTACCATCTCATTGAAGTAGCATTTTATTTATTTGAAGCCTGGTAGGCACAAGTATCACCAGCCTTCTCTGCATAAATTAAGCAGACATATTTTTCAACACCTGCCCCTGCAGAGCATGTTTTCTAGACCTCTGACCAGGCTCATTTCTCTCCCCTGGACTTTCTACAATTTTTCTTGAAGTCTGGTACCCAAAACTGGAATTGGCTCCCTACTGGAGACTTTACCAATGGAAGGATTACCTCATATGTCTTTTGTACAATTCTGCTGTTTATATATCCCAGAATAATATTTGCTTCTTTCACAACAGGATGCCATTACTGACTCATGCTGAGCTTATGATCCACTACAATTCCCAGATCTTTGCTACGTCTCCTCTCATTTACTATTAAGTATTCAGGGAGGCATTTAGCCCTATCTAGATGCCAGTTTGTATTCAGGGCTATCCTGCTTCTTTTAGAGCATTTCTTCAGTTCCTCAGGCCTTTCCCTCAAGATACTTGCAATTTTTCAGTGCTTAGAGTCCAACCCAGATTTAAAATATGTGCTCTTTAGTCCATAAGTCAAGTCACTGTAATGATAACAGTGGATCTGGACCCTGGGACAGCCCCTCACAGAGCATTACCTGCTAAATCCGATCAGCACAATACTGAACTGCTGACAGCAGATCCTTGGCTGTCATTTACCAATAAATACTGCGGCTGTTTTGCAGCAGCTTTGTCAAGAGTCAGTGGTCCTGAAGCCGTGACTTTTTGGCAGCAGAGCTTCAAACCAAAGCTGACATGGAAAGCAATGCAGCATGTTTTCCAGTATTATTGTTCATTGAGCCCAACCAAGTTAGAGGCCCGTGATTCAGACCACAATTCCCTGGGTGCTTATGAAAATGCCATTTGAAGCGGTGCAAAAACCTTACTGAATTCTTTGCCTATCCACATGACTTGTTACCCCGTCACAGGAAAAACAAACAAAGGAACAGGCTGGTTTGATATGATCTGGTCGTGACAAATCACATTGATAATTACTTATTGCTTTTCTCTCTCGCACATCATTTGAACCCTTGTCCGATGATCTTTCTGGGAAATGAAAGTCAAGTCAATTGGGATTCTGTTCCTCTTTTTTTCCTTTTTTTTTTTTAATAGGCAGTCTTTCAGCCTTTTTCTAGCCCAGTATCATCCAAATTCCTCAAAGATAATTACCATGGCCTTCAGGATTGTTCAGCCAGCTCCCTAAGTAACCTAGGGTGAATTACAGCCCTGAATGATCTGAGAAAATCTAATTTATCGAAGCAGTTTCTAAACATTTCTTTTTCTATTCTTGCCTGAGCTCTTACCCTTTTGTGGCTGGTGTTAACTGTGTCAGCCATCTGATTACAGCCAGGCTTTTTAATGAAGACTGAAGCAGTAAAAGGCATTAAACACTTTGGCCTTCTTGGCATGTTTTGTTATTAGCTTTCCTGTCCCATTTTTTAGCTGGCCAATGCTTTCTCTGGTCCTCCTCTTACTGCCAAGGAAGTTATACAGTGTTTTCATTTTATCCTTTATGTCTCTATATCTTATTTTTTGAGTTGGCCTTTCTTACTTTCTCTAAATACTTACGCTATTCTTTTATACTCACTTTTAGCTTCCTGACCTGGATTTCACTTTCTGTATGTTTCTTTTGCACTTTTACAGTTGCTAAAGAATTACTGACTTGGCCAGACTGGTCTGTTTCTAGAAATGGTATCTTTTCCTTCCACTGAGTGAATTTGGAGGACAGGTTTACTTTCGTTGACAAATACTGACTCTTCTGTTCCATTCTTTTTTCTCTTGATCCTCATTGTTCATTTCTATCAATTTTATGACTGTGCTCAGACTTGCTCAGCACTTTTTCTCTGATTATATCACAAAGACTATGAATTCTCCCCTAAAGGAGGCTATTTTCTAAAAGAAAAACGTAGATGTCTGGGACATCCTTTAGTAAGGATGACTTTTCAGGAATCCAAGTGACATGAGCACAGTCTTCAGTCTGGATCTAATAATATATAATTCATTGACAAAAGAATGGGCCAAAAAAGATGGTTCACAGAACTTCAATAACGATGTAAATGAAGCAGTTAATGATCTTATTAGATCTAAATGCTGGACTAAGGTTAGATATGCCTGATGGATTTGCTAATGATAATGATTTGGCTGATGCCTATACATACAACCCTAATGAAGATCTATTACTTTCTGGCTTTTCCAGTTTTATTTAGTGAGGTTAAGAAAGCATTACTTCAAATGAGTTTGAATAAAAGTGCAGTGGCAAGCAACCTTGACCACAAATTATTTAAAATAATTGCTTCATTCACGCTAAAATTGGAAACAGATTTATGTCACGTCTTTCTTCATTGCAAAACACTGTAGTGTCACTGTACATGATGACATTTTCCAGTGAGGCAGCATAAAAGCAAACGCTTTCTGTTCCTCAGCTATCCAAAAGCTTGGTGCCGACTCTGGTTTCAACTTTATCAATAGAGTTTTGATTTAGCAGAGTAAAGACTGTAAAGCATTCTGCCACTCAGCCTGGGGTAAAAATGTAAGAGGAACTCTTTGTTAAGGAAATTTAAGGTGATTTCAGGCATTTGGGACAGGCAGTTGCATATGATGTGCACAGGCAACACCTCACCACATTCCTTTAGATATTACCTGAGAAAGGTGCTTCCAATGGGCAATTTAAATATTGAGGAGGTCAACTCTCCCTTAAAGGTAAAGAGGGAGGCAAATGTTCCTAACTTGCCTAAAGCATCTCCAGCAAAGGTCTGTAACATGCGCTTCCTGGAGGCTGGAGTTGCAGCTGTGTTGAATTGTGAAAACCAGTCCTATTCCTTGGCATCATCCAGGCCTGGAGAAACTGAGGGTGACTGGAAAAACACCGCCCTTGAGGACAGGGATCTTCAGTCTGACTGATACATCTGTAAAAGACACAAGCAAAGATTTACTGGATGCCCTCTTGCCATGTTGAACATGAATAAAGGAGATGGCTGAGAGGGGAAGAGGAGGAGCTGTGAGGTGGCACATCTGAGATCAAGCACATAATCAGGTGTCCCAGGGAAGAGAGGTAGACACCTGAGTCTTGGTTTCCTAGGCCACACTGGTTTCCCTACTAGGTACCTGTGCCTGTTAAAGAATGTAAGACTAATACAGACTGTAGAGCCTTTTCCTGTGTATTTATCTAAAAATAACTAGAGCTGTGTGCTCAGGGATAATGACTGGTGAAACCTGTAACAAGTGCTAGCACTGCTTGAGGCTTTCTAAACTTTGAAAAATAATAAGTTACAGTTTTTCCCCCTGCTGAAAAAAGAAGGCCAAGATATAACAGCTACAGCATAATAGGCCGAATTATTTTTGTCTGTTGGTTTGGCTGTGAGTTGTTTGTGTCTGTGTATTTGTGTTCATGTGTGTCTGGGTGTGCTTGTGTGTATGTGCCCATATGTTGTTAGTTTCCAATACCTTTGTAGACAATGACAGTGAAAGCTTGTCAAGTTGGTCTATTCATGCTGCACAGCTAACAGGGAGGAATGACATCAGAAGCTAAATGACAAAACCTCTCAGAATTTATTAACATTGACAGGAATGCAAGAGTCCTCACAACACCCTTCTAGTGAAGAGTCAGCAACATTTGTGTCATTCTGGATTAATCTACGGAGATTTAGACCACTGCAATGTTTCATTTTCACTTTGTATAAAAATAAATATCTATTTGTGTTCAGCATCATAATAGGGAGACACGGGGGCTATTTCTGCAGACAGGAATTACCTTTCTCTCCAAGTTTGGTGGCTCTGATGAGGCCACAGTCCTGCAGTCTCACCCTTAAAGCTCAGGGAGCTGACAGGCATCCACACTGGTACATAACTCAGCGTATTCTGTGATTCTGTGATCTCTCTACCCCACTGACAGAGGCTGCACAAGCCAGCTCAGAAACAGAGCTGATTCTGCCCAGGAAATCAAACCCATCCACACCTTATTGTGCAACTGAACAATATGTTATTCATTGTGTACAGAAATATCACATGTGAACATCCTAAACCTCCATGGTGCAACACAGGGAATGAATGGTGCTGAGATCCTGCTCGGTTCCCACCAAGGTGAATGGGTGCAGAGGATATTCAGCACATCCTAGGAAGACATCCAACACCTTAGAGATTTTATCTGAAGCTTGATATGCACTAGAAAGTCTTTTTGAGAGAGTGCACTATGGGCAGACACAAGCCTGCTCTGCTGGTACTTGGAGCCAAGAAAGCTGCATGACCATGTTAGTTCAGAACCAGCCAGTGCTGGTAAGCCCTGCTGAGTCTGGGCGTGTTATTTCAGGCTTGGCACACTGCTACCATCATCACCTGCTTTTTCTTCAGCTCGAAGGAGATTCACCAGGGAGCTTCAGTCTGCACAGAGCAGCAGCAAGGGCAAGCTCACATCAGCAGGTTTAATTTTTCTTCCAGGCTTTGTATATGAAAACATACTTCTAGCTTACAAAGGTTGAAAAAAAAAAAAACCAGAAACATGCAATAACCCCTTGTTCCTGCCTGGAAGAAACAAGGAATGCCAGTCCTTACACCCACCAGGATTAGGGATTGGGCGAATCCTATGCTAGAGACACAAACCTCTTCACACGCTTGTGCTGTTCACACATAAGTGAATTGTAGGAGAACAAGACATCAAAGGCTGTATGTACCTGTAGTCATCAGCACTGAGGCACTGTGAGCCACTTCTTCTTCATCTTTCCTACAACAGTTGCTCAGCAAATACCTGTTCCCCCAGTGCTGTGTGCTGGCTGCTGTAGCCACAATTTCAAAGTCTGCTCACTGAGATTAAATTGATCACTGCCTCCACTTCCCCTGTATGTTTTTAAAAACATATTTTGTGTTGGAAAAAATTCTTCTTTTCCTCACAGGTTCCATATGTGAACAGGTACATTTAGCTTACCCCAAAGAGACAATGTATTAAACCCTTGTTCCTGCCTGGAGTCAGCAAAAAGCACCATTTTTACACCCTCAGTGTTTAGGGAGTGGGTGAATCCCACTGCCCTGGGCCTGCAGGAATAAATCCTTACTGGGAACCAGGAGGAAGCATGAACTTCAGAAGAGTGAAGCAAGGTGAAACCAGGTCCAGGTATTTCTATAAGAGTTACACTGGGCAGATTTAGTGGAATGAGTAAATCAATCAGTCATGTGTCCTCATCACAAGAAATCCCCCCGGCTGAGACCCTGCCAAGGGAGCCTCCAGGCTCTACAGAGAAAGCATCTTTCTGGGGTAAAAATATGACAACACGGACACTTTAGCTGGGATGGGCTCAAGCAGAAGGGTCATATTGCACTCAGAACCGTGTGTGGGGAGTAATAGGGAAAAAGACAAAAAAAGGTATTTTTATTTCCTTTCTAACATTAGATTTTCCTCATTCAGCAATTTCACAGGATGATTTATTTGAAAGTAGAGTCCTTTCCTACACACATGGTGCAAAGACCCTGCTAACGCCATCTCAAAAATCTTTATCAAGTGTGTGTCTCTGAGTACTTGCCTCTGTGAATCACATTATCACTCATTAGCCTGGGGTCTGTCAGTGCCTCTGTTGTGCCGTTGATGTACTCAGAGATTTTTCAAGGGGGAAAATTGGAGCATGTGTCCTCACAGTTGCTCATACCTACACATTGTCTAGGAAATCAGTCATCCCAAGCTTCTCCAATATTTCTGCCATTGTTTTCAGATCCCCACCTCTCCCCAAGAAGCAAGGACTTGGACTGCTGTAGGGCTTCCCAACCTCATATGGTTTACACAAAGCAACAGTCAATGGAGTCAGTATTTCCATAGCAGAGCAACACCAGCTTCTGGGATAACGCATCTGGTCTCATGCTTGTGGCAGTGGCAGTGGTGTATGTTTCCAAAGAAATTGCTTTCATCATCCCAAAGTTTTTCATCCATGTATCATAATACATGTGTCGCCATTGCAGGGCAGATGTTTTTCCCACTTTCTGTTGCAATCCTAGTTATCCAGACTAACAGACCTGCTGGAGCACAGCACTTTTCCTTCCTTTCTCAGCATATGGGTTCCCCTCTAGGAGAGGGATGGTGCCTTGCAGGACCCCATTGCAACACACATGCCGCCGGAGAGTGCAGCTGCACCCAGGCCTGGCAGGTCAGATGTGCTCTGAACTGTTCCGTGCTACTTCCATGAGCCTAGAAGCAATGGCAACTGGGACGTCTCAGTCACATCCAGTTTTGAACACTAAAGAGACAAACAGGCAGAGAAAATTACACAATGGCAGGGTTGTCCCTAAGCACTCACAAACCCCTCATGCAGCAGTACCTCCCATAAAGCAGAATGCTATATCCCAGAGTGTAATCCCTCTACTGTCGCCGTGAAAGTCCCTGGGATAAGTACATGTACTGTAGTACTTCAGTTAATTTGCCCAGGGTAAAGATAGACAGTGTTGTCGCCCTATGTATCTTGACTGCTCAGTGCTAGTGGCAATCACACATTTTGTGAGAAAGCACTAAAATATAAATATAAAATATTTGAATTATCCGGATTACATCTCGCTATCTTGAACCTTTGGGGAGCCTGGGTGCATCTCTCCAGAACTTTTGAAGCTGAAAAAGCTTCCCAAACTCTTTTGTATTAGCCCAGTCCTGGAGCCAGGGGCAGACTGCCCAAGGCTGTCCCATTTATGTTGCTAGAGAGGACCAGCAGCCATCTACCATCACAAGGGTATTGCCAGAGCAGAGCACGCACAACCCATGCTCCCTGCATCTGGGGCAGTGGGAGCCAGCAGTGGGGAAGGTATGTCTGGAAACCAGAAGGGGTGTGTATGGCACAACACAGCACTAAGCAGACAGCCAAAGGAGCTCAGGCTCTTATAAACTTAAACAAATACCAGCAGCGGATAACTTCAGAGAGAAATCTCTTATTCTTTTGAAAAAACCCTAGCAACTTGTTTTAATTGTAAAGAAATAATCAGAGGGAATGAGTTTGAGAGAGTTAGTCTATTAATCATTTATTGTGTTATTTTTATATGGTATTGTGCTGCTGCTATGATATGTTAAATATTGCAGCTTGATGTGTGGTCCCCAGGCCCAAGGAGTCCTATAAATTAGATGGATTTTTCTAAAGTTCTCTCAGTGAGAAAAGTTCCAGAAAAAGTGAGAATAGCTACATATTGTTCTATCTCCTTAGATGCAAAATAACCCCAGTTGACTGTGTATTATCCTAGCTGCATAATATTTTTATGGGAATTGTATCCACAAGAATTCCTTCTTTTTTATGGGGTTTTGAACGGGACAACTAAATGGCTATTGCGAGGTACAGCATCCAAATAATAGGAAATTTTCTCAGGTCATTGTAAAGAGATTTAAACCGGAGTAAAATTTGACTTCGTCTTTCCCAGAGAGAGATGTAAGAAAGGCAACCAATGTTCCTGGCCCAACCTTCTTTACTAATGAGCCGGAGTCAATGTCAGACTTTTTCCTATGAAGCATACAAGGAGGTAATGCTTCATTCACCCAAATGGGTCAGAAGGATTGCTCCCGACTCGTGTGCACTCCAGACATGTGATCTGAGGGACCCCAAAGCCTTCCACTGCTCACAGAAAGATTACAAAAGTCTGACCTGCTGTAAGAACCATCTCCACCCAAAGTCACAAAAGATTGTGTTTCTTCCTATCCAATCCAGGGGACCAATTTTGTTCCAGTAAAGCTATTCCCCTTGCAAAATTATTATGTCCCTGTCCTGACAGCAGCAAATGTACACCTGAAGCAGCTGCTGCTGGAGTGGGGTGAAAAATAGGTTCGTCATGTGCTGAAGAAGAGAGGTCTCCTCATGCCTTTTTCTCTTTAGTTTTTAACCAGAACAATATCAGGTCCAATGTATTAACAAATCAAAGCTGACTGTACTCACCACCTCTCAGGAAAGCCCCAGGTTACAGGAAACTCCCTGGGAAGGGGTGTCAGAATCACCAAAGATGGTATGAACTAGTAACACTGGAACTTGCAAAAAGATTTACAAAAATCACCTTCCATATTTAAAAATAAACCTGATCCAAAGTCTGTGAAAGAAAAGGTACATGTAACTCTATATAAAATGTTTAGGGTTTTCTGATCTATAAATTAGTAATATCTGTTTTCTTAAAAAAAAAAAAAAAAAAGGCAAAAACACCAAAAAAACCCAAACAGAACAAAACCCAACAAAAAACTAAAATAAAATCTGGACAATCTGGGCTTGCAGTCTTTGTGCCAACTTTCTCTTCATACAATGTCTGAAGAACCAGGTTTTGAAATTGTGCAGTGAAGAATCATTTGGTGCAGTAAAGTATCAGTATTGAAAATACTATGAGAAATGTCCACTAGAAATAGTGTCACAGGGATGGGACATTTTCAATGGCTCTCCCTTTGGTAAACCTCTCAGCTGATTTACATTGAAAGTTTTGCCTGAAAATGGACCAAGTAGAGACTGTAAGATTTTGATGCTTTTTATTAATTCTATGGAAAAATATTAATGTGATCCAACTTTCATTGAAGTCAATGGAAAATTCCTATTGAAGGAGCAGACTTACTGTGGCCAAAGAGTAAACCCTAAATTCCATCAGTAAAATTATTCTTTCGGGATCTTCAGTCAGTCTGATTCATTGTAACCTGGGACAAAATTTGGCTATTATCCTCTACAGAAGTGTGTCAAGTTTTTATTAAAGTTTCAAGATGACCATAGTGACTTTTTGGCTAAGGCCACAAAGTGCCTTTCAATCACTTGAACCTACCCAGTGATGCTTGTTAAGGTCTGGACTGGAGAATCCCAACAAAGCAGACCGGGCAGTGCTTCCTCATTCTCCTCAGAACATATGTTTAAAAAAAGGAACTAAACAAACAAAACAGTGAAACAACCAGCCAGGTTTATGTGAAGGCATGATCCTGGCTGGAGGGCTGTTACACCATTAAACTAGAAGGATATTATGGCTTGTGAATACGGCAGAAGTGGCAGGACACTTGCCAGCTCCATTGAGACACTGCACAGTCCCATCAGTCATGGCATTCCCACTAATGTTTCCTGCCTCTCCACAGGGCTTCATGCACTACACACAAGGCAGATGCACAGGCTGCCTGGGTTCTGGCAGTAAGCAGGGCTTGACATAGATTTTAACTTAAAGCATGACTCCTGGGGCAGGCAGAACATATGGCTTCCCGAGACAGGTTACATCTATCAACTCAGAGCATGGGTGGAGCAAGCTCGGGTCTAGCTGCAGTAATTAGGCTGCAGGGCCAAGACCGTGCAGGTGTGAGGATTAAGGCTGTCTGAGCTTCTGCTTGCATGTAAACGTTGCCTTAGTAAGTCAGCTAAAAGAAGGGACTGTTGGAAAGCTGACTACCTGCTCAGGTCTGCTTAGGTGTCTTGAGGTGGCTCTATTTGATGCTGACTGTTGAAAAAAGTTGATTACCACCTAGAGTCAGAGTTGTCAAAGACTTACTTCAGTCCCCTGTCCTTTGCCACCCATGTGTTCCTCACACCTGGAGGTGAACAAAGAATGAAATGTAATTTCTAATTTGTGCTAGAAATACGCCTCTCCTCTCACACAGAATGTTCAGTCTTCTTTTATTAGTGCCATTTAGGAGCTAGAGGTTTCACCTATATCAGGAAAATAAAAAATGCCAGGGAACACTCTAGAGACCACAAATCTGCCAGTGCTGCTCTTGTGTTGCTGGAATGGTCCTTAACATGGATACAGGCTGGTACAAGTAACATTTTCCCAAGCCATTCCCGGTTCAGAGACCTCAAAGATCAGGAGCCACTCTCAGTTTGTGCAGGCAGCCTTCCTGTTTTGAAGATTAAGAGAGGTCAGTGGCATGGACAAAACCCCTTTGTGCCAGCTGGCATCAGAGAGCAGTGCCAGACCTGTTGAGTTACTGTTATTGATGTAGCCACCACATCCACGTGAAGTAAGAGAGTTATTTTTATAATTGTATTCTTGTGCAGAAGGGAAAAGAGACTGGAAAATGGAGGTCTCCATTCAAACAGTTGCCAGCAATGTCGAGGTCTTTACCTTTGGCATTGCAATTACAGTAGCATCTCAAGTGAAAAGAGACATGACGTTCGGATCCCTCCCCGCCAGCTCCCCCAGATTGCAGCCTTCACGCAGTCAAGGGAGAGAAACCTGCTTTAGCATTGTCTGAGCGTGGCTATAACTGCCTTGGGCAAGATGAAACAGAAAGCCCACAATAAATCTAAGGGAACCTGAACTCAAACATTTTAAGACCTTCTTTCTTCACCTCTGGTACTCAATGTACAGTGCCAACCACCCAAGATCTTGAATTCTCAGAGCAGCCCCACATCTGCAGGTTTTATTGACTTCAGCTGGCTTTGTGAAAATCAGATTTCAATGCTCTTTGTGGAATTCCTGGAAAATAATGAAGAAAATATTAGCAGCTACTTCCAGAAGTTTGGAGGGAGACTTCTATGCAGCCTCCCACAGGGACTGTATGACAGAAGCAGAGATAGAAGCTACACCTCCTAGATCACAGCCAATTACCTTAACCACAAGACTATTCCACTTCTTCCTGCTTTGTACGTGACATAGGCCTGCTTCATTCTCTATCCATCACATATACAATGGAAGAATCAGAAGTCCTGTGGAAAAATGGAGTAAGATGGAATAAATAGAGTGTCGCATCCTGTATGTACTAAAGATCAGACAGTGAAAGGTCTGTAGGCAATGTGTCAGCTTTGTCCAGCCCAGAGAAAAAGCAGTGTTTAGTGTTTTTATTTAATTAATATGGACTAATTCAACTCAAGACTGTATGTCCTACATCCACATCAAAAATAAAAAATGAATTTAAGTCCAGCTTGCTTAGTTCATGTTAACTACCTTTCTAGTCTGAGCAAGGCTCCCATTCCCTGAAAAGTATGTGATGAACAACTCTCTGCCTCTTGGTGCATGAGCCACTCTCAATTTAATGCAAATAAAAATCTGCAGTGTTAGAATACAGTATTAGTACTGCTTCAGCAGAGCATGGTTGTCAGTTTTCCAGCTGCACTCGTATTTATGCACATGTTGATTGAAATGGAGGTATTAATGTTACAGACAATGAAAAAGGAAAAATAGTAACAAAGTAAAGTAAACAGGGATTATGGAATTTGCTTTGACCTCAGTTTCACCCATAGAAAAAAGAGTGATGCCTCTGCAGTCATTGGAGTTGCTTCAGTAGTGGAGGACCAGTGTCACCAAAAGGCTCTGTCGAAAACACGTCATGGTCCCTAGGAAAGGGCACCTTCTCTGCCATATTGTACCTGAAATAAAATCTGAATCCATGCACTCAACAGCTTAAACTGCCTATGATTCGGGGTATGGGGGTTAGTCAGCATGGTCCTGCCAGTGGCCTTGGGATCAGTTCTGCCCACAGGACATTTTCTCCACAGCACTGCCTGTTTCAAGAGGGACACCTAGTTGAGAGCCTATGAACAGTGGTGTTCCTGCCACTGCAGTGCCCAGCCAGGTCCTCAGTGCCCATGCTGGTAGGAAGGGACTGAGTTACAGCAGCAAGATTCAAAAAGGCTCCCAAACATGGCTTCTGAGCCCTGTGGTTGACTAGTCGGAGCCAGCTTTGGTCACCTGACAGCTGTAAGAACCCCTACCTCCCCTGATCTACCAACCACAGCTGCAAGATCCTGGAGACAGCCCTGTCCCACCTCCTGCCTTCCCTCACACTGTCAGGTCCTTAGCTCTGCACAGGAGCTGCCTGGGCAGTGGCACTGGCTTACCCCAGCTGAGCTCTGGAATTCTGCTGTTTACAAGATTTGGGTATGAAAAGCAAATCTTTAAGAGAGAGAGATCCCATTAACTGGCCTGTAAACTCTGCAGCTGCTAAAAGCACCCCAGAAATCCAGCACCTGCCCCCTAGTAGCTGACATGTTGCCATATCAATATAGAGGCAGGAGTTAAATAGCTCAGAGGAGCTGGATATTCCTGCTCCTGGAGACACTGTGCTGAGCTGTCACCGTGGCCAGACAGGCACGATGTCATGACATCCCTTGCTGTGCCAAGAGCACATAGGAGCTTTGACTTTGCCTTTCTCTTTAAAAACAGAGGTAAAAAACATTTTACTTTATCAAACTGCCTCCATACTGGAGCTGGGATCTTAGCTTGATCCCTTTCCAGGAGCCCTTTCCCAAAAATGCCCATGGAGCTGAGGACCAGAGTGCTCTGTGGCACTACTTTATCATCCTAGATGGGTAAGGGTTTGCAACGTTTCCTAAAGTAAGCATAAAAAACATAATCTTCTTTCAAGATCCTACTTAGTTTCCTATCATACTTTGCATGAACAATTGGAAAAATTTGGAAGAAAGGCTGTTTCAGACTGATTTGTCAACCACCCAAAGTTCAAAGCTATAGTTATCTCTTGTATTAAAATGTTCTGTTGTTCCCTAAGGAAGAATTTTTCATTTCTGATAGGGCTCGTGTCATATAAAAATTTCCAGTGAGGGTAAGCCTTTGAAAAATTATGTTTTATTCATTAATTATTTTCTCTCATAACCTCTCTAAAGAAAATCAAAGGGTGAAAAACTATGTTATGAAACTGCAACTTTGCTCTCTCTACAAGAAGTAAAAATGTTGTTATGCAGCACATTTTCCTTACTGCCCTGAACCAGTCTTTATCTTGGAGGAAACTAAATGACTCATGGAAGATACTGGGTCTCAAAACTGTATTTTTCCAAAAGTATTTTCCTTATTTATCTAATTAAAGGATCATGTGTATGGTAATGCCTACCCCCCAATTCACATTAAGTTAGTTTTAAAATAATTTGCCATTTACATATGTTTTCACTAGATTGAAAATTAAAAACCCACATTTTATGTAATTCCAGAAATAAACAATAGAAAGAGTCACATATATCTCCCGGGTTTAGTTCAGCAGGCCTGCACTAGATCCTTGTGCCTCGGAAAGTGATATGTTTTCAATGGTGAAGGGTTAAAAGAGGATACCAAACTATCTTCTGGAAATCATTAACTTACAAAGCCCCAAGAAGATAAAAGTTTCCATTTTCTAAAATGTAAATCTAAAACATATTCATTAGTATTGCAAAACAAACATGCAAATCTTCACCACTTGAAAAGCCCAGCTAAATATGTACAA
The DNA here is from genome assembly GCA_013397115.1 of Edolisoma coerulescens. Taxonomy (NCBI): domain Eukaryota; kingdom Metazoa; phylum Chordata; class Aves; order Passeriformes; family Campephagidae; genus Edolisoma; species Edolisoma coerulescens. The sequence continues at coordinate 3,649,973 of VWZW01003916.1, read as the reverse complement.
GGGCAATACCCAAAAATACATCTGGTCCTCGGTTAGAAAACTTGCCTTTTTGGTTTTATCTAAAGAGCTTGTCTGTCTTCCATGGTTGGCTCCTTGGATTATTGCAATTCATAATAAGCCTTTTAGCTAAGGATGAAATAAACAAAGATAAAGTCTACGTCCTAGTTTTAAATGGTCCAGATGGGATGATTTTTCCATATGTTTAGCACACCAAATGTTTATTAATCATTGCTAGCAGAACTCAGAAAATTGCAACAGCTTATTAAAGAGGAAAGGGTATAAAATTTACAATTTGTATGATTTTTGCCCACCTTCTTAATCCTCCACCAGCATGGGGTGTCATTCTGTACTAACTCAGGTTCTGTGTGTGAGCAAGGTTGTGCGTGTGTGTGTGTGTGTGTGTGTGTGTGTGCAGTCATTACAAGGCAGGGAATTTCAGTCAACTGATCAAGAGAAGGTTTTGTGCCCTAATTTGGATACAGTATCAGTCATGAGGAATGTGTTACATCATAACAATGACAGTGTGGGTAAAACTGGCAGCACTTGACTCGTTCCTCATCAGAGTGATTTACTTAGTGTCTGGCAATCTGTTTTTCACATGATGTTTGTTTCCCATAAACAGTTTCAACATGGGAGAGTATGGTGTCAAGATAACACTCATATCATCAGTCATTGCAGAACATCTACGTGGGCTGCCAAGAAAATGAGACTCTTTTATCTCTAGCTCCTCTAAGTGCTTGTGTTTTAGTGATTGTTTCTCATAAGGTGCATGATTGTTTTCTGAAACCTGACCATCAGCAGCTCCATTATGTTGTCACCTCAACCTGAGCTGAAGTCTATCAAGGGAGCAGGGCTGCCAGGAGGAACAGGGGTAGGGCTGTGGAGAGACTGTCTTCCAGAGGCTCTGGGAAAACAGTGCTTAGAAAGTAGCACAACAATAGAGGGACTGGAAGTTAAACCACAGGCAAACGCTGAACAATCTGTGAGAGGTGCATTGCACCACACTGTTTTTCTGTGACCTTTCAAATCAAAGGCTTTTGGTATTAGTCAGATAGGATGTGAAATGTTCCATGGCATTATGTGTGTATTCCTTGTACTTAAAAACATTCTACATTTGAAAGAAGCAGAATGAATACAGCTTCAAATAGCAAGGAGGCAGCTAACAACTGAATCTCAAGGCATGTTTTGATGGAATGTAGCCATGACTTGAAATACAAACAACAGAAAATAAGAATACAATCCTATCATTTTAATGTCATAACTCACCATTTTATTTGAGATAAATTACAGGAGCTTTGGGGTAGATTTATCTCACCCACACAGGACTGGCTTATGGCTAAATAAAGAGGATGCCATGAATATTTCTGATTTGAAAGGAAGGTATTTTGAGTCCTGCACATGGCTGCAAAAAAGTTCCCCCAAAACCAGAGAGGTGTCAGTAGTCTCCACACCTGATGAACGCGCATTTTTTCACAACAGTTAGCCTGCCCAAGTCTCTGCTTCTGACTTAACAAAGGGAACTGGTGACTAAAAATGAGACTTCAGTGCTTCTGAAAACACTACCCCTTGTGGACTGCACAGCCACAGTGTCTCAAGGCAGGAGAGATCCCTTCCAGCCCTTTTTCCCTAAGATGCTGTGAGTTCCTCTGAACCTCTCTGGAGCGGTAATGGAGCTTGGCCGGCATGTCATTTATGAAAAGGAGTAAGCCTTTAAAGCATCCAGTCATGTCCTGGCACCTGCAGGAGAGCTAGCTGGATAAGAACCTCTGAGTGGATCTTAATCTTGGCAAAGGAAAAAATAAAACTTTGGACAAAATCAGTGCAACTCTGGTATGAAATCTCAACCCCATATGCCAGATGAAACAGAAAGTGCTCAGGACAGCCTATTCAGAAGTGTCTGCTCGGGCTCGAGGAAACCGGCAGCTGCAGTTGTCCAAAAGAGAAGCTTTTGGCTTGGCTTCTGATTAATTTCTATAGCCTCTACTTCTGGGGCTTAGAAATATCTTGGCATCTTCTGGCTCCTCAATGTCCAAGAAGAACAAGGCTCAATTTCCTATCCCAAAATGTAGAATTGCTGATGCAAAAGTCAAGAAAAAATTACTATCATCTCTGGCACTGAAGCCAGGGATGAAATTCCTGTCAGCAAACTACAGTGTGGCCCAGATCAAGGTTTCATCCAGGCTGCTCAGGAACTATTATAAAGTATAAATTATTGCATATAAAAACTACAGTCCTCTTGCAAATCCCAGGGCCTTTTAACATGCAGAGCCAATCCATCCCTAAACAGCTCAGCCCGGTGCTCAGCCCAGCTGAGATGCAGTAACCAAAGGCAGCACCACGAGGGGTGAAGCAGCGGAGTCTGAGAGCTCCCACGCAGGCCTGGCCACTGCAGCTGGCAGTGCCTGGTGGCAGTGCTTGGTCACGCTGTGCACAAACCTGCCACCTTTTCTAGCCACCTCTCTGTTTCCATCTCCTGGGGCAGAGCTGGGCTGGGATAAAATGTCAGCACTTTTGCTGCTCCCACAGACCTTCTCTTCTACCTTCACATCGTTTTTTGCCCTACGACGTCCTCACCCACCTTCTCTCTCATTCATTTCAGGAGCTGTCCTACCTCCACCCACATTCCAGTTGCTTCTCCCCCTACCACTCCCAAAAGCTTTGGATCTCTCCCTTCCTTTTGCACCCCATCACTTTCCAGCCCAGCTCTCACACCAGCCCCTTCATCCAGCCTCCCTGTTCCTGTCTATGAGGATCATCATTGCTCCACATGATGTTAGGGGCTGGCTGTTTTCAGTCCTTCCCTCCCATATTACCTCAGTGCCAGCAGTGGCACTGAGTGAGACCCCAAGAGTCACAATCTCCATGTTTTAAGCTCTGAATATCACAGTAGCCCCTGGAGATAAGAGAAGTAATTGCTTGGAAAGTCCTACTCCATCCAGGAATGGAATATTCCAAATACTTAATTCACATAGTGAAACAATCCTAGTTTGAAATTTCATTATAATCTACTAGGCCAAGTGCAACAACATTTGCAAAGAAGCCAAGATTCAAGTGAAACTGGACCAATTTACCATCTGGGGTGGAAAACTTCATTCTTCCTGCTAAGTTTTGCTCTGCATCATGGGATTCATTGGAAGCCAAAACAGAAGGTAAACTCACATGATAGAAACCCTCCTCAGTTGAAACATAAGAAAAATTTGCGTGTTCCTATGCAGATTATCTATAGCTAAATGTCTCTCTTCCTTTTCAGAAATTTTTTTGCAGGTGAAGACAGAACAGGCACAATGTATTAATTCTTATGTATGTTACAAGGGACTCAAACATAGGATGCAGTAAACTGGCCACTGAATAACATATGTGAGCACATTTTGCATTAATAATAGCAAAATGTTACAAAGAAACAGAATACCCAATCATTTGGGGATTTTGTCATTCCTTCCTGTGATTCTCTATAACAGCATGTTACAATTATTTGTCAAGACCTCCTAATTTTTCCCAGAGACAAAACCTCTGAGCCTCAGGCAAGCCTTGGCATTGCAGGCAGCCCAGAGATCCTACAAGATTTTGTATGTAGTTACTTCCCCATAATTTCACCTGAATGCCAATGGAAAACCCACCACTGCTCACAGTGAACTGTGAAAAACAAAAATGTCAGAGGGGCTGCAGAGCCACCTTCCTTTCCACACACTGATCCTAAACTGAAATAGCTGTTTCAAGTGAAAGATGAAGAATTATCTCCAGCTGTTTCTGGTGAACAGCTATCTCAAAGCAGTGATTTTTTAAGGCCCATTTCCAGTCTCTGTTACATAGTGTTACTTTCAGCCTGAGTACTTAAAAATCTTCTCCAGTGAGGGCTCCCCAAAATTACAATGTAAAAGCCCTGCACTTTTAATTCCTTTTATGTGCCTGTTGATTTATGGCACTGCAAGTGTGGTACTTTCTGTTCACATTCCCAAGCTTTTCTCCACATGCAGGGGCTGGGATGAGCCCCGTACCGCAGGACTCCAGAAGAGCAGAGGCCCAGATGTTGGGACTGTAGCACAGGACTTGTTGACACAACAAGCCTCATCTCTGCTGTCCCTCAGTTCCTGATTATTATATATTTTATATTATATAGATATATTCTATACATATATATTATTTCCACTGATGTGATACTGTCCTGGATATAATTAATTTCACTGCAAAAAGAGCTCCCTGGCTATCAAAAATCTTATATTTGTTCAGAAGATCTTGTGGTTTCTCAGGTTCTGTGTGTGTGTCTCTTTTTTCTAACCCCCAGCTAAGATACAAATATTTTCATGAGCTGGGCTCTGTCCCTTCTCATGGCCACTTTAATGGCAATGCTCTGACCATATATCTTAACTTGGCAGAGTGTATTGTAGTTTTTGGCTGAAACAAAGTAGAAAAAGGGAAAGGAGGAAAGGAGAGAGGTACTGTCTTTTTTTGGTTTTTTTCAGAAGCTGCCTTGTCCACTTACCTGGGTGGGTGGACAAGGCAGGTGAGTCCGGACTTCTAGCCAAAAGTTTTCAAACTCATACCTTATCCCCTTCCCAGCAGACAGCCCACCCAGCAGATTGAAGGGTGATTGGCACAGAGAGTCTTCCTGACATTGCCCTATTTTGGAAAGTGGTGCCTGAGTGGAGGGGTTACGGCATCCCCTTGGGCTTGGAGAGACGCAGGTATTAACCCCTGGCCCACGATACTTCTATGTGGATGACATGAGAAATGCCAAATCCGCCTTTTCATCCTGTATTTTCAGTGCTTCAAAGAACAAACGTTCTCTGATTAAGACCTGGGCTGCACAGAGGAGCAAAACCAGCTCTGGTCGAGCTGACTTGAGCCATGCTATTTTACATGTGTTGAAGTGTTATTTTTAATCAAGCACTAGGACTTATTCCCACACTGGGAGTGATTTCACATATCCAAACGATACTCCTTCTGCCTCAGACTCACGACGTACAAAAAAATGAATCACTGAAACAGAAGAGTGACTAATACAGGGATGTAAGTAATTTGTGTGCAAATAGCATGCAAAGAGCAGGACTGAGACTGTGTCTGAAGCCAAGTGTTCCATAAGTCAAGTCATACGGAGTGGGAAGTGATAAAGGGTGTGACCCATGAGAGAAAAGTCTAAACTAATTAGGGGGATCTCCTGCTGAATGATATATAGAAGACTTGACATTTAAAAAGGGGAATGAACTGATTCAAGCATCACTACCGTGCAAGGGGTGATTACAGCCTGTTTGCTCCAAACATGCTTTTTGAAATACTTATTCCAGATCAGTCCCTGCTTTGATCATTTTTACAGAAACACCCTTTTGCTTTATATCAAATTTGGAAATTGACAGCCTTGGCCTTCATTTCCTGGTATGAGTCTCCTGACACCAGACATCATCATGGCAACACCCCTTAATCTTAATGCTCCTGCGACTGTGACTAACGAAACAGAGGAGAGTAATAGGTTTTTAGGCCAAATAAATTATTAAGATTGCCTACCCTGACCTCCTCTGTGCTGCATGCCACAGAGTCCAAAGGAGAGAATAAGTCCAGCACGAGAAGGTCTCTTTAGAAGGGAAACGTGAGCAGTGAGCCTCTGTGAGAGAGCTGCTCCAGTGTCTGGCCACGAAGGCATTGGCAGCGTTCCCTGCCCTCCAGCAGTGCTTGGTGGGCAGGAAGAGGGAGTGGCTGCAAAGAGCAGCAGCAAAGCAGGAGCGTAGCTGGATGACACACACACGTTGGTGAAAATCAGGTTGGTTTGGATGGTGTTGTTTTCAGAGGCTGAGGCTCCACGGGACAGATGTCTTCCAAATGGAACATCCATCTCAGAAGTTCACCTCACGTCCTGCAAATCTGTGACCCTTGAAAACTACAAATGGTGTTCAAAGTCCAGAGTTCTTCTGTGCCAGAAATGGGGGCTGACAAGAAAAACCTAGGCTCCTCCCCACTGAGGGGAAGACCCTTCCTAGCCTACATTAATCCAAGCCACAAGATGATATTTTCATTCATGAATTTTCAGAAAGTTTTTAAGAGATAAATCTTAAAAAGAGAATAACAAGTTACTTATGCCAGGGTGGCTCTCAGAACTTATGTCCCAAAAATATTGCACAGCTTTTCTCATGGCTAGTATTTTTCTGGAAGCGGCCGAATTCATGCAGGAAAAGTGATGAGGAAGCAGGAAACCTTACTCTCAGATGTGTGGTGTTTGCAGCCATACTTGATCCTTCTGTCGAGTGCAGCCAAGCTGAGCTGCTTTGGGCACTGATGGGAGGTTGGAACTCTGGAGGCAGATGAAGATCTCCTTCTGACACTGGCTCCAGTGACTCCAATCACCTCACATTGTGCTCAGCAGGATACAAATCAGGGTGCTGTAGGTGAACTAGACTGTGGTCTTTCCCAAAGAGACCTGATCTAGATTTCAGGAAACCATCACCATCATTTTCCTTATAAAAAAAAAGTAAATACAAAAGACTGCTTAAAACCCCAGTCATTACCAGAATAGAAGTATAATCTTTAAAATTACAAATATGTACATAATTGCACAGACTTGATTATAGCTTTCTGTGTTTGCCTGGCTACAGATCTGACAACTTAAGGAGACCTTGGGCACTCAGATTGCTTTTTTTTAATCAGATCACTGAGTTAAGTGTGTTCATATAAAGTCCTTGGAGCCTAAGTTTAGGGACCTATTTTTGAAAATCTTGTTCTGTTTGCACCCAAGCAAAATCACCAACATTATACCAAAAAGGGCTCTTATAGCTGGACTAAACACAGAGAAAAACTTGAATTCCCATCATAGGTACTCAGAGGCAATTAATCCCCAAGCCAAGCAGCTGCAGAAGATGCCACTCTGAATTCAGAAATGCAGATGTTTCCCACATTTTGTTACTAATCAGCTAATACCATGTTATGTTGAGTGACTGCTGTGAGTCTCTCCTCCTCAGTATGGCACCCACCATCTCTTTACCTTCAGCTATCAGCAGCCTCAGAACATCCTAAGGCAAGGCAGGATTCCCATATGCTGTCTTTGGATAAAAACTTCTCCCCAAAGATGAAGAGGATCCCAGGGGATTTCAGCATCCTGGGCAGCTCGTTACACAAACTTCTCTCTGCCCTCTCCAGTCTTCTCTTCCCTACCTTTGCCAGCAAGGACCTGGCACCACATCCAGAGGGTTGCTGTGAAGTCAGCAGAGGCAGCATCTGCAGCCTCCCTGACCGCACAAGGTCCGGGGGTCCATGATCTATTCCTGCTTAATCCTCACTGAAGGGGGAAGAACAATTTTAGTGCATAGTAAAGCATTTCTTTAATTCCTCTTAGGTGCATGGTGCATTTTAATGAATAAAATATTGGATTACCTCATATAAACAAAGTTTAACACAATCATGAATCGAGGCCTGAGAGTGCTCTCTGCAAGCTGCAAAATTGCCTTTGGGAAACTGGCAATGTTTGGCATTTCCTGCCTGCATATATTTTATGGAGTATATTATTCACAAACATAAAATGTGCATTAAATAAAGGTAAAACTGTGTCCAAAGCAGTGGGGTCATTAAAGATCCCATGGCACTTTATACTTATTGTGGGTGTTAGCCCTGGTCTTCTGGCCAAAATCAATTTGGCAATTACAGCCTGTTTGCCTAAATTCTCAAGCAGTTTCAGTCAGATGCCATATTCCTTGCTTCCTCCTGAGACTATTGAGTAGCAGCATTGTGTGCTGCTCAACAGTTTCTGTGTTTCATCTTTTAAATGGCTGTAGTGGCCATGTCAGAAATGGGAAAAGCTAGAAAAAGAAAGAGGACACTTGGAAAGTTTTGTTTGTCTTGGGAGGATCTTTGTAGGGTTGGCTTTTTTATTTTTTTCCTATTTTGGTTTGGGTTTTTTGTTTTTTGGTTGGTTGTTGGTTTGGGGGTTTTTGGGGAGTTTGGGGTTTGGTTTTGTTTTTTGTTTTGTTTTTGTAATTGTTATTTATTTAGTTTAAAAGTAAAACCGAAGCGAATTAAGACATCCCCAAAAATAAGGATCCAGCTAATCTGCAGCCACATTGGAAAAATGTGGTTACAAAGTGTTCTTCAGCCCTGACCCAGTTACAACCTGAATTTAATTTGCTGCCTATATTGCCCATGGCTGTAATGCATCTCAGGAGCATGTTATTCACATGATAGGGTCCAATCCAACACCCATTCCTTTCTGTGCGAGTCACACTGCTGCTGCTAATAAGGATGGCATAATTCTCTCCTCGTCGTTATGGCTGCAATCGTGTGCCAGAGGTTACATGTTCCCTTCAGGCACATGCTTTTAAAGAAAGAGTTTATTGTGCACTTTGGTGGAATCTGGAGCTGAGGCACAGAAGCCATATGTCAGGGGCTAGCTGGTTTTATATGGAGGCTTGCCATAGTTACAGCTGTAGGTAATTATTACAAATAATAATGACTAACATTTATGTAACAGCTTTCTCCGAGCATCTCAAATCACTCAGTAAGCCTTATATATTGATTACAAATCCTGAGCCAAATTCTACTTTCATTCGTATGCGCACAATATCGATGGCAATCTCCACTGGGATTAACACACGTAGTTGAGGGCAGAAGTTGGTCCTGTGCATACGTGTGTGTACATGTGCAATGTATATACGCACACTTAGGTAGGGATAGAGAGATTGGTTCACTTGCTGGCTGAAAACTGGAGCAGTGATACAATCTGAGCAACGTTCAGCAACAGCAAAAGCAAGTTGCGATTAATAAATATTTCCACAGAACAGTTTTCTTTGGAAAATTGGGCTTTGTTTTAATCAAGAAATTTCATTTGGACAAATAAACCAATCTCCAAAGAAATCAGAAAGAAAGGCGTTGGTCCCTGTTCTTGTTTTTTTTCTGAAAAACTAAATATCTTCAGCATATCAAAACAAGATATTTGCATATTACCAGAGTAAAATACATTTCCCACAATGAAAATAAAATACTGTGACATGTCTTAATGATTCTTTTATTTTTTCCCTTGATGAATGATCTGTGAGAAAACAAAGAACTAACTTTCTCATTGACAGCAAAAACAAATCTGGAGGAGTCAAATTTCCTGTGAAAAGAAGTTCTGTTTTCCAACCAGATCTCCTCAGCAAAGAGATCAGGGCAAAGATAATGAGCCTGAAGCCTTTGTTCTCTGATGTTTACATAACCCAGGAGAAGTGGACAGAGGAGCCTTTGCATCATCTTTTAACTTCTCTCTTCCTTTGAGCTTGGTTTAGCAAAAGTTTGCACCTGCAGGTTGTTCTAATACTTGCATGTTAGTAAAAGAGAAGAAAGCCAACTGTTTTTAAATGAAGCTCTTATATAGGAGAATTTTGGACAAGCAGAGCATAATCACCATAATTATGAGTTAATCAAGAAGCTGAAATAAGCAATCCATCTCCTGAGAAAAGTCCAGCAGTGAAAATTTTCTCTAGCATTGTAAGAGGCCTCCAGTTGCAGGCTAACCCAGGAAGACAAGAGTCAGGATGTGAATATAAGGCACTGTTTCCTACCACACTTGTTTTCTGAGGTTTTCGATACATGTATTGAGCAGGCACAAGACTGCTTATCCTCCACAAAATAAAAAATGAGTGACATGGCAGTAGACAAATGTAAAAAGTCTCAAGATTCTGGACAGCTTCAGAAACCATGATCAAAGAACAGAAATCAGTGAGACAAAAAGTGCAAAGTAATTACTCTGATGCAATGATAAGAGCACTCAGATTCTGCATCAAGTCGCCTTCTACAATATCCATTAAAATGAACAGCACTGAAGTATTTATTTTATAAATTAAAAAACACCCTAGTGAATTATTCATCTCTTTCTGTGACTTTATAGTAGACAGTATGGTACAGCACAGCTTGTAATACACAGCAGCATTTTGATCTGCAGATTTAAAGAATTTCAGATTGCTTAGAGATACATGAGGCTCCGTGGTGGTATGTAACATAATTTCTCACACAGTCTAACCACTGGAACAACTCTTGCCTTAGAGGAGGTAAGTGGTAATGTGAAACATGTTGTTTCCTATTGTGAAGTTTTAAAGAAATACATTACATGCGAATAATTAGACTTTTTCCTTCATTAATATTCTAGTTAAATATATGCTACTAACAGGCAGCTCTGGGACAGCTTAGACAGCTTGGCTGATACATAATAAAAACAAGAGCCCTTGCTAAATCATGCATTGAAGTTTTTCATAAGAATAATTCCACTGATTTCAGAAGAATTTCTCTTTATTTACTGAGGTACATCTGACAAGAGAATCAGGCTCAAAGTAATTCTATTGACAGTTTGAAAAAGCTCACTCTAATCTCCACAGAGAAACATAATGGTTGAGATTTCCATTTAAAAAATATCTGTTTTGATGAAATACAAAAGCATATGCTTTAACAAGCTGCTGCACCATTTTCAATCAGCACAAAAGCACAGATCACATTTTAGAGAGGTATTGTGAAATATATTTAATGAAACTTGCACAAAAGTTCACCCTCTGAGAAAACTCAGTCTACCAGAGTAATACATCAAAAGAAAAGAAAATGAAACATGAAAACAAACTCTGGTCAGATGACGATAGGAAATGTTAGCTAGCCTAGAGGAATGGAAAGGCTTGGAATTTAATGCAAAATTTAACTCTTCTTTTGACACAGGCAATTATCAATGCTTCTTTGGTTACAAACTCTACAGACATAGAGCCTATTTGTTGAGGAGTTGGGTGTAAAATAAATTGTTCTGAGTAAGCTCTCACATTTTTGGCAGGGATGAAAAATCAGGTCAGCTATTAAGGACTATAAACATAGATCTGTCTCCATTTTGGATTTTTTTTCCCACCATCCTTGTACTCAAATCATCCATACAAAAGTGCATCTTTTTCCTGTAGTCTCGGTGTCTGCATTTCTTTTCTGGCTGTTTAAGTCACATACTGCAGCATTTTTTCTTCTGTAGCCAATGCCTAGATCCTTGTCTGCCCTTACGAAGGAAGGTGATACCCCAGGAGCTTCATTCTGTCTTGTCTGTATTTGAATCTCAATTTAAGAAGCAATCTGTCATAAGAAGACATGAAGTGGGACTAGTGCAAAGGGCTCAGGCCTTGTAATAATCACCTGCAAGGGCAGGTCAGGGGCTGATGCTGCTAAGGATCTGCAGTGGGACATGTTGTAGGATTGGGCTGAGCCCCTTTGCTTTTACAGGACTACCAGCACGCACTCGGCAAAGTCCTTCATCCTGAAGATCCTCAGTTTTCCAGATGTGAACTGTGAATAAAAGATCTTCTATTATTGTTAGCTTAGGCCTCTCATATCAGTTTTGATATAAAAATATTCAAGAAGAATTTATTCTTATTGAATGTCTGAGCTGCACCTCACACAAGGAAGCCCCCAGTCTCCAGTGGTGCCTCTTTTAGTACAAGAAAACTAAAGTGATAAATATGTCTCTCAAGGAACAAGTTTCCCTGAGTCAATGGAGTTCAGAGCAGCCCCCTTAGGCAAATTCACTCTTTCATGCTTAGCATTTAAAACTCATTTTATGAGCTGGTTATACGTTTATAATGTTTAATCTTTGCCTAATACTTTTTATGGGGTCCTTGTGGATGAAGGGTACACTTTGAGGGAAGTCAGGCTATGGGAAAACTGCTTATAACAAGAGCTGGAAGGAATGGTTAGATGAGAACTGGGGAGTAATCCTGTAGGTCCTTAACACCAGAACTTGAAAATGAGGGAATTATGGCTCTTTTCTGTTATTCTGCAATTTTTTCCCAGCTTCCGTCTTGGGCCACGAATGTTTCCCCATAGCCAAGGCAGATAAGCTAATGGCTGGATGGCCCATGCCGTTATTATATTGTCTCACAATAAAACAACATTAACTTGCCTTCTCAAAGCCTTAACTGACTGCAGTGAGGATATTCAGCCCTTAAAACTCCCACTGACTGTTGCTGGAGGCACCCACAGAGGAGGCTGACCTTTCATCCTACTGCACCACTTCAAGGTAACTCTGCTCGCTGCTCTTTGCAGTGTCTGGCTCTCATGGGAAGTATGTCTATAATATTTGCTAGCTGTGAAATGTTATTCTTTTTAACTCAAAGGAATTTGTGCTTTCTGCAGGGGGTGGGAGGAGTTTTGGGGCTGTCAGTGCCTACTGATGACCTGTGGCAGCATCACTCCACTCATCTGCACAGAAGTCTTGCTACTCCTCCTCCTCCTCCTTCATCCCATCCTTTCTTGACCTCCTCTGAGCTTGTGGTAGAATGAGCTCTCCAAGGAAAAAAGCGAAGCGAAGCTCCTAGAAAAAAAGGAAATCCCTGATGATTTCAAGGGTCTTAGGGTCATGGTCTCTGCACTCCTCTTGCCTTTACTTCTGTGTGCTGATCTCTGTAGATAAAAACCTTTGTTCCCCCATGCTGGATGACTTGCAGTACATGCACCCATGAACACTCTCTATCCACCTTCACAGAAAAACAGTCCCTTGCTGCTTTCTACATCCACACAAGCTTCTTGGTGCAGTGCCTCTTCACAGAGCTTTGTAAACACCAGGAACCCCACGTGGTAGAGGGGCTCTGCCACTGAAGGCTCAGGGCTAGCAGAATGGAGCCCTGTAAAATGTGCCTTCTCAGAGCACTCCAAAACATCCACAAATCTGCCATCACAACCCAGGGAAAACCCTGGCATTACCCAGGGCTGACACTGAGCTGGCACTCCCAACCTGAGGGAGTACTGAGGCACTGGGCCATGTGAACCCTGATGTGTCATGCATTGGGGCTCGCTGCTCACATTGCTCATTTGGCTGATTGTGTGAACACTGCAAGACCTTCTACTTTGTTCCACCCAAGTGCAGACCACTGACACAAAAAAGTTATATTTTCAGAAAAATATATTGAAGCAGGCTCTCTTTTATGAAAAACAACTCATTATTTCAAACAGCTCCTTTGCAGAGCAGGTGCCTCTGCCTCTTCGGGTCTCAAGCTCAGCTAATGTTTTGATAAACATCTGCCTTGCTTTTAACTCACTTACGCTGACAGTTCCCTGTAGCCCTTTGCAGCACAGTGTGGTGTGAAATCATCCATATGACTGGAAATCTTAACTGTTACTCTTGTCACTCTCAGTCAACACTGCAGGCTCTTACCTCACACCAAGTGACACCAGTAATGGACAAAACTGTGATGTACTGGTATTCATCTAATACAGCGGCAGAGAGGGAAGGCCCTGAATACTCATTCAAGATGTCAACCTGAGCAAAAATAGAAAAGGAATTATTTGGATGATGATTCAGATCAAAGGCTCCAAAAAACACAGAGATTATTTACACTGTAGAAAAACCTTTTTGGCTTGCATAGTACTTTTAAGCAATTTTCCTTGTACTGTAGTCACAGGGTTGCAATGGATAGTAATTATTTCAGTCTTTAATACAGACTTCAGCCCCCCTCCTTTTTCTTCTCCCTCAGAAAAAAAAGTTATAGGTAGTAATTTTCCTTCATTGGCCAACACATGGCTGTGTGTGAAGAATACTCTGGATATCCAGCACGATGTAGGCTTTGATGGATGGAAATAAAAGATCATTCTCTGCAAGCTGGAGCTGAAATGTTAGCCTTTGAGAGCAAAGGTTATTTTATCAGGAAATAAATCAGAGCCCTCTTTCATTACTGTTTTTTTCCGTGCTCATCTCAGTGATGACTAGGGTGTGTGTTCAGACCACAGGAATCTGAAGAACCACCCAGTCGCTTCATCAGTCCTAGAAGACGACAGGGCCCAGAGTCAGAGCAGCACCATCCTGGATTCTTTTTTTTTTCTTTTTTCTTTTTTTTGCATTTGGTCTTATTTCTGTTTGTTTGTTTGGATGTTCTCATTTATAGGCTGGTGGTTACAGCTCATTCCAAGGACTCTGAGCCAAGAGACGCTGGGTTTGTCTTCCAGCAGCCTGTCCCCTGTGCTGCCATGCCATGAGATGCCACCCCATGGCTCTTCCTGATCCATCCCCAGGGAGCTGCCTTCCCCCAGGCTGTGGAAAGCACAGATCCTTCTGTAGATCAACAACCATGGCCCTTCAGTGCTTTTCTTCAAGGAAGAGGCTTTGCCCCGCTGTCTGACACGTCTCCCCTGTGCTCACAGCTCGCTGCCAGCCCCTTGCGTGTGGCACTGTGACAGAGTGCCAGCCACAGGGGCAGCTCCAAGGAACAAGGCTATGGAGCCTCCAGACCCCCACAGGGGGAGGGGGACACGTTATTAGATCTTTCCTAGGGAGGCATGCAGGAAGGAATTGCACTCTGCCCCTGTGTCTAAAGCCAGGGGAAAGGGAGGCCCCAGCTGGAGCTGAGAGTTGGAGAGGAGGGAGGGGAGGGTTTGGGGACCAAACACTGGATGTCAAGGGAGGAAGGCACTGGGACAAGCCGGCACAAACATAAGCATCCCCCAGGGCTGGTGGCACAGGCAACAAGTGGCCGTGGAAGAGCAGGGTCTGCGTACGTGAGTGAGCAAGGAGGAGGAGCACAGGCCTTGCCAGGGAGCCAGCCCCATGAGGTATCCACAGCCCCAGGCCCTCAATGCCTCCCTACATTGGTCCTCAAATAAACTGGGACACCACACCTTCAAGAAAAGATACAGCTATTTATAAGCATTCCAACTATGCCTTTGATGCTATTTCAAAACCCTAAGATATAATTTTGGGTTGCTTTTTTTTTAAAAAAAAAAAAAAAAACAGCGTATCAGAGAAGAGAGAAAAGAAAGAAGTTTAAAACCAGAAATACAGTCCTACCATCCCATCTCACCACTGACTTACAGGCGTACAGGTCTCACTCAGCCCCTGCCTTCCTGGCAATCAGACTTTTTAATTCACTGATTTATCACTGAAATTTTATACCATTAAGTGCGTATTTTTTCCAAATATGAATTTTACATTTATCAGCTGCTAAACGTACATCACCCATGCCCTTTCAGGAAACATAATAGGTATCATCATTTTACAGATGGCAAAATTAAGACATCAACACACTAGATGACGGATCAAGTTTGCCAAAGCAAGCCTATGTCAGAGATAAGGTGAGAGCATGACTGCTTCATTTTGTGTTCTGATGCTAAATGCCAAGTTTTTCTTTTTAATCTATTTTACTTCAACCTGGCAACAATTTTAAGTCTGACTGGAGAAATAAGGTCTCTGAATTGAATGTCTCTCAGTGATCGCACTGTGATTCTTACATTTATTTTACACCAAAATCCCACCATGGATGGAGTTTTTTGCTTGTTCTTGACAACAGTGTAGATTATACGGTGTCTTAATCATTGGACATACCTATCATTTTGGATACCTCTGTTACATTACAAACATCATGAAGTACTTGCAAGATCCAAGCTTCAGTTGTGTCATTGATCAAGATCCATGCAGTGACATTGTCCACCACAGAAGGTTCCTTTGAATAAAATAAGCAGAATTTATGCCGCTGCAAATGAGTCACCTCATCAGGACCTCTTTTGCTTACCCATATTTTGCACAGCTTGTAGTCAGACATGGTTGTAAAAAGTCTCTGACTAGGTTTTGCAGGGGGAACAATCAACTTGCAAGGGGCAGCTCTGCCCTAGCCTCCTCAAATGAGGTGAGAGGAGTATCTGAACCAGTATTTCATCATCCTGAACAGGCAGATCAAATCTGATAAATTTTAGAAGGTGGCATTTTAACCATGGCTGTGACCTTTTTTGGTCCTGGCCTTGTGCCCACTGTATCAGTCACACGCTATGAGAACAGCAGCTGAGTTTATCACAGCATACATTTTCCTCTATCTAATTACAGTTCTGAAGTCTAAATTATCTGCACAGCTTTGTTTGACGTCTATAATGCCTCCTTTGAACATCCCTTAAACTTCCTGCCGGTCTTGTAAAATCCTTCTCTGATTGCTCTGGAAGGTTTCTCGAGCACCCACCACAGTGAGCAGGAACCAGCAAAGGCAGTGTCTTCAGGTAAGGGCAAGAGACAGAGTCCAATGTGCTAAAATTCAGCAACAGCATGTCACAAGTATATTACAATATGTTTATATCCTTTCATTCCAGAAGTGTAGTTTCAATTCTTCTCCTCCTTTAAAGGTTCTTTATACTGCTCAGATGATACAAAAATAAGTGCTTTGAGGCATCAGAGCCCTTCTGCTAGGAAGCATCATCTGTGTAAAACAGCTTGCCCACTGGCTTGGGAATGGTCCAATGACTCTGGCCCTCTCAGGCCAGTGACCCTGGAGGGAAAGAAGGAGAATGATGGGAAGGACAGGGCAAGGACAGGGAAGAGGAAAGGCGTGCATGAAGAGGGCAGCGTGCAGAGTATGAGGGTGCCTGGATGCCCTGACACAGCTCAAAGGATGCTGCTCCAGAGCATCCATGAGAGTCCAAGAGGTGCCCTGAAACACTAGGAAACACAGCCCTGCCTTCTAGACTCACAGAGGGCATTTTATCCATACTGTGCTCTTGCTTGGTACTCCATGCATACATGCTGAGTTTAGCATTTGTAATAGCCTGGGTGCATCACTGAAGACATTATCCTTAGCTGTGCAGTACGGGGGAAGTTACCAAAATATACTGTGAACAGACTTTTCTTAAACACCATTTTCAAAATGCCCTAAGGATTATTCACCTTATTTTAAATACATACTGTATTTGAAACCTGCTTAAATATATCTTCAACTGAAGACTGGAAAAGTTCCAACAAAGTCATCCATATAGTTGAGCAAATGACACTCAATTTATGACCATATGTTATTTTATTAAATAAAAAACAACAAAAATTGTCATTGCCAAAGAGAAAAAGAAAATATCTTCCCAAAAAACATGTATTTACTTAATATTATGGCTGCAGTACAAGTTAAGAGAAGCCAAGAGATTCAAAATCAAGGCTATCCTTTATGCTTTTGCCCAGCAGCTATATGAGGTAAGAGCTGAGTGCCAGCCATAACTTGCATTTCTTGTCCAGCACTGGTAATGTACCAATTTGTATGTTATGGCAACAGGCTTCATCTGTTCTGTCAAACTCTTTCCTGCTTTTGCAGTGCTTACAATAAGAACCCAGAAGTATCCTCTTCCTGAGTGTTTTATCTTCCATCTTTTTTCAGCTAGAACTGCTGCAGCCCAGCCATCCCTGAGAGGCTGCCATTGCAGAGCTGTGGGGCTTGGCCCTCCCAAGCCATTTGGTGGTGGGGGCAGTACCCAACAGCCTGCCCCCGAACCCGAGGACAGACCTTCCTGGGAGAGGAAAAAGCGGAGAACCTGAGGGATGGAAGGGTAGGATGGGGGCCAGTGGCTGGCTGAACCAAGGGGCCAGTATGTCCTGGTACAGGGAGGGCCTCGGGCTGCTGAGCGCTGCAGCAGCCTGTGGCCACACACCGCAGGCAGGGGAATGTGCTGCATATTCCTGCAGCTTTGGGCAGCTCCAGGCATCAGCTGCCTCCACCCAGCATCTCTGGACTCAGATCCCTGGACTCATCTATGCTCTCAGAGAACACTCCAGGCCCTACAGACACTAGCGTGAAGCTGATCCCTGTCCTGAGCAACGGTCAGATGGGCTTGCACATACTCAGGATCCAGCAGGAAAGAGAGCAATGTTTCCCCCATAATTCGGGAGCACCCAGGCAAAGCTCAGGATTTCAGAGGTCCTGCCCAGCCTTGTGATAAGGTGCCTGGAACCAAGAAGAGCTGAGCATTTGCCACAGCAGCAGTAGCTGGTGAGACTCAGTCTACAAACTCCACTATTATTAGGAGTATAGTTTTCATTAAACTAAACACCTGAGCCCTTGTTCACAGTATATTTCCTCACAGCAGCACTAGGGGAGGAAAGAAGGATATGTGCAGAGGGGGTGTGGGAGAGGGGTCCCCCACCAAGGGTTTGTAGGGTGAATGGCTTGCACTTGAATTCAGTGCATGCTGGCTGACAGGCTAGAGGACTAAAGGGTTGCATACCAAGTGGAATTAAGATGTGCTAGTTTTCCTAGCTCCTATAATTTGTAAAGAACGGAAAGAAAAAAAAAACTCTAGTGGAATTAATCTATTTCTTATGCTCATTCCAGCTGTGCTTAATTTACCCTCTGCTATTTCTTCCCTCTGATCGAGGAATGCTGTATCCTTACATTCATATTTCCCCTTGAAATCCCTGCGTTGAGCAGAGCTTTTCTTAATTGCTTTAATATGCTGCATTCTGGGATGGGAGAAGCTGATCCAGAGTGACAACTGCTCCTTGTCCCCCAGCATCGCTGCAGCCCCGGTCCCCGCTGGGGTTCGTCATCCACCCGGCAGCCCCTGCTCAGTGCCCGCTCCCCACCAGGCTGTGCTGCAAACAGGCTCTGGCTGCAGCCCTCACTGGCCCATTTGACCCAACTCTGCTCATGCAGAGAAGCAACCACGCTATGTGCTTGACACAGTGACACCAAGCACCCTGCGGCAAAGCCAGAATATTCCCCTCTGCCTGGCTCGCTTTCATCCATGGATTAAAAGGCCAGCGAGAGGCCTTCAGGCAGTCAGATGGAACCCGGCATCCTGGCAAGCCTGCCCAGCCATGATTTAGCAACCAGCGTGCCAGATGGACCAAGCCTGGAAGAGCGAGGATGGGACAACGCCAAACCAACAAGGCAAGGGGAGCGCAAAAGGGAGAAACCAGGGAAGGGAGATTCAGAGAATTTGAGGGTTTGTGCATGTGTTTGCCTCGACTTGGCTTGCAGCAGGTTTCCAGCTGAAGCCCTTCAGATAACCTGGGCTCTGCACTCAGCTCTTGCGTATCAGAAGGGCTGCTAGACAGAGCATTCGTGCTGCGGGCAGCCTAAACACTTGCCACGAGCTCTAATGCCACAGGAAGGCTTCTCTGCAGGCAGAACAAGAGCCTTCCACCATCAAGTAGCATTGGCTGGACCGCTGACACTTGTATCTGAGCCCAGACCCAGAGCAGGGACACATTCTCCACCGCCTTCGCCTGCTGGTTGCCCACTGACCCACCTTGCAGATGGGGTGTTGCAAGACCATGAGAGAAGTAGCTACCAAACCACAGCCCTGTGTTCTTCAAGTGAAATGGGTTTCCATGAGTTGTCACTGTGGTTTCATTTTCCTTGTCCTTGTAACAGTATCCCATACCCCAGCCAATGTGTCATTCTGTTCAGCAGCACAGGAGTGTCCAGGAGGGAGGTACAGACCTCTCCTGAGGATGAACCACACAGGGGTAATATATCTAGACCCCTGCATAATGACCAGACTGAACATAACACAGCTCTTTGCCAAAATAATCACCCCATGTAGGTCACTCTCAGGCTCTGTGCAAGTCATTAGGTCTAACATATGTGGCAGAACTGCTCAGCAAAATAGGAATTACATAAGAATTTATGGGGGATAGAATGCATACTCTATGCCATAACTTCCTCCTCATGGAAATTTCTCTATAGGTATTTCTCCCCAGCCCTGTCACCCTGCTGATGATGCCCTTACCATTATTCAGCCTTGTGTGATGCCCCTTATTAGGAGTCTGTGGGTACGGCCCCCTCTCTGAAGTGTTTAGGATTCATTGCTCCTCTCTTTGAAAGCCACCTCAGGGAAGCTTGGGACAGATCATGTAGCAGGAATTTTTCTTTTTTCTTTTATTTTCCTATTCTGGCCTTTCCAGAGACAGATAAACAACCATAAATAGACCAAACTCTTGGAAGGAAGGAAAAATAAAAGAGAAAGGCAGGCAAGATGATGATGTGAAGTTATGCAGTGAGACCGGGAAGCTGACAAAGAGGTAAATTATCTGGCCTTTTACAGAGATGGTCAATGGTGGTGTGTACACAGTGCCCTGCCTTTGGCTTTGGAACGGCCAACAAGCAGCAGCCCAGTGTCTGAAATAAGCTGGGCTGAGTCTCCTGCGTGCCAGGGAACACCGGCACCACCATGCCCACTAACAGGCCAACCTGGGGTTTCCTCCTCTTGTGGCCACAGGTATGCTTCACCACCGTCTGGCTGGCTGCTGCTATTTATTCCATGATTTTCTAAAAATGTGTTCGACCTAGATGTCCAGACTGTTGCCAACCTCCTTCTTTAATAAAAGTAACAACAGCAAGGTATTGAAAATCATGAGGTATTTAGAAATATACAGACTCCTTTATGGGTGAAATAATCTAATAGACAAGCTGTTGTTAATTTACAGCCTCAATTTTCAGACACACTTCTTGAGTCAAAAGTACTTCCTGCTCCATAATTCCTACAGGGACACAGGTGGCCCAAATTGCAGTATACATCTACTGTACATTAAAATGTATTTCGGACTTAGCTTAAACATTTTTGAAATCTCAAGTTTATGTCTAGACTATTTTAATCAGCTAAATGTCATAATAAGCCATATGTTGGGCTTGATAGGTTACATATACCAGCCCCGCTCATAAAGTATCAAAAGGTGTTTTTAAAAAGGAGTCTGTGTTTGTTTTACCAGGAAAATGGTGCTTTTAGTCAGTCGTATCAAACCTACTGGCAAAGTGCACAGGCTGTGACGTAACTACTGGGAAAGAGGGAGGCCAGGGTGGCCGCAGTGTGGGGAACAGAGATGGCTCAGTCCACCCCACTGGCCCAGGCCAGCTCTGCTGGCAGGGAGCCGTTCTCCTCCTGCCCACTCGGAGCAGACGGCTTCACCCCGCGGCATGGCTCCGGCACGGTCACCCGCGCACCCCGTGGCTGCTTCTCTTTGCAGAGCATTCCTGGGCTGAAGTAGATGAATATTTTTTGCCAGACCCCTCCATGCAGGAGCAAAGGGCACTGGCCAGATCCTGAGCACCACTTTGCATCAGGTCTTACCTGTGGGGGGGGGGAGGGGGGGGCTTGCTAGAGGAGATCAGTGCTGGCAGGTTCTTTGGCCAGAGAAAGAGGGCTTTCACCAATAAAACTCTGCCATTACCAAATTAAATTAGTTAAGCATAACTGCACAAAATCAACCATTCTTTCTCCAGAGATTTCACTAGTATAAACCAGCAGAAATCAAAGTTTCTTTCCTGAGCATTGTTAAGCCAAAACGCCAAACTTGGGAAATGACCCATGACAGAGGGACGCCTCGTGCCAGAAGGACGGTTCCCCACCACGTAGGCTGAAAGGGATCCTCTGTTTGCTCCGAGCCACAGAGGGCCTATGGCACACAGACACGTAGCTTGGACTGGCTCCAGCAGCGGAGGATATACATGCACAAAAATTCATCACACTGTCGTATGAGATTATTTCCTTATGAAAAGCTGGCTCCCTTCTGGATGCAGAAATTCCCCTTCCGCTTCCAGCCACTGCCACGGGGAGGTCTTGCAGCCCCAACTCAGGCACCCTGACCGCCAGAAAGACTTGGTGGCTATGGGCCATGCCATGCCCACTGTCCCTGCAGGGCAGTGTATCCATCCCCCTCATTCTATTCTCCTGACAGCCCTGGCTCACAAGACTTTTACTGGAAAAACCACATAGGGCCCTGGGAGACATATTTGTGTGTCCCAGTGGATGAAATCCCAGGAGTTCTACATCTGGGCACTCGCCTCTGGAGGTTCCTCAGGGACTGAATATATATACAGGAAAGCTTAAAGAATATTTTAATTATAGTCTTTCCTCAGGAAAAACAGTCCATTCAGCGCACAGAGATCCCCAGAGGCAACACCTGAATTGTGACTAAAAGTAAAGTAACCCTCTCGTTACCCCATTATAGTTCCATGGGATGAGCCATTTGAGATAATAGCTAGAGTAACCCACAAACTGTACTTCAACCCCCCCTCACACCATCCCAGTTCTTTGGCTCCTGGGTAATTTACCCAGTCACTTTCCAGATGCACTTACTCTTCCTCCTTTTAACAAGCCTTCGGGGCAGAGGATGAGAGAGAAGTTGTCACGCTCTCACTCTGCAAGGAAAGTGTACTGCCTCTGCAGAGTGTGAAATATAGTCCTGTTAGGTGAGACCATGAAGAAGCAGAGCCTGCCCATGGTACCAGGTAAGAATTCTGGCTTTTTTAAAAATATATTTTACTGTCAGTGTCTCCACCACAAAACATAAATCCTTACGTGATCCCTTTTTTCAGAGTCCCCCTGTTTGCCAGCAGTAAACATCTGAGAGCTGTTTTTATTCCCACAACAGTTTATTGCCATGCAAATACCATAATTTTCAGTCTCTACAAACAGAGAGAGATCGTCATCCACCCAGTTTGTTACTATACTTGCTGGGCAGAAGGATGTAGTAAAAGTCGTTATTGCCCTTGATGTCCAAACTGGAATTCCAGTTTTTAACTCTTTCCCTGCCTATGCAAGCTTAGGGTTATTTCTTCTAATGCCAGCTAATCAATTTGAACTCTGGTGTGAAAATCCTCCCCATCTTCTCCCTGCCATGCTGACCAGCTGCAGAGGAAGGAACAGGCACACAGCTACTAAGCCACAGTAGTAACTCATCAGCCTGTGGAAATTGGTACAGCTTCATTGAAGGTGCCATGCTGAAGATACGCGACATCAGGGCTTGTGGCTTCAGATCCAAAATAATAATGAGACCATGGCCATGAACCACAATTGGTCGTTTCACTTTCTTGTCTCCCAGGCATAAATCCAAACCTCTGTATCGCTGCAGTGTAGGTCTGCCCAACATCCTCCAATCTGTCTATGCCCAGACATGAGGAGTGAGCTTGCTTGTCCCAGCAAGCAGCCTTGGCATGTAACATTGCAGGAAGGGACAAGGCCAACTGGATTTAGGTGGTCTCTCAGGCTGCTATTGGTATTGAGGGATCAGCCCCTTTAAGAGAGGGCATGCAAGCAAATGTTGTAATTCTGCAATTCTGGATGACTGATTCCTAATCTGGGTGACCAGGAACCAAGAAAAGAAAGCAGGAAGCAACTAGGAATAAAATAGAGTAGACAGTATCAACTGAGTCATTTTTGTCAGACACATGGTTCAGCTGGGCTGGGGACATAGAGTTTTCCATAGAAGCAAATGGTGATACCAGAACAAGGATAAGGAATGGGATATGTATTCATCAATAAAGAGAGGGTAAATTCTGTTGTTAAATCAGCAGACATACTGAGTGTTGCCATCACAGTCATTAGGGTTGTGCATGAGTTTTCAGTCCCTGCTAGCTGATAGTGCTCTTTCTTGCTTTAACAGTTCAGTGTCACTGAGGTGCTAACAGGTCCAGGTAGGACCAATCCACTTAATTAAGGATCCTTTAATGCTTAATACAATGGTTATTCTAATTCCTGATATATTCATCATGGAAATAACATGCCTTCAGAGACTTCCAGAATGTCAGTCCTGGCTATATCTTTAGCAAGGGCCTAGAAAGAGCTTTCTAGTCCTAGGTCCAGACATGTAACTCAGCCACAGCCTTTTCTTTCTGCGGGAAGGAAATCCGGGTGTGTTGGAATGGGACTAGCAGTGTCCCCTCTCATCTGGCTGAAAGGAAAACCAGGGCCGTGAGGCACCTGCTCTTCCTGCCTAAATTCAGATCTACAGGGAAATCAGGCACTTATTAAGGAGACCCAGATCCCATTAGCAAATACATCCATCTTTCCTGTCAATTTGATGTACCACTTTGTTCCCAGATGAAGGCAGTTGAACACAGCTGTTACCTTCAAGGTCAAACTCTGAGTTCAGTCTTGCACCTGAACAGGCAAAGGACACTTCTCGATGCGATCCTGCAATTATACCGAGACATCTCATCTAAACACTTCAGTGCACTTTCTTGACATAAAACATTTTCATAAGCACGTACATTTCTTTTATCGTTGAAATGCTCTACACGGGTTGTTTGGGGTTTTTTTAAATCAAATCCTTGTGTAAAGTGTTCCCATTTTTAATCTATTTCTCATTAAAAGTTGTTGGTTTTTTCCTAAAAGTAGCTTTGTTTTCATTTTTTGAGGGTCTGTTGAGATTTCCTTTTTTTAAATTTCGAACAAAGATGGTATTTTTAACAAGCAGTAATTATAAAACACAATAGCTGATAGCTTCACAGACAGATGGATCACAAGAGAGTGTAACTGGAGGTGGGTAGGAAATTACACCCCTACCATTCACAGACGCCTCTGTTCCTTAGACAGAGACACTTCTTCTGATCCTTGAGAGCTCTTTAATCTAACAAGCACACAGGGAAGAAAATATCCACTTCTACATTGGATTTTTTTGACTACAGCTCTGTCAATCAGCACAACATTTCAATTAGGATTTTGACAAATCACTGTCTGTTAGACCAAAGTTGCTCTTGGTACAGGTTGCTAAATGGTGTGATGCATTTTTCATTATTTATCCAGTCCTGAATCAAAGTCTCTATCTTTCTAAAATATATGTTGCCGTTTCACCATAAATTGTTATGTTGGGAGAAGTTTTCATAGTACAAAATCTGTGGCTTGTGCGATACCAGTCAAAACAGGAGTAAATTCAAAAGCAACTTGGAACCACAAACAGCAACCGATTTTTTGATGAGTTTTATGTTCTTAAGTACCAAGGAAGGATACAAAGCTGCTAAGTCACTCAGGCATTTCTGAACATGCCTTACTCTTGAGTAATCTCTAGTGTTTCTGTACGATTTCTATTTCCAGAAATAACCTGTTCAGTTCCATGATGAAAGCCTCACACCCACACAGAAGAGCACAGAGACACCGGTGACACCCCGGTCAGAGACATGAAACCCTGTCCCAGCTCCTCCAAGGCCATCCCAGGAGAGCATCAGCCCTGGGGTTTGGGTGAGACCCAGGATCATGAGTCCACTGGGGAAGCTTTCTGGGGTAGTGCATAGGACAGGCCTGACAAGATGACAGGATTAGGTCATTTGTGCTGTGTTTGTGTGTTTCTATCTGCTTTACTTGATGTTACTTTTGGGCTGTGCACACAGGTATGTGTGTGCACTCGTGTGCCTGCTGGGAGCACGTGCTCAGTGTCACTGCTGGCTGGGCCTGAGGCTGTGGAGCTGCAGCAGCCTCCCCTCTGTGGGGCTACTCGTTTCGGCAACTTATAATATAAATCTTGTGGATATTTTCAGGCAAAGCTTGAAATTAAGCATCCATAATTCTTAAATTAATTGTTAAATGCAAGATTGAAATAAAGCGTGAGCTGTGATGGCCATTAATAGAAGAACCATGGGGAAAGTAAATAACAATATCAGACCCTCTTAATAAAGCCACAGTATCTCCATTCCCAGCTCAGTCTTAAGCTCTTCTAGCAGTGGAAAAGATAGACATGGTATGGAAAATGATGGAGGGAAAGCCACAAAGCAGGGAAGGGCACATCCTGGGAGGTCTGCAGGCAGTCAGCTCTGTCAGGGCAGAGGACAATTAGATCGATGTAAGGCACATTTGTAAAAGTGTCCTGACCAAGCAGATCAGCCTTACAAGGACCTGATGCCCTCCCAAGCTGCTGAACCCACTGACCCAGAACAGAGGCAATCAGGGGGGCAGCAGCACAGCCAGCAAGCAAGAAACATGCACAGAAAAACACAGCCAAGCCCAGAGCAGATCAGATGATGGCATTTCTCCTGGTCTCTCCCCAATACCAACACCAAACACATCCAAGAAGAAGCAGTTATAAAAATATCATTCACAATTAAAAGACAAGGAGGAGGAGGAGGGACAGAAGGAGTTATTGACAACGTCAATCCAACAGACAAATGCCCACACCACTGCCACCCCCCACCAGAAACTGGGCCAGGTCTTTGTTTGTTGGGTTGGTTAGTTGGTTGGCTTGCTTGCTTGTCTTCATAATAATACCCTGTGGGTTTCTTCTTGTTCACCTTTTGGGTTTTAAGCCTTGAAGTTGAAAAACTCTAAAGCTTTTCTTCAATAAACTTAAAACATTACTTAGAAAATTGGCTTTTTCTCACACAAAAAGAAACCCAGGATTCTTCTCTGCTCACAGAAAATGACACATGAAGAAAATATCCCATCAAGAGCCACACAAGAAAATTCCTGCACCATCATTTTCCCAATCGACTACAGGAAAGTACACATTCCTACAGGGCAGGTGAGGAGGGTTCCCCTCTCATCTGCTACTTTGACCAAAAAAATCCCAATTTCTCAGCTGTGAGGGATGATTTAGTTTTCCTTAGCTATGGGACAGGTAAGGTATGAGGAGAGTACAGAGGTCCAATGCTGTCTCCACCAACTCTGCTGCAAGTCATACACTTGGCAGGGCAGAAAGATTTGCTCTTTGAGTAGATTTGCTGTAGCTATTACCAGGAATGGGCTGCAAAGTGCCTGAGGCAAAACAGCAGGATCCCTCCATTTTAAGGAATGTGTGCGTACACTGAGTATATAAACCAGATCTGACATCCAAAGCAGCAGCAAAATTAAAAGAAAATGAAAAGAATGCTATTTATGACTGAAAAGAAAAATCACTTTAAGATTAGGAACAAGCAAAAGAGAGCCAGCAAACTATATAACCTGTTGCCTTGTGACTTCAGTGTTTTGAAACAGCAACAAAAATGGCCATGACATCAATGTTTAAAATGCAGCACATGCCCCAAATGTTTTTACAGTGGCTGTTCACAAGCAGGGTTAAGCTCTACTGCAGCATAGCCAGATTTATCACTCAGCCAGTTGCCCACAGAACGAGATGTATGTACTGGAGAGATCAAGTACTGCAGACCATCAGCCACTCCTGAAAAAACCAGCCTGAACAAACATCAAAAGCCCAGCTGCTAAGTGGCAACCTGCTCACTAATTACCCTTTTAACACACAATGATTGAGTTACCTTTTCTTTATCGTTATCATATTATTACTCACCTTTCCTAGGTGGGTAACTTCAGCTCTGTTGCCCTGGGAACTGCCCCATGTGCAGGGGGATGTCGGGAGTGGGAACCTGCCACTGCTGCAGGACCAGCAGGTCTCAGCCTGAAGCCATGAGCTGTGCATTAAATATTGGTACATGACACCTTTTTGAGGCGAAAGCAGCTTTTTCTTAGCATTTGCCCAAGACCTTGATTACAGGAATTAAGAGAAGGTAATGAAGTGATGTCAATCAGTCACTTCCCGTGCTGTGACCCAGCCCTGCACTCTCCTGTCACACACACAGTGCATCTGCCAGCTCCTCCTCAGGGCAGGTTGGGACTTTCAGTTTAAGCTGTGACCACAAACCAGCTACCGACCCCAGTGTCCATGGGCTGTCAGTGGTTCGACACAACAGAAAACAAACATCCCTAGAAGGCCCCCACTGCTGGGGTACAGGGCAGCAGCAGCAGCACAGTCCTCTGCAGGGCAAAGTCATGCTGACCAGTCTCCTGAGAGTTTCATCCATCCCTGGGAAGGAGCTTGGGTTCCCTGTGAAGCAGCAAGCTCAGCAAACCAAGACCACACTGAGCTGGCCTTGAAGTCCAGCTCCTGGGAAACTTTTTCTTCAAATGGGCTAGAAGAGAGCATCCAACTTTCAATTTCCTGTCTGCAACCACTTTGAAGCTGGCCCATAGGACCGAAGCGTATTTTTTAAATGTTAAATTAAAAAATTCCTACATTTAATACAGAAAAATTATTACAGATGCTGAAAGGTTTCTAATGTTTCACCTGAAATGCACACACTGGATTAAACCCTTGGATACAATGTCTGAATTAATGTAGATCATTGCAAAGAAATAATTGCTAAATTTAAGTCCATATGAGAAAACCAGTGAAAGAGGATAATTGCAAAACAAGGCATGTAGGACTAGATAGGAACACAAATTCTACCTCAGCCACTTATCAATATCAAAGTACTTCAGACAGAAGTGATTATTTCAGGGAATATATGTAACAGCACATAAATCCTTCATCCATAGTGCCTCTGGTGCAGCCAAGTTCTTAATAGTCATCCAGCTCAGCATTGCTCCGTGGGGCCCATGGGCAATCCACAATCCGTAAGGCACCAGAAGGTGGTCCGGGAACTGATTGCAGAAAAATAATTAAGAAACTAAACCAAAACACACACACAGCATCCCACGCAGTTGGCAGGCGCTTATGTCAGTGCCTGCCTACAGGCACTGCTCACTCCCTGGCTGCTGGTGCTCAGATCAAAAACCTTGTAGGTCCTTTGATTTTAAAAGATTGAGAAATACTCATTTAGTTTCTGTGAAATGGGGCAGAGCTCTGACTTGGGCTCCCAAAGCCTGAGTCTTCTCCCACTGAATCAGGAATGTGCCACCTCCTCCCCGCTATTCCTCCATCCCACAGAAACTACCAGCAGAATGTTCCCTGGCCAGTAACATGCAAAATATGCCTCTTGAGTCAAATTTACTCAGCAGTCTTACCCTGGTCCCAAACCTGTGGTCCCAATGCCCTGGTCAGTAGCATTACGGGGGCAGGACTGGACCCCACTGTGCCAAGGTGCCAGGTGGGCAGTGCTACCATGCCAGAAATGATGCTGTTTCCTCTGCCCTTGCAGAATCATCCCATCCATGATCCCCTGCCCAGGAGCATGACCAGAAATGCCTGACCGTGAAGGAGTCTACAAGGCAGTGGAGTTAAACCATAGCTACAACCCGAGAGATGCAGCTCATCCAGTAGCTAAATAAAAGGTGAAAGGAACCCATTATTCATAAATTTGGCATCCTGACATCACCAAATGAAAACAAAGCTTGAAAAACAATAACATCTAGAAATATTTTCAGGTATGACAGACTTTGCAGTTTTCCAGTGAGCAATTTGCAGGACCCTGGAGGAATTATTGGGTATGCATGTTTAGCTGATTGATAGATTTTATTAGTAAAGCAGATTTCTCAGTTTCAAAGTCTGTTCCAGTCTCCAGCTAGGAGTAAAAGAACATTGTTTCTCCCCAATAAAGAAACCAGCATCTTATAACTGCCCAGATATAAGAAAAATGTAGTTTAGGGATTTTTTTTTTTTTTAATTACCCTGTATTTAAAGAATTACCAGCAAGCACCCTGTTTCTCTTGTTGGGAGCTAACATCAAAAAATTGCCTGACAATTTTTCTAAGAGCCAAAAAAGTCAGCTAGTAATCAAGTGGAGTTGTGTGGCCAAAGGTACATAAACTGGCTTCACATGGGACCAGCAGTAGATCAGATTGCATTGGGCGGAATGAAATAAAAAATCCCAGAAGTCTAGTTTCTTTGGAAATGTACCAAAACTGTCTCACCATACCAACCTGGCACATCATATGTAAAAAAGTGACTATTTCCTAGTACAGTATATGGGGTGTTTTATAGAAGTCAAAAAATCAGAATGGCCTTAGTCTGACATCGTAAACACAATATACTGTAATGTCATTGAGAGACTACTTGTTACCTACTTGTCCCAAGATTAATGCTGAAATTGAGCACACAGATCTACCTACAGTTTCCCTCCAAGCACAGAAATACCTGAAAAATCTTTTTGACATAAAACTTGGAAATAGTTACAATAACTGTGTAATAGTAGAAACCACTTCTGTTTAATTCACTGATATTATTTACTTTGGCCCAGGGAGTTTACAGCACTGGGAAGCAACACTAAGGGAATGACACCTTCTTGTGCAGCAAATCTTCTCCCAATCTGCAACAGAGCTACCCTCCTGCTTCCTGTGACAGCGAGACTGTGTTTGGAGATAGAGGTTGTTCTTTCTCCCTGTGTCACTCCCCACCTGGGGCAGCACTGTGGGGACAGAGCCCACAGCCACCAGAACAGGGAAAGCAGTGAGGCCAGTCTTCAGTTTGGGCTGGCATATCTGGTGCCATCCAAGAGGTAATTTTTCTCCCTCCTTTTCAAGGCCAGGCCTGCAAGGGCAAGCCTGTGTGTAAATGGGTTGCAAAAGATTAACAGGTGTCTCTATGCAGCTGATAAGATTTAGGTTTTGGTGATAATAACAGATGCAATTCTACTGTGCTTCAGGTGCAGATGTAGGTTTGACAACAGGGAGAGAGCTGTCATTGAAGCCTGTGAGCCCAGTCACAAACTGCAATTCTTAAAGTTACTACATCCTTAATCTATTCATATTTAGCATTTAGATTAGATTATGTCTTTTAACAGGCTGCACTGTGTCTTGGAGTCAGTGCATCATTCTTGCTGAATTAGATACAATGTCTCCAATGTAACTTACAGATCACCAGCAGCCTGGAGGCACGAATCACTTAGTTTTCAAGAATAAGAAAGAATGATAATTAAAAGTCATTGCAGAAAAAAAACTAACACAATTTTATGCAAATCAAGCTTTCTTTAAATGGAAACCAATATTTGTTAAGATTATTTTCTCAAATACAGCTTGTGAACTCCTAAAGATAAACATGATGTCTTCACCTCTCATGCAAGTTGCCAAGCCTGCCATAAAACATAAAATGAAACAACAACAGTTAGATCTGATGACATTTGCTCTAACTGCAGATACTAATCACCAGGTGTCCATAGGCATGCAGAAAAAAGAGCAAAAAACCGTGAGAAAGCACTAGGAAACCAGTATGATCAACTGACTTGTAAGCAGCACAGGACTTAATCCTGGACATTTCTGCCCGATACAACAGCATGCCAGCTTTCAAAACTTTCTGTAGCAGCATCTGAGTGAGGGCAAATCAGTTGTGCTTGTAGCAAGAGTGTCTCCCACAGTTAATGGCTAATAGATGTGTGTGGTGATCCTTGTGGGTCCCTTCCAACTCAGAATATTCTGCGATTCTGAATCTGATTCTAACAAAGGTGGCCTTCCTTGCAAAAGTAGTCCATGCAATGAAGAGTCTAAATTCTATTTATGACACTTGCTCCTAAAGTCCGAAGGTATTTCTGAAAATGGGAGTCAGACACAAAGATTTA
This sequence comes from Edolisoma coerulescens, assembly GCA_013397115.1. Lineage (NCBI taxonomy): Eukaryota > Metazoa > Chordata > Aves > Passeriformes > Campephagidae > Edolisoma > Edolisoma coerulescens. Next base: position 3,619,302 of record VWZW01003916.1, on the reverse strand, counting down.
CATGCTCTTCTTTTTGCCTTGTATGGTTATTGACTTGTAGCAATTAACTCGGCCGCGTTCCCGGTGGTGCCTCTCTCCCCAGCCAGCGTTAGTGGGTCTCACAGTTTGCTCTCCTCAGTGCATTCCTCAGCTGTACCAGATGTCAGTCCCTTCCGTTCAGAAGGGCTAAAGCTCATGCTCAGAAAGTCCACAGCCCTTTCTAGCCTCTCCATGTCCATCCTGGAGTTTTTTTCCTTCTTTTGCCATGAAAGGACAGAGCACAGAGCAGCTTAACCAAGTACAAGGTGATTCAAGTTATCTGCTTGCCATTAGGTATCACTGTACAGCACTGAATTATTTATTCCAGCTTCCTAGGCAGGTGTGTGGCAAATTTCCATAAAGCTTTAATGGGAATCAGATTGCCAACTTCAAACCCAAATTCTTCATCTGCACCACAGCATGACTGTGAAGTGTTGCTGAGCAAGGGCGGGGTGAACAGCTATGTAGGAACAGACCGCAGTCACAGCTGGGAGAAGTATGTGGGTCTCACTTAATAAAACTTGATAGAAAATATTTGTAGCTATTAAAAAATATCGACAAAAGCACGATACACATCATGTAACCAACACGATTGTCTCACTAGGACAGGCACGTACTGGATTTCAGAGTTTGATTATCAATGAGGACTCACTCCACGTTCAGAGCACACAGGAGCACAGGCACACATGTGCTGGCAGATGCAGGGGAGGGTGGCACAGCACAGCAGGGGCACTCCTTGCATGCAGACTTGCTTTATTTCCATTTCCAGGTGCAAATTCAGAGTTTTCAGAGTATCACATGCCCAGCATGAAGAGGCAGACCTCATCTACGTCCAAGAGATATTGGATGAGCTGGGAAAAACGAGGTGGGACCCTCAACTCCAGTTGGAGGTACCAGGGGATGTGCATTTGGCAGAGTCTGTGTGCACCTGAGCAGGTAACCCTGTGCCTCCTCTGCAGTCGGCAGAGCTCAGGGCACAAACATCCCATCCAAAAGTAGGTGCCTGCAGCTGGTCCCTGACCATCACACACTTCACAGAGAGGCACCCAGAAGACCAGGTCCAACACAGGCAGCAGAAGACAGCTGAGATGAACCACTCTGGGGGCAAGTGATACACAAGAGCCCTCTAGATCAAAGCCAGCCTGTGTGGTCTCATCAGAGGGCTTGCGCGGGCCAGCAACCAGCGATCCAGGTGGCACGGCAGCCAGGAGCTCGGTGGTACCAGTCTTGCTGGATCTGCTCTGGGAGTAGGCAGTGGGATGCTCCCTGGGTGGTGGCTCCCAGCAGTGCTTCCCTGGCCAAGCTGATTGCTAAATATTTATCCTGCCGACCCACAATCAGGAGAGTTTCGTGAGGAACTATGGGATGCACTTCCTGCATAGCACGCTACAGACCTAGATGACAAAAAATCTCCAAACAAAAGCAAGAAACCCCCCTGCCCCCCCCAAAAACCAACAAACCCTCCCCCCTCATTTCACAGGGAAACAACAGAATGCCTTTATTTGTTCCCTGCCAATGTCAAACACGATTCACAGCCAGATGTTAAAATAAAATGGCCTAATTTTTAGTGTCACTACTACATTGTGCTGATTTGGTCAAAAATAAAACCCCTTAAATATTATGAAAAACTGCACAGCTTCTGGAACAACAACCCAGAGCGGAAGAACAAAGAGTTGGTACAAACCAATAGTGTCTGAATTTGTTTCTTTTAATAGATAAATGTCTGTGATTATCACAAAAGGGGTAGAGCCAGCAGTTTCACTGAAGAGTCCTTCACTGAAGGGTCCTCCTGGTCTCCCTAGGCTTGCACAAATTGAATGACTGCACTGCTGGCAGAGCTGCTTGCCTTGCCAGCAGGGCACCGAGGGAAGGCTGGGAAATTATGGTCTCAGTTATGGATGGGGAGAGGAAGAGCTGTGCCTGGATACTGGCCATGTTTGCAATGCTGCAGCTTGAAAGTGTGCCAAGGGCAGGCATGCCTTTATCACAGCGGAGCAGACAGAAGCATTCAGTACACCTGAAATCTAAGAGTTTTAATTTGAAACACTTCTAAGGGGATTCTAGGGAGGTCCAGTTGCCCAGGGTACCATTCAGCCTTGGGTGAAGCATGTACTTGGGAGCAACTTCTATGCTAATCATTCACTTAAATAACTAAGAAAATAAAATGGAAATGGAAAGAATAATGTTAAAAAGTTCCATTTTGGTCATTGTTTTGAGGCACAACACAGAGTTCAATACTGCTGCTGTCTCATCTGTATGCATCTCCAAATGAAATGTTTCAAACCATGATAACTACACTTGCAAATTGACTCAGTGAGTTGAGTATTGCAAACAGTGTGCAGAAGTGAAGGGGAAGCTCTGCAATGCTAGTAAAGCTTATTCTGAAAGAGACTCACACACAAACAGAAATGGCAGTCACTGGACAACAGCAAGATGGTGCTGGGGGATGTGGTGGGTTCGGGAGCCTTGGTGAAGGGGTTGGGCTCTGGTTTGCAGACCTAAGTGGTGAGGACACATTCCAGTTCTCCAGAATAAAGTGTCATCTGTGAACTAATACCTGAGAAAAAAGTTTCCTGCTCCACCAAGTCCATTTCCACCTAGCCTTGCCCTACTCAGACACCTACTCTCTCTTCCCAGCTCACCAGCATGGTCTCACTGCTTGCAGGAGATTGCTCATCACTGGCTTCAGTGTGCTCATGTTCATATCTATACCTAGTTTGAGCAGCCTCCAGGCAGGAATCTTCCCACTCAGTAATATGAAAACCCACCTTTGCATATGCCTTTAATGTCTCCCTCACACATGGGCATTTCCTCAAGTCAGTTGATTTGTTAGGGCAGGTAAATAGCTCTGTGTCTTCCTAATTCCTACCCTTTCCTCTCCCCCACCAAGACATTCCAAAATGATCCCCACTTTGCTTAACCTCTTCATCTTCCTACCTATGTTTTTGAAACACATCCTGTTTTAGAGCTGGCCCCAGATCCACTGCCCTCTGACATGCCAGGCTGGAAAAAGAACAGGCACTCACTCCCCCCAGCCCTCCCTGTAGCCTCAGTGCCCTCCTGCCAAAAGCACAACCCTCATACAAATCCAAACCAAGAAATATGGACCTAAAGCAGGTTTTTCAACTCTTCCCATGTTCTTAAATAGCCATTACTCTTGTTATACTCCCTTTGGAGAGTTCAGACTTCATGTCTTTGGCAAACCAGTCTTGTCAGGGCAACCTGTGATGGGCACTCAGATGATGAACTGCTAGAGAAAGCCTTGGCCTGGAGATGACAAAGCTTTTCATGACTGGTGTGAACAAAATCATTCTTGCAAAAAAAATTTAGAAGTTCAAAGCAAAGGTTATTAGAATGTAACTATTTTTTGCTATCCACAATTCGTGATGAATCAGAAAAGGCCCTGTTATTCCTGCATATATCACCCTTCAGAGATGAACAGTATTCAGAGCTGAAAGCACCACAAGAAAGCAGACCAAGGTACCCACTGGTTGGAAGTGTCTCCTCGTGTGGGACTAGAGCAAACATCTCTGCCCAGCAGTGTGCCAACAGCACACGCCATCTGTTCACAAACCACCTTTTTTTTGTATATGGTCACACCTGAGCCTGCTTTTGTCACTTGGGGAAACCCATCTTTTTATCCCACTAGTTTTGGACACTAAAGTTGGCCCTCTTCAGCACTGCAAACCCCAGTTCTCTCCTGGCTTTCCCACCTTCTCTTTTTCCCCTGCCTTTACCCCAGGTCCAAGGGCCAGAGCATCTCATTCCTTGATGCATACACGCACCTTCTCCAGCACGAGCCCAGCACTGCTGCCCCACTTCTACTGTGCCCTGCCCTCACCACCTGCAGGGAAGTGTTGAGTAGAGCTTTATCACCAAAAGCAATGGGAAACTGCGCTGAGAAATGCCATAGCCTAGCAGCACCTCCCAGCACTCATAATGAAAAACAATTCAGGAATTGGTGAGGCCCAAAAGATTTTGAAAAAATAAATAGTTTCTCTGTATCAGGGTCTTGCAGGAGGTGGGTCTGGGCTTTTTTTTGCCAGGTTGAGAAATAGAGATGGAGAAAAGTATGAGTGGTCATCTCAGGGCACGGCACAGAAGAGGCAGTTATGATCTTGAGATGAGAAGACTTCATTCAAAGGGACAAATAAAGCAATGAATTAAGGTATCCTGGGGGCAAAAGGGCTATTACATGCAAAATAAACAACTTTAATGAGGTTGCAACCCTGGATTTATAGTCCCATCTCCATGTGCAGGACTTCAGGTGCATAACTCCATTAGCACTAATGGGATGTGCACAATTAAAGCCCCACACAACAAGATGAGACTGCTGCTATTAAAATCAGCCATGAACAACCTTCAAAGAGGTTCTCCCATTTAGCTCAGCAGAGTGATCCAAAAGAGAGAAGCTCATTTGTAGCTGAGCTGATCACTTTGCAAGGTGGTCAAATATGAGCACTTGCTATGAATTCTCTGGTGGATATGAATGGGTGGGATGCTACTCCTGCCCCTGGACATTTTAGATCTCCTCTGCCAGGAATAGGCTTCTGCTCCCCATGAATGGCCACTAAAACTGTTGGCTTCCGTCACCATCAACTCTTGCTTTCAAACTGGGGAAGTGTCGGCACAGAGGATATACTGAAACTTCTGCCCTCCCTCTCGATTGCATGGAAGGGCCACAGGCTGGGCAGAGTGGCTCAGTTGGCTCAGTCCAGACACAGTGAGTTCCCTGAGGCTCCCAGCCTGAGGGCTGTCTGAGGGCACGAAGTATTCCAGGCAGCTGGGCTATCCCAGTCCAGCGAGGTGCCTTATCTCAGGCAAGGATTCATCCCTCTGAACTACCTGCTCCCAAAGCCAGCTCTGGGCTGGCCCCTGCCCTGGCACAGCAGGTATTTAGCTCTGAAAAAAAAAGCCTCTGGGAACTCAAAATCAACATGACACAACATTGAAGACACTCTAGATTTTCATGGGGACAAAAAAATTGCCCAGCGCATACAAAATACAGGACAAGATAGCTCAGTATTTTAAAATCTGCAAATGTCTCACCTGTTCTCAGGAGCAGAGCACGCATTATACACCCAAGTGACAATATGCCAGCTGAGACCCTGGGATGCTTGTTTACCTGCTATTAAATAGTGCCACCAGGCAGCCATCTCCAGTTGAAAAGGGCAGCAGTTTATATTATCGGGTTTTTTTTAAAAAACAATGCCGATAATACACTCAGAATTGCCTTCTTGCCAGACAGAGGTAAAAGCCATTTAAATCTGAATAATGCCACAGCATATCTGAGGGTAATGGAATAAGGTGCAGAGGCTGAAGCAGAACCACAATGGCAAAACATTAAATACCAATATGACTTTAGATATTATATTATGCTCTCCCAAGAGCTGTAACTCTTCAGATATATGAAGCATTCAGAAAAACGGAATTGAACCCTTTATCACCCAATTTTTTTCTACAATATTAAAAATGTAATTTTACCAGAAGCCATGGGGAGTCCTATGTTCTTAATACACTTAAAGATTTTTACAAGCTAACATTAAAACTGACTGAATTGTCATACACATTCTTGTTCACACTTGAGTCTGGTCTGAAAGCTATTCTCTTTAGTTTTGCACTGTAATGTCTATATTCTTATACTCTTAATACTTACAGATTTCAACTGTAAAAAATTTTGACATCACCCCTGAAAAGTCCATGTTCACACAGAATCCAACAGTTTCACCATCAGCTTTAGTGGCAGCAGGCTTAAGCCTAGAAGTCTCAAATCTGATAGACATTAAAGAATGAGCAAATTTCCTGGTTAATCTAATTTAGCTAGCACAAGAACATTCTCTGCAAGGCCAAGGATATTACTGGCAGCACAAGTAGCCACACTTATGAGGAAGCTATTTAACATTTTCCATTGTAATACTCCGCTTCAGGATAACTTTGAACAATTAAACATTCCTGATGTTAGCTGTCTGACTAATAGGATCTTTTTTGGGAAGCTTTAGCTCAAGGGATTCAGCTATTTCCAAGGCTGAGGTTACAGAAAAGGGAAAAAAAAAAAAAAGGAAAACTAGAGTTTCATATGAAAAGCTCTGGCACTTCCATAAGGGAAAAAAAGTTTTGATCTTCAAATTCAAAGAATGACCAAGGATGAAGGCTGACAAAGAGCATAGAGTATGGCTGAAAACAAGTAACATGATGATCTAATTACAGAATTAAGAGACATAAGAAATTAAAATCAGGTGCTAGGAAGAGGGGAGGTAGAACAACCTTGTCTGGCTGGTAGCATTACAAGACCAGAAGGGTTCATCACATCTATGCATTTTGGCCTCAACTCAGCTTTGCTGTTCAGCAAGCAGCAAAGCAGCTCATTAACACCTCTCTGCTGTCAGGTACACATAGCAGGTAATTGCATTGTGCTGCTGCTTTCCACTCTCTTGGCTCTCAGAAAGAGTAACTGCGTCTCCGATACAGCCTCAAATACAGCTGGCATGGCAGTCTACACAAATTCATACAATAAAATCTGCTTTACTAGACTTTGGAAATCTGAGCCCTCAAGAGACAGGAAAAACCTGAATTGTCAGTGCAATCTTCATCCTGTTACTCAGTACACAACCTTTTAATAGCCTAATCATGTACTATTTTCTCCATAAGATGTAATAATCAGGCAATTATGCTTAGATTCTCCAAATGATATCAAGGGCCTGCTGAGCATGGGCTGGATTGAAGCACTTTAAATGCATATGACAGACCACAGCATCTGTCTTAAGGAGCTTACACTCAGAAAATACAAAAGAGAGAATTCCTATTTATTGTACTGGAGGAATGAAGCACTGGGATTCAAGTGCCTTCTCAGGGTGGTTATCTGGATCTACTGTATCCAGGTTTAGATAGGATTCCTGTTGGGCTCACATCTATATTGCCAGGCAAGGAAGAAGCAGCTCGTATGTTTCAAATCAAGAAGAGCTGCCCTTTACATAAAGAAATTATTCACCCACGTCTACCAACAGCACTACTGACGCTCCAGAACCTGGAGTGGCACGTTCACAGCTATGGCCTGGTGGCAGGCAGAGCTTGTGGCTGCTGAGCCACAGGACATGGACAAGCTTCTCTCCAGGCATGATCCTCCTTTGGGACTGCTAAGCCCATGGCCCAGGTTCTCTTTCACCTCCTTCAGTGAGGAATGTCCTCCTGTATTTTGTAGGAAAAAAGCAAAGCTTTGGTTGTCCCAAGACAGGAAGAAGCAGCAGCCGCCTATGAAGGGGATGAGAAATTTCAGATAGATGCCTGATTCGTACCACTTACTTAAGATAGATGAAAAATACCATATATATACAAAAGGAGTCTCTTCTACTAATGATGTGATCTAACAAAAATTCTTACGATTTAGGAAATATTCACACCCATAAATGCTGACTTTTCTGCCAGCATGTGTAATTTGTAGACAAACACAAGCCAGTCACTTTACCACCATGGAACCGGTTTGAGGCTCGATTCAGAAGCCTCTCATAAGCTACCTGATTTCCCTTATACATGATACATGAAACTAGTATGTCTGGGTATCCCCCGTAAGTAGAAATTTTTCGTTGGAGAGTGGGGATTAATTAAATACTTACTGAAGTCTTAAAAAAAAAATAAATTTGCAAATGGGAGTTTTTCACTTCCAAATAGCTTCTTTGACTGCTCTCCATGCTAGCCAGCCCAGGATGGATGCTGGTGGTCCCTGTGAATGCAGATCTGCACAGCCTCCCCTTACACACCCCCTGTACTATGCACAGCTGGTGGTGTCAGCATTAATGAAGGGTGATGTTGAGCTTTTCTAACGAGGCAGAGCTAATGCAGTCATGCAGTCTCTTAACTCGTCTCTAGTACCTTCTAAACTCATTGGCCAAGTGCCGTGGGAAGACAGCAGCGGGCTGGGCTGTCGAGGTCCCGAGCAGACGCGCAGGACACGCGGCCCCGAGCGCTGGGAGCCGCGGCCACGGGAGCCGGGCGGCTGCGGCCGAGCGCTGGACCAGCGCTCACTCACAAGTGAGAAACTGCTGCAGAGAACTGAGCATCCAGTGTGGCAGCTGTGTGTAGGAGTCACTGTGAACAGCTATTTGTGGTTGGACTAAGAAGACCAAAAAGCCACAAGAAACCAAGCCCATGATTGCTTGTGCTCACACATGAAACTGTAGAAAGCACTCTTCTACAAACTGAAAGGGCTTTTCCCCCCTAATAGTAGAGCATGATTTCAGGAGTCACGTTGAAAAATAGTAACTTTAATGTGACCTTGTAGTCCATGTAAAGGAGTTGTTAACATCACTGAAATTTGTAGAAATTTGTAATTGCTAATAATTTTGGAAACTATTTTCTTCATAGCTAGTAACAACAGATTTGCCAGACTTCTGTGTTATGTGAAATGTTACAGCAATTAATATGATCATGCTTTTTTTACTTTTTGCGCTTTTTTTCCCCCAACTAAAAAATAAATAAGTATCTGTGTGGAAATCACACATTTGGTCCAAAACAGAAACTGCTCATGTGTTAAAATTCTTGCAAGACGGACTTGCTTTGATCTACTTACTTCTAAAATACATAAATTGGTCATTATTAGTCAAGACTTCCCTTTCAAGCACATTACCACACATCTTGAAAAAGGCAAGTCTATTGCAACTGGTGAGTTCCAGTTATATAATCTGTTTTCCTGCCTTAGATGCAATCTGTGAGCTAATAATTAAATTTGCTAATGTTAAAGAAGCCAAGTGAAAGATTTGGGGAAAAAAAAATTATTCAGTTCTGTGACAGAGAAAACCTATTTAAGTGCTTTGTTTTCAAACATCAGGATACACAAGCAGGCAAACACTGCACATGTTTTGAGACTCCTGAATCTTTCAACCAGATTTCAACTTTCTAACCTGTGGGATGTGGCTTTCCATCAGTTTTACTGAGAGATAAGAGATGAAATCACACACTGAATAAAGAAAACATGACACATTTTTTTCATATAAAACTACATTTGTATTGGTTAAATCCAGAAGGGAAAAAACCCCCAAAAATCAAAAGATTGATGTATTGTATGATATTTAAGGAACATCACCCTCAGTAATGGAGAAAGATTAAATTGATCATTCAAACCAGAATGGCAATCCTTGTTGCACATATTCTTTTCATCTTATAAGGTTTGGAAGTCTTCAGCTGTGTTTCTGATGGACGAATACATTGCTACTATTCCTTGTTTATTTTACTGACACTCTAATGCCTTTTAATATCATTGTAAAATGGATCTGGCCATTTTTCCTCACATATAAATGTTTGCTTTAATTGAAATAAGACATTAACTTTTCTTTCATTAAGGAGCCTTTTGCCAAAGCTGTTGCTTTTAGAGACATCCTCCACAGCTCTGCACAGTTCACTACTGCTTGGCATATGATGCATTGTGCCAACAGCAATCTGTTCTGTCAATTAAAAGATCAAAAATAAAACACAAGCCCAACTTTGTATAAACCTCCTTCCAGTTGTGTAAAGTCGATATGAAAAGCTTCTGAACGAGTCCCTCTGGAATAGCCCAAGAAGCAGCACCAGCATCTCCTGAGCAGTGCCAAGGCATTCAGGCCCCTGCAGCTGAAGGCCAGGGGCATGAGAAAGTTGAATTTGGGACCACACCTGATACCTGAGAAACTCAAACTTTGACCATAAGTGGAATGTTCAGATCACAAAATTTAAAGCATCTTTATAACTGCAGACAAAGCTTTCCAGAAGAATTCATGGAAAAGTAAATATAATGACAGAAGGCATGGGTTTTAAAGCAGCATGCTGGTTTTGCTTAAAAATCAACAAGCTGTGGGCAAAATCTGAAGAAAATTAAAAGGCAGCATAAAATTCAAGGGAAGAAAATGCACAGGCATGGAAAATCATGAGGGATGTATCTCTCACCCCAGGGCTGTCAAACCGGATGAGAAGCAGTTCTAGAGAGAGCAATTCAATTCCTCTTCCTGCACACACTGCACATATTTTGACTGGGATATTATTTGCATCACCAGCTCCTAACGACGTCTTAACAGAGCACTCGGAGTCCTTTGACCACCAAGTGAGAACAATTAAATAGTGCTTGCTTCTTAAAGATGCCTGAGATTGTCCCCAGTGATTTGTCATATCAGAGATTTGTCAGAAGGCAAAAAATTGCGCAATATAGACCAACAAGATGAATGAATGGGCTCAGAAATTTGCAAAGTATAAGGAGCACAAACACAAAGATGTCAGATGTTCTTTACAAGCCTTATTGGTTGCCAATGCCAATCCCATCCAGCATCCTTGTTAGCACTAAAAAGGACATCTGCAGCCGCACCCAGACCTTCTCTACTCTGCCCTCTGTGCAGGTGCTTACATCTGCACAAACACTACCCATCCTTACATGGCAGTTCCTTATACCCATACTGGTCAGCTCTGCACCCAGGTCCAGACTTTGACAGGACACACAAGAGTAGAAATTATGCCTCCTAAATGTTTAAGTATTTGGGAGAACATCATGTGGAGCTGAAAAGAAAAAAGGACATGATAACCTGTGCAGCAGTGGGGGAGCACCCCGTGTTTCCCCCATGTGGGCAGTCAGCAGCAGAATGCTTTACAGTTTAGATGGAGTCTGGTCCGACTTTGAGATCACCAAATGGAGAATGGAAATGGTGCATCACATTGTGATATCAAGGCAAGGTCACACCAGGTATGTTTGCCGTCCCATTTAGTTTAATTTTCCTCAAATATTAACCTTAAGGACTAGATTCTGACAACAGCTGTGGCAGTTAACCCTTTCTAAAGAATTATTTATTTTTTAATTTAAACCAATAGATGGTCCAAAGTTTAGCACCTTTTCCTATGGCCTGTCCTGAGGATAACTGGGGTGCTGGTACAACCAGACACATTTCAGACTGTTAGAAATGCTGAGATTAACCTGTTCCACTTTACCTTGAGTCCGAGTGGGATCATGCACCACCCATTACTGTGACTACCTCAAACTACCAGAGCACTGACTTTCTAACCCTTTATGCAATACCAAGTCGCATACACCCCACCCTTCACCAGCAAAGCTTTTTTGTCTACATGTGACAAGGGCACTGGGAGAGGGGCACAGCCCCCATAAGCAGGCAGTCGTGGCACTGGGACCTGAGCTGGTGCTGTGGTTAAGGGAGATGGCACTTCACATCCACATTGGCTCAAATTATCAGTACAATTAGACATTTCACAAGTAGCAGTGGAACAGAGGCAGTAAATCTCACAGCAAAATCTCACCAGCTATACTGGTGTCAGACCCTAAGTATTAAACAACTAGAAATGCTGTTCTTCTCCAGTATCAAAACTAAGGTAATTGTCCCCCTTTTTCTCCTTCCAGATGTCACTTTTTTAAGACCTGCATATCTACCTTGGAGAGCCTGTAAGATTCACACCAATTAGAGATGGATTCCATAGTAACACTTTCTCTTACAAGGACTACAGTTCTGCAGAAATAAAAAAGCAATTACAAACCAGTTATCACAACACAAACCTGCAGAGTTAGGAGTCTGACAGGAGAGATGAAAGCTTGATGCAGACTGTGTGTGTAACTAGTGACCACAGGTTCTCTCTTGCGTGCACATTTGGTCTCCTGTGTGTATAGGTGTTACCTGTGGAGACGTAATGGAGAGGAAACCACGGGGCAGAGGCCTTGCCTGCCTCTGCAATGGCTTGCTGACCAAAAAGAAGTTCTAACTTCTTTATACACATTTTTCAAAGACACTAATGTCACTAAACTTTCCTTAGTATACAGAAAGGCCTTTCACAGACGAGGAAGGAGAAAAAACAGGTAGTGTTATGATAATCAGAAATGGAAAGAACCTATCTCATGGTGAATGAGCCACCAGCTCGCTTACATTAGGTAAAGAACAAGTAAAAGCAAAGTTCCAGAAATACAGAGACAGTGGGAAAAGTCCAGACTGAATCCAGCATGAAGACACGGCCCCACCCCTATTAATTTCTAATCTCTCCAGATGTCGATTCTCTTTTATTGATCAACACCTTCAAGTGACTCCACCTCCCTTGCTCAGAGAAGCTTCCTCTGATTATTTCCACCACAGCAGAAGACCAAAGTGTAATTCAGAACAGAACAGTTAAATCATCTCCAAAATCTACTTACACCTCACCTAGTTTTGTATCTCATTTCCCACTCTGACACAGGTCTACGTCTTTAGAAGCCACAAATCTCTACTGAAGTCTTCCATATTTCTTAATGGACTTTAACTGATACTCAGCACATTCAATCTGGCTAAATAAAATCTACTGATCTTGTCAAACTTCAGCACAGAAGAATATTATTGCCTTCTTTCTCACATTTACATCCTCAATCTTAAAGAACTAATTCAAAACACACAGATTGTTTTTAATCTGTTCCAAGTATTTGTTTTGCTAACTTTGCAGACCTCCTAGTATGTACAATGTTACTGCTGCTTCCTTCCATACACAGGAAGCTACAGAGTCAGTCTTCTATTCCCAGTTATCCAGAAGATCATTTTTTCTCTCTTAAATGTCTCATCTTAGCCTAATTATCTGCTCCTACTTCTGTTCCCTGGTGGTTACTTTGGTGTTAAAGAAAACTAGAAAAATTACCACAGTTTGAATATTTTTTGTATAGGAAATGAAACTCAATCATGTGGCACTGTAGCAGGATACTTCAGTGATCTTTGATTTCAGAGAAGTTCACTGTATGAAAGCTAACACAAAAAAGGTGCCCAAAGTTTCCAAAGTAAAAGATCGGCCTGGCAATCTGATGGATATGTGAGGGCTGAACAAAATTTGCATGCATATTTGCATAGATACTGCAATCACTATAGTTTAGATTGGAAAAGAGTAAGTTCTTAGTCTAACCCCCAGTTTTTACACACTTATGACTTTCCAAAATATTCACCTTAGAGGCTGAAATATTCCATGCTAAGTCCATATTTAGGGCATGTTACTATAAAATTCATTCCTTCAGCCATTTTAGGCTCTTGGAATTCAAGACACAATGACATGCAAGAAAGAACTCGAGGAAAAAAAGAAAAGAGGAAATCATGACAGCAACATGTGTGAGTTGCCATGTACTAAATCTTTAACTCTCTCGTTAAAAAGATAAGTAGCCCAAGTTCAGGAATAAAGGCTCATCCACATGGCAAAGCCACTGCAGAGAGGGATGCTGCTCTTTTACACTGCACTGGCTGCTCCAGCTACTTCTGGACTTTCTGTTGTGAACAATTCAGCAGCATCCCTGGATTGCACAGAATCACTTAGGTTGAAAAAGACCTTTAAGATCTCTAAGTCCAACCACTAACTGGTTTTCATTCCAGTTCTTGATTCCAGATTCTGATTTCAATCCAGTTGGTGACAGCAAGAGGAAATGGGAACGCAGCACAGTATGGTGGGGACCAGTCTCAACATCCCACTGGTTTTGTATGATCTGAATGTGAAGTCTAAGAAACATTTGTGATACAGAAGGACCATTGCACCAGACTGTCCAAAGAGATTAAAATAAAAATGAGCAACTGCCCCAAGTGTCTAGCACATTACAGGTGTAACTTCTCAAGCAAAACTGGGAAATCTTAAGTTTCTTCTCTAAGTCAGTTATACTGAACATTTGTAATATTTGTTTTTATTTCCAACTCCAAGTTAAATAAAACCTGTATTATTTGCTATGACTAAACATGAATAACTGCCAAACATTTATAAAACCTGAGTGACCACAGAAAATTCCAGTTCAATAGGGCCAACAAGTAAGAAAATACTAAAATACCGTTAAAATGTGCCTTTATTTTTCTTATAGGAGAATTCTACATAAACCAAGCTGACTCTGTTTTACAAGAATTTCCTCTCAATATAGTAAATTTTCAAGATGATAATAAACAAGTGTAAAGCTGTAAATAATTCTTCTTGTTGAGGGCTACAGCAAAGTTTCTTCAGTTGTTGTAATCCTGGAGAGCCTGAGCCATGAAAAGCTTGCCCAGGTTCTGTGCATTGAACTCCTTAATATTCTGGCAGTAAGTATTAATTTGACCTGTCAAAAGGAAAGAAGAGTAAACCCTTGTCAGTTTTGAAATTCAGAAAGACACCTTAGAACATAATTTTTCAAAAGCCAAATATGTGTGAACCACTGAGGATTTATAGAGAAGCCACTAACTCTGCTCAACTACTCCACACTTAGGAATTTTACATTTTCAGGATGCCCAAATAGGTTTGGGAAGAAGAAGAAATTAAATTAGGAGAACGGGTAAACTGGTATGCTCAAAACCCCCCTTAATTTTCCAGCAATACTGCACTTTCTGAAAATACATATGACAATAAAAAGAATAAGCAATTCTTGCTGCTGAACTGAAAGCTCAATCACATTAATTCTTCAATTTAGCTGCTCTAAAATTCTACATGACTAAATTTCAGTTCTGTTCTTATGCATATGCTTTCTCTATTAAAATATTTGTAACAAATATTTTTCAGCAGCAGACTGAAAATTGTGCCATTCCTCTCTGACATTCTGCTAGCCTTTTTTTCCACCTAACATTTCACTTTATTTGCTATTTCAAAAATCATCAGGGTATGAAGATCTGTCAGTGCTTTAGAAATCAAACGTGCCCATCAAAACATTTTTATACTCTTACAGCTACAAGTTATTTCCCTTGTTAGCTAGGAATAGCAAAACATGAAGCCAGTTTAATCAAAATTAAGGCTGTTTAGAAGGCCAATAAACTCTTGATTTAATGCTCTATTTGAAAAGTTTTTAAATGCCTCAGAGACAAAAGAGCTAAGTTTTATTCTTTATCCACAAACTTTACTTCATCTAAGTTGATGGGGATGCTTTCAATTCTTCCCCTGACTATGGTAAAAGAACAAAGAAAGAAACTGCTTTGGCTGAAAACTGTCTTTTCCTTTAAGTATAATAGTTTTCAATTCCTTCTCTCGTAAGGGGTGATTCATCCTAAGCTTTCACTTTCATAAAACACACGTCTACACACATCCTCTCTTCCATTGCATTTACAAACTATGCTAGAGCTGAATGTTTAAATACTTTAATGCTGCTAGGATTCAGTAACTGCTAAAAACCATAAAAACAATAGGGTTTTTTAAAAGACTCTGTAAGAAATAATAAATCAAGAACATTATTTCTTCTAAAAGCAGCGCTTATTATCAGCATGAAACTATTAAATGTTAAAATAACAATCTCTTGATCACTTCAAAATTCAGGTAATTCAAACTCCCTTTTTTTCAACGCCAAAGTATTCTTTGATGTACAGTACATTACCAGGATTTTGAATTTTCTCTCAGTACAAAACAAGGTGATAGCTATCTGATCCAAGAAGCCTGCTACTGTTAAACAATTTGCTTTCGCATGACATTTTCCAAACTTATTTTACTTAGCAGGGCACCTAGGTTGTCTGCTCTCTGTTGACACTGTGAAGTCGCAGGTATTTTTACCCTTCCACGAGGCACAGGACAGGCACTGACGGTGGCTATGCCAGCAACCCACCAGTGAACTGAAGAAATTGTGGGGTGGTATCTCTACCTATTTATGCTTTGTTGCCATTTTTATCTTCCCTTACCTGGGGGTGCAAGAAGATGGGGATAGTTTCCCTAATCTAAATCTCTGGCCATATAAAACAAAGAAATTATCCCCACTCTATGTGAAATTAAAAGCAAAACTTTCTCAGCTGCTGCAACAGCCAGTTCAAACCTCTAAATGTTATCAATAACTCGTGGCTGCTGTAAACTGCTCTGAATCAGAAGTTCCAGCCTGAACAGCTTATTCCTGCTTCTTGCCTGTACAGCTCCCGAATTTCTGGAGCTGAGGGAGGGGCTGGGGCATGAGTGAAGGCAGCAGTTACATCCATTCCTGCAGAAAGCCTGCCCCACAGAGCGTTTCTCCATCTCGCCTTTAAAATCTCAAATTGAAAATATCAAGGATAGGATTTGGAATGCTACCAAGCCAAAACATCACACCATAATGGCAAAGGTAATGAAAACTTAAAATGCTTTCAAAGGATACAACTGCATTTTTTCGCAAGCAGACATTCTTATATTAAAAGGCAAGTTGAAAACACTGCTAAACATTACCTGCAATAAGGAGTGACTCCATTCTTGGAGGTGGCTGTGGTGGTTTAAAAAGCTTATTGATGTCCTCCTCAGGAAGAGGGGGCTCTCCTCGGCTTTGACGCTGGATATTTTCTTGCTGACGTCTCTGTTGATACTGAAAATAAAACAACAGAATCAAAACACAGCAGGATTTACAAATCCGCAAAAAAAATTTCTTTTCAGATGTTTTCAACAAACCAGCAAATATGTTTTAAAAATTACATTATTCAATGCAATTCAGGTTACTACAAACAACGCTAATTCACAGTTTATTTCAATTCACTGGCAACGAAGCATTCCCCATCCCACACACTGGCACCTTAAGTAAGTGAGAAAATGGGAGAATTATGTAGTACTGAGGTGGTGGGGTTAGCTTTTAAAATTTTTCAGAGATCAATACTGTATCTGATGGAAAGAATAGAGCATGGTTGATAAAGGCCTCCATTGCCTCACACAATACACAAAAGAAAGGTTGGAATACATAGGTATGAGAAGCCACTACCTCAGATAGTTACACAAACCAGAAATTCTCCATTTTATGGAAGTTAAAGGTCAAAACAATATTAATGTGAAAGGGGAAGAGAACTTGATTAAATAAGGTACTTTAAGCCAAAGAATATTAACTCTAAACTGAGAACAAAGCAGTGGCTGAAACCAAGCACAATCGTTCATTTCTCCACTAATATAGTAGAGTAGCAGCTTGTAGAAATTATTCTGCTATATATAAAAAAAACTTGTTTTCAGTACTTCTCTTTGCCATGTAGATTACTCAAACTTTATAAAAATTGAGACAAACGTTTCTGCAGCTATCAGATAAACATTTGTTCTTGTGAAGTTCATAAATTCAAAAACTATGTGAGATTTCATACTGTATGTGGCAGCAAGGATTTAGTTATAAAGTTCGTCTTCAAAGTCCTCATATCCAACACAACAAAAAAGTCTTTAAAACAAGGAGGCAAAGAGTACAGAGTGTTTTCTCTCACTTACTTAAATGTATCTGTGATCCAATGAGTTTGAAAACAGTTCTTACTTGGTGGCATAATCAAATGAAGTACTTTTTTTCCAGTAGTAGTGACAAATACATGTTTTTGGACAATGTTAAAAATAAAATCTGAAATGCCCATATTTGTATGTGAATTGCATGTAGTTTCTTCTTTCTTTGCATTACCCCATCCACTTCTCAGCAGTCTGCCTATTATTCTTTATTGAAATGGCTTGCTCTTAATCACAATTGCTCCATTTTAGAAATGAAGTTACAACCACTAAATATGCTGCAATGAGCCACTACTAAAGCAGCTATAGTTAGTAAAGAAATTAAGTGAGACACCGTGGAACCTACTTTGCTCTTCAAAATAAATAGATCCCCTTGTTATTAACAAAAATCTTTGAAGCAGATGCCATCTTTCTATTCAAATCAGGCAATAAAGGAAAACAAATTTTCTGAAGATAACATGAAGCTTCTATGTCCTTGGGAATAACATAGCCAGGACAGACCACTGATCATGTGCTGCTTCCCTAAAATATTCCTTGTTCAAGCTACACTTTACTTATGTGAAACAAGGCAATTTTGATTTTAAAACAGTCAGTGATGAAGCCTTTCACATGAACAACAGGTGCTCTTTTTAATTATCACTTACTTTGTGCAGCAATACCTGGAACATTTTATCTTAAAAATGATCTGGCCCATTTTCAGTTGGCCAATATTGAATCTTGTCATATCTCTGTCTGCTAGATTAAAGAGTTCAAATTTATTCTTCATGCAAGTATCTCTTGAGTAAGCAAGTAATTTGTTAGCTTATCACATGCTGTGAATTCTGTTCACCAAAATCTTCTCTCCAGGCTTTCAAGTAATTCTCATAGTGCTTTCTTCCAATTTACCACCATTCTCCTACAGTCAGACACAGCATTGCTTTATCTGTGCAGCAAGAGCAAAGAAAGTAATACTGCCTCCAAATCACAGAATAGTTAAGGTTGGAAGGGACCTCTGGAGGTCACCTTGTCCAACCCTTCTGCTCAAGCAGGGTCACCTAGTGCTGCTCTCCACACTCAAGACTTTCTAATTGGACTGCTTTGGATTTTAAAGAGGCCCTCTGGCACCAGGAATTGAAAGTCAGCATCACCCAATCAGCATCACTATTTATTGATACAAAACATGACTAAAATGTCCTTTCCAATCAGAGAACAGTCCAACCTCTTCACAGTCCACTGGACTATGTTTCTTTATTTCTAGATGCATGACTACATGTGATGGTACTAAGATACAGTTTGTTTTGTAACAGAACTTGTAGTTTCACCTCTTTCATTTGCTGAATCTCCTATTCCTGAGTCCATGGTGTATTTATAAATTATTTTGGTTTATCATAAATCACTAATAAACATGTAAAATAGCAAAGAAAGCTAAATCCATACCACATGTCACTAGAAGTGAATTAATTTGGTAATTGCTCACTGACTAACCCATTTTATAAATCTTCTCTATAGAAGATAAAGCCCTCTGGTAGCAGGAGGGCTACAGGGCTGGCTTCTGTGAAAAGCTGCCAGAAGCTGCCCCCACGTCCAATATAGCCAACAGCAGCTGGCTCTGAGATGGACCCACCACTGGCCAAGGCCAAGCCCAACAGCAACAGTGACAGCACCCCTGGGATAAAACATTTCAGAAGGGGAAAAAAAAAGCCCTTAATGCCAGCCAAGAGAGAGGAATGAGAGCATGTGAAAGAAACTGTCCTCCCTGCAGACACCAGGGTCAGTGAGGAAGGAGATTCCCCTGCAGCCCGTGGTGCAGAACATGGTGAGGCAGCTGTGCCCCTGCAGCCCATGGAGCAGGGGAGGAATGTGAGGGGACCTATCCCTGATGAGGAGGAAGGAGCAGCAGAGACATGTGATGAACTGACCACAGCCCCTATTCCCTGTCTCCCTGCACTGCTGAGGGGAAGAAGGAGAGAAAATTGCAACTGACGTGGAGCCCAGAAAGTAGAGAGGGGTGAAGGGAAGGTGTTTTAAGATTTGGGTTTATTTTTCATTACCCTACTCTGATTTGATTGGCAATAAATTAAACTAACTCCCCTATGTCAAGCCTGTTTTGCCTGAGATGGTAACTGGTGAGTGATCCCTCCCTGCCCTTAGATCAACCCATGAGACTTCGGTATTTTTTTCTCCCATGCCCAGCTGAGGAGAGGAGTGATAAACTGACTTTCTGGGGCATTTGGCACCCAGCCAGGGTCAACCCACCACACTACTTACCAGGTGTATTTTTGAAAGATCTTGCTTAGATCCCAATTCATCTGTCTTGGATAACACAACTCAAACCATATTTTGTGGAAAAAAACCCACTTTCATTCAGGCTTTTCCATGTTACCAACCTGGTGTTTCTGCTGCTGCTGCTTGCTTACATTCCTCAGGTAGGTATTGTATTTAACAATGTCTTGGCTCATCTCATCCACTCTGTCCATCAGCAGCTGCAGACTCTTCCCAAGGTGATTACTGAAATAGGAGAAATATTCACAAAATATTAAATTTACTATGAAAAAATGAAGATTTTAAATTAAAAATTAATTCTGTCTCTTGACCAGCATTTCTGCACTAACAGCACTATCTGCAATTTTTTAAGTTTCTAATTATCTTTGTTCATATATTTCTTTGATGGTACTTTACATGGCATCTTCTCCTCTAGCATCTTTGTCTCCCTGCAAATATCAAGTTTAAGTGTTTTGGTCTTTCCAGGAACCTCCAAGTAACGAAAAAACAATGCCTTGCATGAATTTACAGTTATTAGAGATGCAGGTCACACATCTAAAAGAAGGCTGATGCTTTTGTGACACGCAACCCAAGCAATGTTCCAGGAGATGTGTTCAAAGAGTTTGGTTTCAAATTACTACTTAAAAGTCACTACTTGAATTTGGTTTTTCACAAATTTTTAACTATCCCTCTGTTAAATATTATTCTGAATAAGAATAGTTAACTGTTCTTCAGAACTCCATCTCATTAACTAGTCTATCAAACCATGCCTGGAAGTTCAGCAGACATTGCCTGATCCTAGCTGTTGAGAGGGAGTGCTGCGCCCAGTCCAGCCAGCTCCACATTCCGTACCGTAGGCAACATGGAAGCAGCAGGCTGGGCGCATCCAGTTCCAGTTATGCGATCTACTGCCTTGGCCAGACAAATGCAGTCTGTTAAACAACTTTTATTGTTACCATTTTTAGCAATGGATTCAGTATTTTGCAGGAATGTTCAACTTAAGGTATACCTTCCAAGTCAAAGTTTTGGAAGTTTTTAGGTTGGTGCCCATGGAGACATCCTCCTAAATTGTGTTTACAGGGTAGAGCAGTGAAAGAAGGACACTTTCTGCTCTCTATTGATCCCTTTGATCAGAAGCTAGTTTGTTGGCTCTGATCTAAGCCTTACCCAGTCCTACTTGGCCGAAGACCAACAACTCAAAAGCTAAACTCCATCCTTCTCCTTCCTCAACTGAAATCCACTAATATTCATGAGAGTTTCTTTCCAATTCAAGCTTCAGTGCACTTCCGTGTCAGAATCACATCCTTCAATCACAGTTTCACCATGTTATCTGAGATTCTCTCTGCCTTTCACAATGCTTTCCTATCATCCCACAGCCGGTGGACTGGAGAAACTCAAACTGGAAGACATATGCATAAAGTAAAAAGAGAACCACGCATGTAATACTATGCACATCCTTCTGTAAGTGTAAATTATTCCCCGAATCCATAGAACTCATAGCTGGAGACAGAAGCTGGTGATGCACTTAGGAATACCTGCAGAGAACAGAGCCTGCAGACACCCTTATCTCTGAGTGCAAGGACAGCTGTTTCACTCACTGAGCTGCTCACTGAACAAAGGGCTGCATCAGGAACTTCAGACCACAATTTATTTACAAGCCAGAGTGTTAAATCTCACTTGCGTACAGAAGCAGATGGTGAGGAGGATTTCAGCTGCACAGCAGCAAGAAAGGCGCCACTATAATAATTATTTTTAAACTTCTTGGGTTTTTTTTTGGTTGAACATTTCAAGCATATGATACTTAGAACTGTGGAATATTGCCATGGCCAGGGGCGTGCATGTTTTCAGTTTTTTATAGAGTTTATATTGTATGGAGTTAGTGTTAGAACTGGCTATTAGCAGAAATGCCTGTGTAGGTACACACTAATAGCCTTGTAAGGTATGTGCACAACAGAAATTATTTTACAGATAGCGTCCATGTGAAATATAGCTGGTTACAAAGAATGATTTTATGTGAATCTCTTTGGGACCAGCTTAGTACAGCAGAGTACAGAAACAGAGAGTTATTGTCAGAAGTTGCAGTAACACAGTGTTTGCTCTCATTGCCAGGGCAACAAAAACCAGATAACTTAAACAGATGTGAACTGAGACATGAAGTGATAAGTATGCTGCAAATACAAGACCAGCTTTTTCCTCAGTTCTCATGTGGCTGATACCCTTTTCTGCTTCATCTCTTAAAAAAATAGACAAATAAGAAGGAGTTTGTAAAAATGTATAAGTACAACATTTAAGAAAGTTTTATTCCGCTGAAATTTATTCTGGTGATAGTCAGGAAATTGGATCACATTGCTCCAGCCCATAACACTCATCATACACTTAATTAGGCCAAAGGGTCCTTTAGACACCTTCTTACCTTGTGCATTCCCTACAGCAGATCTCAAAGATCACACTGCCAGGTACCTAAATGCATCAATACAACTCAAAAAAAAATTAAAAATATATATATTTTAAAAAGGGGTGCCAGTAAGAGCTGCTCACATCCTTATCCAGACTCACTTCCCCACAGGGCTCTGTGATAGCCAAACAGAGACAACGTGGAGCTCAGCACTTGCATTTGTTGTTGTTCTGGGGGGATCAGTAATAAAGAAACTGCAATTTCAATGGCTGCAGTTCAGTCAGCAGATTCAGCAAAAGAGTCAATTAAATTGAGTTTACATTTAAATTAGCGAGTAATGTAGACCAACAGGAACAGATCTATAAAGCAAAACAGCTGGTGCTGAGAAACCAATGGCCATGCTACATATGTTTGGGGGGGTTCTTATCACTACTGCTGACATGGTCCAGTGATCTGAAAGTGGCTGAAGCACAGTAATTTTTCTCCCAATGACTCTTTATGGTTTAGTTTCATCTGAAACAAATCAGGTCTGAGATCACCCAGTGGTGATGATCTGAGAGCACTCTTGAATTGAACTAGAAGACAGCTCCACCTTAAGATGGCACGAGGAGACCACCGCTCCTCTGGTATCAGTGAAGCTTGATGGAAGAAAGCTATCAGCTGCAGAACTGCTTTCATACTAAGCATCACAAAGTTCCCCCCTCACATGGGGACTGTGTTCTTCTTTGTGAAGAAATATAGATAATAAAAGAGGGGTGAAAAATTAAAAATCAGAAAAATTACCTGCCATGTGGATTCTTACACATCTAATGAAAAATAATCTAGTGTGAGAGCACTCCTTCACCACAACTGTTACCAGGATCATGGACCTGTAAGGAGTGACCAGCAGAACTTCCGGAAATTTATCATTTGAGACTTTTTTGTGCAGCTTAGATAGCATAATCAAAAATGCCCAAAAATGACAAACACATACAAACTCTCAAAGGGAAACTGTCGAAGTGCTTTTACATCATAAAATAGACTAGAAACTATAGTCTGGAAAGCAATTCCTTGTGCCGTGCAATTTTGCTGTAACAGCCTTACATTTGGTGGGGTATAACTCTTTACCCACAAGGGCAGATATAAGATCAGGTCATTGACACATGGATTAGTTCTGATTCCTTGTTTAACAACTATCAAATACAAGGGTCAATTAATTCTGAGGGTGAGAAGTAGAAATCTGTGAGCAGAGTAGCCTAATCTGCAGATAACACTTACGGTCTTTCCTGTCTTGTTCTTTCTGCTGGCGAGCCCTGCATTTAGCAGTGATGCAGTCCAGCATCCACAGAAGGAGAAAGCAACAGCTAAACATTTACTGAACTCACAGATCACTCACTACACAAGGGTATCCTCCCAGGATACAGACCTGGCTAAGAGACCTGAATGCAAGCCTTCATCTTTCCGAGGGAGTGCTCGTACCACCAGACCCTCCCTTTGCAGACAGATTTTAAGGAGAGCAAAGGTGCAGTTCACTGCTGCCAACAAAGGCAGTTTAAGAGGTTCCAGCATCAGCATCTTCCTGCCTCTCCCTCTTCGCCCAAAGGTTACAGCACTCTGAGCTATTTGGAGTCAGCTGTTTGCGTGGGCACACTTCAAACTCTTTCAGTGAAATAGTCTACTGTACACGCAAAAACNTTTTTTTTTTTTTTTTAGGGAGGCAGAGGGAAAGGGTGGAAGGGAAGACTGGGAGCCTGACTTTTTCCATCAGACTATTCCACAAAAGCTAGTTGTACAGCCATATTCTGAAACAGATGAGGGAATAAAAATCTTTGAGGGTGGGAGGGATGTACAGATGAAATAGGGGTAGTGGGGAGAAACGAGGCAAGCAGCTGGGACTGGAACCTCAAACTGGCTCCGTTTCTGTAGCATTCATAATGGGGAACTACAC
Source organism: Edolisoma coerulescens (assembly GCA_013397115.1). Lineage (NCBI taxonomy): Eukaryota > Metazoa > Chordata > Aves > Passeriformes > Campephagidae > Edolisoma > Edolisoma coerulescens. Next base: position 3,595,630 of record VWZW01003916.1, on the reverse strand, counting down.
ATGAATCCCATATTTACTTCAGCATCTTTAATCAGAAAAGGACTCCAGACACACTTGCTAAAGGTCTGAAACACCCAAAATGAAGCTTCAAGTCAGACACCCAAGCTTCAAAGAGAAGCAGCAGTTCCTGTGGCTCCCAGTGCCCGTGCCCTGCTCATTGGTTTTGCCTGTCTCTAGGCACAGCTCCCAGGCCTCGACTGGCACAGCCCAGGGACCCGCGCTGGCCCGGGAGGCTGCGTCTCTCTGCTCCCCCGAGATCCGAGTCACCGTGCCGCACCCAGACACTGAATTCTGGGCTATAACAATTCTGAAGCTGGAGATGTACAAAAAAGATGGCCCCCTAAACTTGCCTACAATTACCAAAATTGGACCCCCTCACTTATTTAATTTTGTTTTGCTTGTACTATGGCTAAGGAAGATGAGAACAAGAACAGCAAGAGGAAGCGCTAGAAAATGCTGTATCTGCTGCTCATTTTTTCCACTTTCCATCAGCTCCACTGAGGCCCCTCTCAGCCACTGCTTTTTGGGAAAGGTGCCATCCTGTACAGTATTTTTCCTCCTGGTGGGAACAGCTTTGGGTGGATTAGAGAAGTACTGCTGGGCAAAGAACATCTTTTTGATTAAAAATTTGTAAGGTACATTCCCACCACTTAGCAGAACTTGTTTACATCTCAGCATTTCAGCCTGAGTTCAACCTGTGCTGTTTAAGAGGATTTTGTTTGAATGAGATATGCAAGTCAAGAGTCTTGAGTTCATTGCGTTTTCTATTCTGACTTTGATGTGTGCCTTTGGGCAACGCATTTAGTCTGTGTCAGGTTCCCCCATCTGCAAATTAGAGATTTTCATAATTATTTTAATAATCCGTTAAGCACATTGAGATTTTTGAATAAGCAGTGCAATGTATAAAGGTTAATATTGTTTTCAAAAGCCAAAGCAACCCTTCCTATGTCACTTCTACAAAAATACTGCATCTGATGCTTGAAAAATATAACTGCCAAGTAGATGTTAGTGCAGTAAATGTTCAGCACATGTTTGCTTCTACTGACGCACACTATTAGAAAAATTGCTTGAGACAAATTGAGATATTATAGAACAACCCTATTATGAAGCTAGACCACAAAAAAGCTTTTTTTAATTTAAACTAGATCATCAATAGAATAAGGAAGAGATGGATGAGAATGAGAAAGTTGGTTGTAATTATTTCTCTGAAGATCTGGAACATTATCTGACAGGATTTTAATTCTTGAGTCTCTATCAAAAGACTGGCAGTACTCCAAGGTCTTCAAGACATTTTGGTCCTTAAGGGTAGCAGGATATCTGAGTAAAAGGCCTTTACTTGCTATTACTTGCTAGCCTTGCGCTAGTCTGCCTTCAACTTCTTTGCCTAGAGTACTTGAGTCAATTCACATTTCACAAGAGAAACACAACTTTATGTCCAAAAAAGTAAATTACTATATACAATTATCACAAATGTACTTCAAATGCAGAAAGATACTAAGGTGCAAGCAAAGTACCTCAAATAGGTAGAGCTTTAAACTCAGACAAGGTGGGTGGCTGAACATGTGAGAATCTTGATGCAGCAAACTCTCCAGAAGAGACGAACTATGGGTAAATAATTTTATTGCCAAAACCATTGCTTCAGAGAGTATAAAAGTTCAGGGATGCTCCCAAAGAGTCAAAAAAGCCCCCTAAAAGCCCAAGAAACCCAAGACTCCAAAGAAGTAAAACAACAATGAAAACAAAGCAAAAAAAAAACCACCACCACCACCAAAAAACCAACCAACAAACAAAAAACCCCCAAACAAACAAAAAACCAAACCAAACCAAAAAAACCCCACAATCAAACAAAATAAACTTAGAGAAAACCCAAAAAACAAGGCCAAAACCAAAAAGTTTTTGGAGCTTTGAAGTTACTGTCAACAACAGCAAAGTTAAGTGAGGAAGATGTGCACCAAAATGAAAAGTTGTTATCTGAAATGTTTTAGCCTAGACTGCTGCTGAAAGACAAAATTAAGGAAATGTGAAAATAAAACTCTAGAATTGTGGGGGTTTGAACTCCCTACTTCAGGTAATACATGCTTTAACAGAGTAACCTTCATAGCTGAATTCAAGTAAAAACTAGCTAAATATTTCAGCAGGCAGTACAAGTCACCTAACCTTGAATAAACAAGTATTAAAATGCTTTAATTTGCCAGCTGCTTTGCCAGTTATACCAATGTACGATATCACTGAATATAACATGCCTGGTAACTAAAAGCAGCTATCAAATATTAAAAAAAGGACACATACAAAAACCTCCAAACAACCCACTGGGCTAATTTCAAAACTTTCTCTCCTTCAAACCAAACTAAGCACTTGAAGCTCCTCAAAGAGACCAGGTGAGCTTGAAAAATCTGCTAGGAAAGTCTGTTTTTAATTTTGGGCTGGTACTTCTCTCGTTCACCTCTCATTCCCTTTACTGATACGAGGACCAACACAAAAGCCTGTCTTGCACCAGACGTTTAACACCAGAATGGAAAGTAATTTGGGCAGATCACAAAATCACAGGTTTATGTCTTATGTAGTAACTGTTCTGTGCCACTGTCCTGACTCAAGATAAAAGATAAGAACCGTACAAATTACTTTCCATTTCCAGGATTGTACTGTGTCAATAGCAGCAGCCCCTGCTAGGATCCAGGGTGCTGGGTAGTCCCAGCCCTTTCCACAGGAGCAAATCCAAAGAAACAACCAAGGGCAATGCTGTCAGGTCACCTGGAAACCTTCTGTATTCTCAGCACAGGCCTCCTTTTCACCATGAAGTGACAGAGCTCACGAGGAATCAAATCATTGCCATCTCCTACATCCAGTGCTCACCCTCTCAGATGGGAAAAGCTTTTTGATCTTTGACCAAGGAAAGAAAAAGACTTACACAACACCTGCAGAGTCAAGGAGACTGAGTATCTCGGCAGGAATTCTTCACTTCATCAATTCCCATGTGCCAAGTAACAATTTGACTGGGCAGAATTATTGACTAAGTACTACTTGTGGCATTTGTAAATTCCCCAGCAGAGTTCAACCCTATACCTGTTTTCTCCTGATCACTTTCTCTAAAAGCTATCACATCCCTCAGAACATCCACATAAGCTCAAGCAGAGAAAGTGGAAAAATCCTGCCAACTTAGGCAACATAGGGACCACTAGAAATATAGATCCATTAACTTCAGCCTTATGTGGCCGGGGAGGGAGGGGGAGCAGGAGAAAAAAGGAAAAAAAAAGGAGGCCACTAGGATCAGAATCTTGGCAGACCATACCTCCATGCCAAAGTAAAGTGTTTTACCCCAAAAACCTATTAATGAATACAACCCATCTTCTACATACAACAAGACACTGCATTATTTTGGGTAGCTCGTTATTTTGGTCAGATTAATAGTAATCCAACTGTATTGTGTTGCATAAGATTTAAATACTACCAAATTTTTGATCATACTGCTAGAAGTCATGCCTACTTTGTTATCAAAAGTGTATTTTCAGGGCAAAGTGCTACAAGAAGAAAAAGTTATTCTTAGACAAAGTTATGAGAAGATCATTTTAGAAACTCTTAAAACAATTTCTGACATCATGAATGCTGGCTGTCATGACAATCAATGGCATTTTTACCAGTTTCTCAGAGCCTTTATTATTATACTTTCAAATTCATCCTGCTACCAAAGTAAAAGAAAAGCAATTTCTTTTTTATTAAAATAATTTATGTAATTACTTAAGGAATATTTAACAAAATCAATTTTTTTATAGATCTATTTGCCTGAATTTTCTGAGTGCCCATATTTTCTTGAAGAAACACACTCTTCTGAAAAATTTATACATTTCAAGAACTGCAAGTATATGAGGATTATAGACTGAATTTAGTCCTTGTATCTAATGCTTCAGTTTTACCATGCATTTTTTCCTTCAGCAAAAGAACACGAAGGGTAAAGTGTTAACCCCATTAAAAGTCAAGGCAAAGCTTCCATGGACTGTAATGAGACTGGGATTTCACCCAAAGTGTTAAACTGTGGTTTGGGAAAGCGAATAAAAGTACATCCATTATTGTAACAAGTACTTACCTGCTAGCCAGACTGAGCAACTCATGTCTATCGGCTACTGCGGATTTCTTTTCCAGTTCCCACAACATCACATTGATCAGGTATGAATTCTTAATTACAATAGGCACTTCTTCAAACATGTTTTCATACGCAATATTTGCTTTTTTCAAGCTGTGAAAAAAGTTTTGGAATATTTACTAATATAAACAGTAACTCTCTTATTCTCTTTGCTGAATTGTTGCTCCAACAATCAACAATTTTGTAAAAAGTCTTGATTTTCATAGTTCCACAATTAAACAAGAGTCGAATTTTGTTAAGAAAGCATTTGCATGGCAAAAGCTCACGTTTAAAAGCTTAGGAAGACCTGCTCTAGGAAAAACCCTCGGAAGACAAGCAGCTGCCTTGCTTGCTAATAGATTACCTACATGAAAAAGCCTCCAGCAAGAGACTGTACTGACAGGATTAACTCTGCCCTTTCCAAAATATTTTACTGATTTCCCTGCCATCAGCGTTTCTTAAACAGAACTGAACATTTAGTTACCACATGATGCTAAAATACCTTTAAAATCCTAACTACTACAATGAAAAACAATTCTCCCAATAGCTGAATAATTAAAATTTTTACTGAGCAAAAAATTAGATTCACAAAATAGTGTATGTTTTGGAATAATTAAATTCTATGGTGAATATTAAAACATACATTTTCATTGTGTATTTTTTTTACAATATACACATAAAAAACGATTGCTACTGCTTTATAATAAAGTAAATAAAGTAGACAGTAATACCTTTCATAAAATCTGGAAATAAAAGCATGATCTAGAAGTTTCTAAGGTTACAGAGCTTTAACTTCTTTATATTCATACTGGATTTTGGAACAAAAACTTTTGCTTTTTGCCTCCTCCCCCCGCCCCCCTTTTTTTGACTGATCAAAGATTTGTTTGTTCATCATTAGAGTTTTAGACACCAAGCAATGAAATGATTACATTTTTCCTCAACAAAGTGATTTTAACAAGTGCTTGTGCTTTTGCTGTTGAACACCAAGCAGTTGGAGGCAAAGGATGCCAGCTAAGGCCTACATCTGTATCAAGTAGCTAATCTTTTGAAACAGAGTAATTAATAATCCTACATCACTCCAGAAGATTGTGTCCACATGGGGGAGTTAATTTGGAATAAATACACAGGGACAGCAATTCCAGAATACCTGTTCTATTTTCATTCTGGAAAAAATAAAGAGCTTAAAGACAGACCAGCTCTTTCCCTTCCTCCATTTCTTTTTTTCTACTTATGGCTCTGTTCCGACATACAGCTATCCACCCCACGGTCCTTACAGCACACCCACTGACTAGCCCCAAACCCAGTTTGGGTTCCACCACTTACAGAGATGCCCAGACAGCCTTTCAAGCCTTCTCAGCCCACTGTGCCACTGCATGCCTATCAATGCCCATACAGGTCATCTGCCCCACACACTATTTGTTACATGAAATTTTAAAATACAGTGTTCCATAATCCCAGGTACCGTTCTGCATCCCAAATAATTCAGCAAACCCTATGAGAACACATTCTTTGAAGTTACTTACGCTTCTGGAGAGAAGTCTTTTTCTTTGCAAACTTCCATCAGTTTGGGAGTCAGCCTATATGCCTTCAGTGACAAAGACCCTTGGGCAGTCTTAATGGGATCTATTATTAAAAATGGAAGGAAGCCTATTATTACCAAACCCAGACTGCCTTTTTCTTTTTAAATATCTGAATGACATAAACAGGAGGAAAATTATGAAGAAGTCCTAGTGAAAAAAAAATTAAGATAACAAACACAGAAAAGACACTATAGCAGAGGCAGTCCTTTTGTACTGCAATGTAAAATACATCCAACGATATAAAGCGAAGCCAATTAGTAAACTTAACTTGGAGAACTTGAGGGGAATCTAGACCCATTCTACTTACATTATTTCCCCATTAAAGGTCCAGTTCACGTTTTCTTTTTTCACATGAATTATCCACAGAACTTATGTAAGAGTGACCTCATTTAAATAAAGAGTCTCCCTTCCAGTCATTCTGCAGTAAATTAAAATATTCATTAAACATCATTTTATACCAAAAACCCAGTAATTTTAGAGTAGCAATAAGCTAATTCAGATCAAGTTGCCATGCTGCTTTGTGCATGACAATGTAACTGGTGTATACAAAGATTCATTTTACCTTGACATACTCTGCTGAATTTAGGGGGAAATTTTCTAAACAAACTGTTACATTCCTTGGACAAAGAAGCTTAACACTTGCAGCACGATAACGGCTGAAGCATGCCAACACGAGAATAAAAGCTGTGTTAACATTCATGTTGTCTGAAACCTAACACAGTAAAACTTTTAGCAATCGGTGATAAAATGAAAACCAAAATAGACTGAAACAAGTGGAAAATTCATCAAGGTCTGATGATGCAATGTTTCCAGCCAATATAAGTATACTTTAACAACTTGTTCTTTACTGTAATCCAATTGTTAACATACTGAAACAATTTTGGGGCAGCTCATAAGATTGATCGTATTCATTAGTATTTTTTCTGACAGATACTCAGGACGTTACATTTACTTCTCAGCTGGAAACTATATGCAAGTCTGCCAGATATGGCAAACTGTGAGTGTTTGGGGAGGGGGAGGCTATAAAGCTGTTAAATTGCCTACGGTTCTGATACAGCACAGAACATCTGGTCTGGAGAGCTTGAGGAAACACCATTAAATAGGCAGAAAAGAAAAAAATCTTTGTGCTAAGAAACAGTCCAGGTTTTGTATGCTTCTGTCAGAGGTATAAAAAAACTTGGCAATTCGTGTGATGATTGGTCAGTCACGTACAGAGCCAGACACGCTAGCAAGCGGGGTTTGTTAGACATCTGGTCGGGTTCCACCAGCCCCTTCCACGAGGGAGGGGAGATGAAGGAATAAAAATGAAGCAGCTACTCCAGCATTCCAAAACGTACACATCAGGGCTCTGATAGCAAGAAAAATAAACAGAAAGAAGGAAACCCTGTCTAGACTTAGCTGCTGCCGAGGCTGCCGTAGACACAGGGTTGGTATTTACTCGAAAAGGCCTGCCAGGCTACTCTTACAGGCAAAAGACAGAATACAAAAATAGTAGTAATAATATTAAGAGGGGAAAAGAGTAATAAAGGAAACCTCATACTAACCGTAAATGAGAACTACAGACTCTTCAATTGCGTGCTGGTAACTGAACTGGGAGTCCAGGAGGGCACGGGTGACAAAAGAGCCATAGTATGTGGACTGGTACCAGCCAACGTGAAGATGATCAATGTTTACGTGGCGGAGGCTTCGCATCATTTCCATCTGGTATTGAACTAGATTAAATAAAAAGTATGTTTAAAAAGTAAACTTACACAATCTGTTCTATTTAAAGAGAAAGCTTGATATTAAATGGATAAATTGTATTTTATTTTCACTTTTGCAACTGCCTAGAAATTTGTTTACTCACTGGACTGTCTTCATTAAAATCCAGAGTTTCCTCAGAGAATGAGAGTAAGACCAGCCTGAGTAAGCAGACTTTTTTCAGCTGCAGTTAATTGCTAAAGTGATCAACAAACTGTTACACATCATTTACAGTGTGCATTACCTTCCTCATTCAAAAAAAAAAAAAAATCTGATACTGGGTTTCATTAAGCAGTAAGATTTTACCATTCAGTAACAAAGACTTATTGTGATTTAAGTTGTAATGTTGTCTGGAATTAGGTAACTTTTGGAATCAAAAGGAGAATTATTTAATGAGTATATGCAATAGATTATAAATTCTGTCTTTTTCACAACACAAAACTACATTTTCAGTATTAGAGTTTGGGGAACCAGCTACAGCAGTTAGATAATTTTGATTGCATTTTTCTTCCAATTTTCAACACTGTTTCTTCTTTTTAGGCATATATAAATGCAAAGGATGCATGTGTGTACATATTATTGTACATAATACACATATATCTATACACCGCAAGTTACCTTAAACCATAGAGAACATTTTTTTTATAAGGCTTTTTACACCAACAGCTGTAATGTTTCATTGTACCTACACATAAATTCTATTTCTATTAAATGCTTCATTCAAACAGATCGCCTTCATGAAGAAGAGTTCTGTTCAGGAATATTTAACATAATCCCACCAAACAGAACAACACACCTTATCACTTATCAGACCTATTAAACAGACAGACACTGTGCCTTTTGGTTAAATTTAAAGAAAGAGAATTCAGTGTGATTATCAGATGAACCAACACTCGGAGCCAACTGACAGGAAATCAAATGCAACAACACTACACAATCCTTAAGTTTTGTCTGCAGCAGCCAAAATTACAAAGATAACATACACACACACACACACACAATGCATTCATTTTTGTTAACTTTTTTCAAGGCTTCTCCTTGTACAGATGAAAATATTATACTCATTATAAAAGAAAGCAACACACATTAATTAGACGCAGAATGTGCTACACTTTCAGACCCCACTTCATATCCTTGCAAAAGGGAAAAAAAAAATCCAAACATATTGTTTAAAGATATGAGGAGACAGTCTTCAAGACTGGACAAATATTTTTCCAACTTATCACTCACCCTTGCAGCACAAACTACATTCTGCAGTCTTCTGGCCCTTCTCATTAAATTGCCATATCTGACTGACTGTATTTTTGAAGTAACCCACATACACTTACAGAAACCCTTGCAGACTTCTATCAGTATATGCTGGTGATTGCATTCCATTTCATAGTATCTTAATAGAAATTACTTGACATTTGTGCTTCATCCAGGGCACCATGATAATACAGCATCCCAAAACTAATACAGCAAAACCACCCAGGCTTTGTTCTGAAATCCCCTAACGCTCAACCAGTAAAGGAGAGGCCTGCACCATGTGCCTGTCTCTATACCAAGGCAAACCTGGAGATGCCTCTACACTCTTCAGGGCAGCCTGCACCATTGATCAAACAGCTTTTTCCAAGTCAGAATGAAAACCTTCCCCCTTGCCAGACCAAAGTAAGCTCATTGTAGTACTTCCAGAAACAGAGGCCAGGCTGAAGCTCCCTACTCAGAGCCTAATGCTTCAGCATCTCAGTGTTTGTCTCAAAAGCCAAGCTAAGATCTAGTTTGTCAAAGCAGCTCAGTCCTTTAACTTAAAAAGTTTTGGTGGATTTGTTTGGGGGTAAAGATGGCAAGTTTCTAAATTTTGTAATTAAAAAAAGAACACAGACCTCCTCCAGAACAAACTAAAAGACGCCTGCTGTAACCACGATTTTGAATTGAAAAAGTGTATGGTCCAGTTATTAAATGTGGCTAGAATAAACTCTTTTGGTTAAAAGAAGCTTTTAAAAGGTGTATCTATGTGGAAAGCAAGTATGACTTGTTTTCACGTTACTTGCTACAACATGCTAAAAAATGAAATTACAGTTAGATCCTTTGTAACCAAATGAAGTCATGAAGAGGAAAAACTAGAAAGGATTTTCAAAAGCAGCTGAAACAGATAAAGATTTTGTGATAATTAAATGAAATTAAATGAAATGTGGACTTTTAGATAGCTGAGCTAGACTGCTCCCTGCAGTGGCAATTCTCTTGTAATGGTGGACACTGTCAAAGGAGAGGTGGTCATGTAATGATGGGGAAAAGATCCTTAGACATAGACTCCTATGAAATCATGTGGCTGATACATCCAGATAATTTCCCCCTAGAGAAGTGTAATATTCAAAAGCAGGAAAACATCCAGATCTTTTACAAACTTGAATACAGGCTCTTAAAAACTCTTAAAAGTGTTCATCTGAGACCTAACTGGTAACCAAGTTCCAGGACAAGTTCTTTTCTTAAACACAATACACCCAGCAACATGTAAGTAAACATGATGTAAGAGATACTGTCCAGAAGAAAAAGGACTCACTGAAAACCATCCAGATTTCATGTCAGCAATTCCTCCTCTCATGACTGTTAGCAGTTAGATGATAATGAAGGCAATAGTGGAAAAAATGTCAAAGAACCAATAAAGCATCAATAGCTAACATCTTTGCCTTGGGAAAACAACTGCAGAAATTAAAACATGATGCTGTCCCCACCAGGGAGAAATGGAAACTCTTTTAACCAAACATATATATTTTATAACATGTATTAGTAGCTAGATAGCTCCAACAAGCTGCCAACTTGCACAAATGGATAACAGCCCCCAAGTTGCTTTTGTTGATACTGTTACCAGTGTTTCTTTACATCGTTTGCCCAATCTACAAAACATCCACTTTTTACCTAGAAGCTTAGCACAGACTGGGCAAGAGCTCTCTCCTCGTATTTAGTACTCAATCTGCTAGTATTTGGGACAGCTGTGCACTTTTTCTAATGAATTGACTGTTTTGTGTCACAGTCCTTCCCAAGCCACTCTGCAAAGCTGACACTAAAAGAGCCACTAAGTCTGAGAGCGCCCAAAACTGAGGTGAGCAAAGAAAAGGGCAGGGAAACAGCCAGACCAGGATGCTTCCTCCTTCTCCCTCACATTTAACACAGTGTACCTACATTTTAAAACAAATTATTTGTTATGGAGTGTCCTTATGATGAGGAATGCCAACAGCTGTGTTTGCACTTCTCAGTGGTGCTGCTTGCACTGAGAACATGCAACCTCTGTCTCCTGAGCCATTGCCCCTCTCCTGAGCACCTTTCTGAGGTAGATTATTTTTAACAAAAGATTCTCTCTTCTTCTATTATTAAAAAACTCCCTCCTTCATCTAAAATAGTGATTTTTTGTTAGTTTGCAAACAAATAGGGGGCGGTTAAGGAAAACAGAAAGCGTTACTATAATTTGTCTGAAGCAAATAAAGTGCAAAACTATGAGTGTTTTGTTTGAAAATTACTGACTTGTGTGAATTTGTATTACCAAAATGCCTCAACTGAAAAATCTTGACAGTAAACCTTATTACAGTACTTTGGTGGGTAGTTTTTCCCGTAAACACAATTTGTTTTAATAAATATTGTAAAAGATTAAAGAAAATACTAGAATAACATAAAGACATTTTCCTTTTCTAGAAAGTACTGCCAAAATTAGAAACTTTATCTGGGCTTTAACATACAGGAGATATATACCCTACCTCACGAAAAAAAACCAAACCAAAACAAACCCCCCAAAAACCCCCACAAACAAAAAATAAAAAATACATAATATATCAGATACAAGGCCAAGAACTTAACCCTGGGGCAATTCAGCCATGTTTTCTGTACCTTAAAATATCCTCGGTCAGTAATTTCACTGTTTGAAAACCTAATTTCAAAACAGGACAAATCAGCTGAGGCACTGAAGAAAGGTCCATCATTATTCTAAAATGCAAACAAATCTAAGACCCTAGAGCTCAAAAACAACTGGCAAATTATGCAAGTTTACTTATTACTCAATTGTTTCTTTACCAACAAAAATTCATTAGAATTCACGTCTCACAGGGTCAGATATGCATGTTCACGTTGCTGAAATTTAGTCCTTCAATAGTTATTGTTACCATCAGAGGAGATGCATTTCAGCCTGGCCACATTCAGACTATCAGTAAATACTGTGATTTGTGAAACCCTGATCAATGGTGGTCTGGAGGCAATATATTTGATGACACCTCACCTGCTCAAGGCCTTAATTTCCAAAAGATAATTTAAGTTGATACACCTTAAATCTGATTTTAAGAGCAGCAATCCACACGTCTCCTAAAAGGCCAAGTCCCACTGAAGTGGAAGGACTTTGTGCCAGTGTTAGGTGCACAGACTGACTGGTTTTACACTGCTCCTCACCCAGCTTGCTGCAGTGGACCCTATGCAAAGGAGGGAACAACCAACTCTGTGCTACAAACCACTAATATCTGCCCTTCACAACTAAGTGTTTGTCTCGACTCATGTTTCCCAGATTTGTCCTTTAAGTACGCCCTAACAGCAGAAGTTGCATGTGCCTTCAGGAGGGCAGGTCACTGAGTCAAGAACAAGGTGGACCTTTACTGCTCCCTCACCTTCGACAGCCTCCTCACAAAGATTCTCTGGGGGAGAATGCATCGGAGGATGAATATCATTTCCTTGGAGAATGCTGAGCACCCAGAAGACAGATGAAATAACATTCCCTAAAATTTGCCCAAGACTAGGCATACTGTCCAAGGGACAGAAAAGCCCATCAGAGTCCAGTTTCTGTGCTAACACTTCTCTGAATTTAACTGGCAACACGAACATGGCAAATTTTGGTTAATCTGGACAAAATATACTGAAAAACAGCCAAGATATTCCTTTTATAGCCTATATTCTGCTGCTGATGTGGGTAGTATTTTTAATGCAATAATTTTTCTGTTTTGAAGTGCTACCATGTGGTAGCATGCGTACTGAACAAGTGCTATACACTTCACAGCACAAAAAATTTGGGTTTTTCTATACATATTAACTTTGCCAAACCACATGTATGCTTCAGACAGTATCTTCAATGACTAAACCAAGCTAGCAGATGCTAGTTCAAGGAACCAGCGTATGCATTTGAAAAAAAGGAAACTTGATTTATTCAATTTAATTTAGCACAGAGAATTATGGAGACAACAGATTAATTCGTTTCCCCTCCACACACACAATCTCAATTAATTGTCTGAAAAACTATGAATCACAATAACTGCATCTATTGATAACAATTCCAATTGTGAAGATACTAATATAAGGAATACCACAACCAACTTGTTCTGGTTAAAAAACATGAATAAAAAGAATGAGCAAAGAGAAACAAGAATTCTGAATTAATTCCAGCAAAGGCAATGTTTTATCTGAAAAAGCCTTTAGACACGGTTGAAATACATTTCTCTGTATAAAGTTTGCACCACATATGCATACAAATACTTACAGATTTTTATCTATATCCAACCACCTCACACATACACACTTCTCCCAAGACAAATGCACAAGCTCAGTAACTCAAGAATTCTCCTATTCACAGAGAAAAAAAAAATTAAAAGTAAATATTGCCTTCCTCAATAATATTAATTTCCTCCTCTGAAATATCAAGTCAGGGTTACAAAACAGTGCTCTATTTTATGCACTTTTGCTATACTGGGCTGAAAGCACCTGATCTCCTCTAAACCTGGAAGCTAAGCAGACCAGGGTCTGTAGGTAGCTGGATGGGAAAAATAATCACCTGAAAATAGGCAAAAGTCCAAGAGTCATAGTCATAAGAGCACAGAATCAAAAGCAAGTCAAAAGCCTTAATTCAACCCCATTTTAATTGCTAAACTGAAGGACGAAAAAAAAGGGCAGAACATATCTGGCCAAATTTTTTTTAAGGAATTTTGTGTTCTAATGAATTAGCAACTGTGGTGGAAAAACTGAACATTCACAAATCTGCATTTTCTGTATAGGCTATGAGATAAACTGACTACAAAACTTTAGGAATCCCCTCCACCTATGCCACCAACACTACTGCTCTAGTAAGAGCAAGCCCAGTCTCTTCTGAGTGAGTGCTTATTACAGCAACTGAGGCTTTGCTAGTGCCTTAATGTTTTTCTAAAACAAAAAGGTCCTTCATTCTATGAGAAAGAGAGAAACAGAAGAGGAAAAACTCTTAAGTAACAATTCATTATGTATATTCAGTAAATTCATTCATTTTTAACCTTGATCACAATTCAATGTTAGTTTTATGACAGCACTGTGTGATATTAATTGTGCTCTACAGAAAAAAGTACAGGACACCCAGAGGAGATATCACAAGCAGTAGGTGAACAGTGAAAAGTAACAGAACATAATAAAAACAAAAAACAACATTTGGAGTGCTTCTGTCTGGAGATATTTACCCAAGTGTAAGCATGTATCTCCAGACTGTTATTTATTACCAGTTTAGCCAGCAGTTGCCAGAGCACAGTCCCTGCCAGAGCTGGTGACCACAGTCCTGGTATTAGGGACAGGGATGACTGTCCTGGGGTACGGGACACCCCTCCAAGGCCAGCAGTGACTGCCCATGACTACCTCCTTGCTGCTTCACAGAGGTGCCTCCACGCCATGGGCAGCACAAGCACACAGCTCCGGACAAAGCAGGACAAGGTAGGAAAGGGCAGCTCAGTCACTGAGGGGAATAAAGGAGGATGAGGACAAGTTTTGAGAGCAAATGAGTAAAACAAGGGAATGGGGAGCACAGGGATGTGCGTGACAGGACAACGGGAAAGTAGCAAATGGAAGCACACCACTTCCTGCACATGTGCTGGCACCCACCCAGGGTTTTCTGACAGCAAGCTTGGGGCTCAGGTCTAAGCATACAACCACTGAATTAGGAGGCAATCAAACCCATCAAGCTATTACAGCATTTTATTAACACGTGAGCAAACACTCAGATAAGCCTTTGGACAAGCTAAATCTCACTGATCACACAATTCTCTACACAACTCAAGAGAATGGAAACCTGTTCTGTTGTTAAATAAATACATCCAAGCCTCAAAATGACTCTAAATAAGATGGGCAGGACTGTCAAGGTAACCTGCAAAATTGTCTTCTAATGTATGCAACATTATTCCAAACGATAAAAGGATCATAATACTATCTTTCAGAAATATTAAAACACTGAGTTTTCAAAAAGCATTTTTAATTCAGAAATTCATTTTAAACTAGCATCTTGAAATAAAGTTAAAGTCAAGCAATGCAATTCAACTATTTTGTTGGCAATGATTATTAAGAAGCAATGGCCAAGAGAAAAAGCAACATATTTGAAGGCTTTCTGCTGTATCTTTGGAGCATTTTTTTTTCACATTTATCTAGAAAGCTCCATCTTCACAGTATCTCTTACAAATACTCACCAATTAATCCTCCATCTCCTCCTATATGGCAGGTAAATATTATTCTTGTCTAAGCATCCATTTGGCTTACTGCACTACTATTTCTACATTGATGGAAGACAAATTTGATATGAGATTGAAATCTTTATCAAGAGAAAAAGTTTCAGTCAGCCTACATTGTCATGACAGCAGTAAATTGTACTACTAAAAATGCCATCTGTGCAGCTTAAATCTTGCTTTCCTTGTAAGAAAGCAGGAAGATGATCTCTCATTTCCTAATAAACATCACATGCCTAATGAAAGCATCAAGTGTTTTCTATTTGGAGTGTATTCCCATTAACTTCAGCACCTTGAAGCCTTTACTTACACCAGTTTTGTGCAATAAGTATCATTCTAGCTGCTAACATGCAAAGTAGGATTAAAGGCATGAAAAGGAATCAGCATGGCCAAAAAACAACTCTGTGTCACAGCAACCTCGTATCTAACAAAGCACCTCCTTTAAAAAAAAGCGGGTTTTTAAAGTTTCCTAAGATACCCTTAAGTTTGTTTAACGGCCATTGATTTTTGCTTGTTTACTCTAGTGAGGCTACATTAACAGGTAAAAGCTCTTTCTTTACAAAATATCAATATATTCTTTACAAAATATCTACCATAGTGCTCTATTTTACAAAGCAATTAAGCACACAATAACACAAAAATGTGTGGTGAAACTCTAATTCCTTTCCTACATAAATTTCAATCACATTAATGTATTTTTTATGAAATTTTATATTACATAAATACTCAGAGAGGTTATTAAATTATCTGGAAAAATTTGGGAATGTTTAAAGATTAATGAATTACATAGTCACTTTTACTTTTTTAATTTAACACAGATTTTCATATTTAACAATTTGAAAGCAGAACAGGAACAGACACTGAAATGGAAACAACTCAGAAATCCCTGCATTTTGAAAATCAGTAATTTCATACAGCATGCATCACGAGAAAGTCAGTCTCATTTTGTTAATAACTTTTCAAAGAGTGAAGAAAAATGATGACTTCGCATAAGGGGTTTGGGGGCTTTTAAATTCCTCATCTCCTCCTGAAATGCAGAAGAAACATTTTTCTTCTTTGTAAAGCTTCAAGGTTTGGGTATTTTCTACCAATCATAGTTTGCATTGCTGAAATTCAGAGGGCAGTGGGAAGTGGAGGGACATCTTCCACAGCTTACTTAAAGTCAAAACAGCCATCTTGCGTTACCAGATACAATGAAGCAAGTGGTTTTCTGACGGCTTGGTATTAAATATCCACAAGTCTGTTTTCAAGAATTTCTCACACTGTTCTTAAGTTTCAAGCTCACAACCCACGGTCTGAACACTGAAGCAAGCACACATAGCTCCCACACAGCAATTTTCCTGAATTGTCTTCATAGCAATTCAGGATTCATTAAAAGAAAAATCATTCCTACTGCCTATTTCTTCAGTTGAAAGTTACACAAGCTATTTTTCTGTGACCCCCCATTAGCCTATCATGTAGGGTTAACACTGCTAAACATTTGGGAGAAAGAATCAGTGAAAAGAAGTTCTAATTTTGGCAAAACAGAAGAACATGGTAGCCACCCCCATAAACTCATCCTTTGAATCAAAATTACACAAGTATCTTACTAAAAAATAAAAAGACAACTGTATCTTCAGCACTGCCCTTACCGTTTTTCCACTGGGGGCCTACTGTGCAGAGCAAGACCTCCCCATGCACCGGGAAGGCTTGAAGCAGTCAACATCTATTGCTACTTTCAGGAAGACAGAAGTACTCCACACAACCCCCAAAATTCACGCTAGTTTTACAGAGTCTACCAGTTTTATCTAGCCCAGGTGCTGTTACTCACTGAGCAAACAGCTGTAAAATGCCACATGAACTTCTTTCTTTTCAGTAAGAATAGCACTTAACTCTCACTCCCTCATTTAAAGCAGTAACTAGGAGCTTTGTCTAATACCTAGATGAACACAATGTCAGAAGGACGTTTCAGTACACCTCTATAACACTCTTAGAACCCCACTTACACCTCCAAGTAACACATCCCATTGAGCAGTCCATGACACAGACTGACACATCCCATCTGACCAGCTTAGAGAGTAATGATTAAGCTGAAAGCTCTAACCAAGGGCAGATCCAAGGGAAGATCCAAGATCCAAGATCTTCACTTAGATGTCCGCTGTAGGACCATCTACAAGCGCTCCTCATGGCTGTCAGCCAGCTCTTCAAGCCATGAGCAACACAACTTCAATTCACAGGAGGTACGAGTAAGTCAGAATTCAAGCCAAGCCCTACTCAGCAGACAGATGACAAAGTATCTCTTCACTACAAGATCCAGCGTCAGACATTTGCTTTGCCAAGCACTGACTTCCAGATAAAATGAGTCAAGTGCTGCTGCTTGCAATCCCTGCCACAACAGAAATCTTTGCCCTTGTTTAGTTTGCAGACAGATTAGAGTGACAGGTTCCCTTCTGGTTTAGTTCTTGAGCTAATGATTGCCACTACACAGCAGACACACTTACTCAACATCACTTCTTATCACTGGGAAACTCTTTAAAAGAGAGGGAAAACTCAGCTTTTATTATCCAAACTCTAACACAAAAAATTCTTAACATGCAGGCTTACAAAAGGGTAAGTAAACAACCCCTCCACCTAAAGATTTCTCTAGATGAAGTGAAAGGTTTGCGCTGCACCTGTGGAGGCCATGGATCCATACAGAGATGACGCCTAATGAGAGCCAGAACTGAGTATATCAAACAACTCTATTTTTTGAGGAGTACACATTACACTATTATTTTATTGCAGCATGTTGGCTACCAAGACCTGTTTTCAATTCTCTTCAGGACAGTTTTGAGTTTGTGAAATAATATGAAGGAAACTGATTTTAGGTGGCCTCAAAAGTAGAAGACACTGATCAACATTTTCTAGGGAGCTTGAGGAAAAATATTCAATTTTGGAGGAAGAGTAGGGGTAGTGGTTCAAACCTCGTGAAAGAATTTGCCCCAAAGACTCCTAAATTACTGCAATTAGATGACAAGACATTTTCAGCTTTTTTATTAAGTCTTCCCTGCCAACCAACAGTCATAGCACAGTAATTCTGGAAGCTACTGGCTGCACCAAGAAACAACAGATTAAATCAAATTCTGATAGAGGTAGTCCCTTCCTGCATGTGAAAATCAGCCTCCTTTGCTCCCTATATATTACATACAATATTATGTGCATTTCAACATGACAGGTGATAGCATTAGTAGAGGGTATTGGAGATGCAAGAAGTTATACAGTGGCCACATATGCTAGCAGGCAGCAAGAGCTTACAGTGATGAGAGATGTGACATTCTGACCAGAAATTCATCATCGAGAACGGATGGCATCCAAATTTTCAACACACCTCATCCCATACAGCTAAGCAATGATGTTAGAAAAAAGCCAATGTGTTAAGAATTTAGGAGCTAATCAATTCAGGAAGTATGTTATGCTTCATTAGGTGAAACCTTGTTTTTATGCCAATTCCAAAACAGAAATGTTCAAGAACATCACTAATACATCATTGTACTGTTTCCTTACATGACTGCTACCACAGCAGCTGTCGATTAATTAGCATGTGTAATATTTAATTAGTGAAAGAGTATTAAAGCACTTAAGGTTTTAAAAGAGTACAGTTTCAGGCATAACAGCACAGACTTTTATGTAACTCCAATATGATGCCTTAACACAGGGTTAGCAATTTACAACACAGGTGCCATGGAAAGCCAGCAGGTAGAGTTTTGAAAGGCTCAGTGGCAGCTACCGCGCCACTTTGACACAAGAGCCATCAAAGCCAGGGAGACACACACACCAGATCTTGTTTTAACACACAGGAATCTACTGCAGTACTTAAACAAGAATGGTTCCGTTTTCAGAGGCTTTCTACATGGATGTAAAAAAAGTAAAACCTGGTACACATAAATGACATTTCAACTGGTCAAGACAGATCCAGACTAACTGCGCATTAACACTCTCCAAATCCCCAAACTATTTCTATACCAGACGTCCAATCTTGTCTTGGACAACCTGCATAGTTAGCTATGTGTGGTGGTGTGTAGCAGCTATGTGGTAGCAAGTGTCCCATCTTCTTCCCATGGAAATCAGAAGCATCATCATCACGTACTACTTCCTTGTTTTCAGGTACGTGTGTGTATATACATGCACACACCCACACACACATGAGGGGGCTGGAAGAGGGAGAGAGAAAGAATACATACATACACACACATACACATCCCATATGTAAATATTAATTTAACCATGAATCAAAGTGGATTTCCCACGGTAAATATTAATGCACATGACCATGCTTTTATACACATAGAAAAAGTAAGGTAAAGGCAACTTCTCAACAACAAACAAGACACAGAAGGCTGAGAGTGTTTGTTTCCAGTATTACAAAGTTCATCTCTATCCTTACCCCCACTCCTCCCACCAAAAAATTTTCAGCTTATGATTTCTCACCACTGCCCAGATAATAACGTGATGGTTAGGGGAAATCAGGCCAAGGTAACTTGGAACAGAAATCCCCATTTTACTGAGCATCAGTGCTGCAGTAATGAACTACAACACTGCACAGCATCTACTGAATGGCATCACCACTGGTATTACTCAGTTGAGTTTCTAAAGCCCAAGCTAACACTAAAAATGCCTGCATTAGTATCACTTCTTCAATGTGTCCTCAAAAAAACCAATGAATTCAGGAGAGATTCAGGAAGTCTATTCCATAGCCCAGAAAGAGGAACAATAAAAACAGGAGTGGTTAGATATCTGAGGTAAAAGACAGTCATGCCTTCGTACAAGCAGCCTTTGGCACCTAACAACTTGAGATCGTGCACTATTTTCAGATGCAAAGATATCAAACAATTTAAACAAAACTAAACCCCACAACAATTTAAAAATATTTAATTTAGAAAATAAAGCCCATAGCTTTTTTAGATCAAGCTACACAAGACAGAACCAGGATGAATTTCTCTTCATTCTAGGGCTTGTAACATCATATGGCAGGATTTTTCAAGCCAAAGCTAATATTTCAGCAACATAGCATTTGCAACTTTTATATCTAAGTGTGGCTTGTTCTTCTAAAGTAGCCAAGAACTAAACTCACACCCTGTTTGAACAGGCAGAAAAAGTGCTCTGTGCCAAGAAGTAAGTTACAAACTCAAAGAAGGTTTTTTACATGGGAAACAAGTTGGGAAGCAGAGAGGCAGATTCAGTGCAATCAATTCTTTAATGAGTAAGAGAAAAAGCACAGTACATCAGAGCTGGAGGCAGTAGGCTGTGGTCCCACTGCTTGCTCAGCTGAAGGACTCCCTGATGGGGGCTGGACAAGCCAATCCTTTCCACTCCCGCTTCTTCTCTGAAGACTATAAACCCTTGGGACAGCACTCACCATTTATTCTGAACAAAGCCTCAAAGCAAAACAGCTTCATTTGAGGAAGAGATGAATCATTGAATCACTTGGTGGTACCTATTTTTCACTGATTGCCAAAATGCCTTTGTAATGACATTATATTTACAAACGCAAATTATAGTTGGAGGGGAAGAAAAAGAATACAACAAGATTAATACTATCCAAACAGACTTCAGATAAAAAACACAATGATGATGAGCCATGCAGGGCTGTGATCAGCAGCATGAAGTCCATGTGGATGCCAGTCACTATTTGTGTGCCCCAGGGATCAATACTGGGTCCAATACTCTTCTGTCATCTTTGTTAATGACCTGGATGATGGGACAGAGTGCACCCTCAGCTAGTTTGCCATGATACAAAACCAGGAGGAGGTTTGTGCTGACTTCCAGAGTGACTTAAACAGGCTGCAAAAAAGTTCAGCAAAGGGAATGCAAAGTCCTACTCCTGGGGAGGAAGAATACCAAGCACCAGCACATCCTGAGGCAGACTGGCTAGAAAGAAACTCAGCAGAAAAGGCACGGGGGGTCTGGGATGGACATTCAGTTGAGCCATCAACAGACCTTGCACAAAGGCCAGTAGTTCTTGGGCATTAGGCAAAGCACTGTCAGCAGGTGGAGAGAGGTGATCCTTACCCTCTGCTCAGCCCTGGTGAGACACATTTGGGGTGCTGGGTCCAGTTCCGGGCTCCTCAGTGTGAGACATGAACCTACTGCAGAGTTCAGGGAGAGGCCACAAAGATGACTGGGGCATCTGTCATTCAATGAGAGGCTGAGAGAGCTGGAGAAGACTTGGATCTTATCCATGTGCATGAGTACTTTGGAAATTCAACTTGACTATATGTAAAAATAGCTTATTTGTTTGCTTGCTTTCAAATTGTGAGGAAGGGTAAATTCCACAACAGGCTGCCCAGAGAACCCTGTAGAGCCTCCACCCTTGGAGACAATTAAAACTCACGTGTACAGCCTGTTCTAGCTGACACTGCTCTGAGCAGGGGGATTGAACCAGAGACCTCTAAACATTCCTTCCAAGCTCAGCAATTCAATGATTCTATGACTGGAAAAGATGGCTTAGTAAGTTAGAACACAGTTAAGAAAAATAACAAAAAAAGCGCCAAACATTAATTTCAGATACACAAAACATTACTTATCTTTTTTTTAAGGGGCCAAGATCACGAAGTTCTGTTAATTGCTAAAATAAAAATATCACAATCTAAGTAAACCAAGTTTGGCTTGAGTAAAACACAGGTTTCTAGAAAAAAAACAACCATAGTGTGAAATCTCATTGAAGGAGACTTTTTGCATTTCAAAAGCATTTATTTTCATTCTGCATTATCTTTTTGTTAGTTATTGAAAATGTTAAAAGCAATTACATAGAGCACTATATAATTCTCAAAGGATTCAGCCTAAATACTTTTTCAAATGCAAACAAGACGCAAGTCACAATAGGTGCAAAATCTTTGGTTAACAGACACAGACTATATTTATTTTAGCCACTCTCACTGAATGTCAAAAATGTAACAGAAATTGTTTCAAAAAAACTAACATGGGTAAGCCAGTCTGAAAATATTTTGTTACACAAACTGTGCTTAGATTTGCAACTGCAGTTCAATATGGTAAGCAAATATGAAAATACAGAACTGTCAAAGGACAAAAAGGAAACAAAGCCAAGGACTGAATAACACTGAACTGCAATGTCAAGAGGACTTGAAAAGAGAGGCCTAGAGAATTCATTTTGTTCAACAGAGAGAGAAATGTGCCAGAAAGAAATACAAATTAAAAAGTATTTTAGTACATTGACCATGATGTCCTATTTTTAAAGTTGCATTTAAATTAAAAAAAAAAAAAAATAGTGCTGGAGCCATCAAGAGCAAACTCAATAAATTCTCGTTAATATTAATATAACCAGAATTAAATAGGGATGAACTGCTGAAGACTCCTTCTCTGCAAGATATTACAAAGAATGGTATTTCCTGAAGTATTTCACTGAAAAAACCAAAAACTTCCATTTGCCACAGTTATACATTTATACCAGAAAGCAGTTCAGAGTAATACAAGTTTAATAAGTCAAATAGTGTCATCTTTGAGGTATCTGTTAAGGTGACAATTCAAGAATAAGTAAGAATAAGCTCAACTTTTGCTTACTTAATTATTTTAGATTTCCCAATGTATTTTACTTTTATGTATAACAGTCACAGTATCAGGTCCCAGCAGGAAATCTGCAAACTTTGTCAGACGTTTACTCTACCTTAGAAGAAAGATGTTTATATCATTCTCAAGAGTCTCTAAACAGCTACTTAAAAAACCACAATTGGGGTTTTAAACACCTCCTCCATATTTTATCATTAGAATATACTCAAGGGGACTGGAAAAAAAACCCCTTCTTTCTGTGGGAAGCCTATGAGTCACAGTGATGCTTTAGAGAGCCTTAATGTATCTGCACAGACACAGAGCTTGTGGTGTATGTGCACAGAGCCTTAGCCATACAACAACCACCAAATCACGTGGATTGGCAGCGTAATACAACAGGTTTTTTACTGCCCAATACATTCAGTTACTGTTTAGCTTAAGAGTCTAATACACTTTTTTTACAAATAGTCTTTCTTCAATTTTTACACTCAAGGAGCTGAGGGGTCTTGAAACCACGTCCCACTTCTTCAGCAGGTGGAAGAGTAGATTCCACACAAAAAAAAAGTCCTTGCCAAAGTCCTGAGAGTTAGAAACACTCAACAAACTGACAACTGCACTGCGGGAGAGCTGAATTCACAATGGTTTCACAAATCCAGACCTCCACCCGGGACTCGGCATAACCCAGCCCATGGTGAATTATCCCATTCCTGCAATGGACAAGCACTCCTCCTGAGAGATTTCTAGGCAACTTGCTAAAGGAGCTATATGATCACCCCAACACCACTGAAACTTTGCCCATTCCACTGTTGTCCCCTAAAGGAGAAGGAGCCCAGGCCCTCCTCCTCTCCTCATCTCTCGCCAAAAGGCCATGTGGCAATCCAAGTCTATTCTCACAGCTGCCTTTCTTAGGCATTACTTTGGAAGCATGAGAAGGATCAGGAATACTACCCCGACCTCCAAATTCTGTTTTGGAGAGAAATTGCTGATCACAACACAGTAGCCCTGATAGCCATCTGTTGTTTTAGAAGATTATAAATACACAAAATACTCTCCTGATACAACTTTTCTATGTAATCACTTGTAGCTGTTAGAAGGAAGCTATGTAATTAAGTCCCAAAGGGAAAAGACATTTGCACAGGCACAAAGGAGAGATCCACAAACAAAGAATATGTACACAGAATAGTCTTTGTTAAGACCTGCTCCATATTACACAGGAATTCACAAACTCTTGATCCAAGTGTTTTTAAAATTACTCTCTCTTTTACTTCTTTCAAGGACAAGAGCAATAAAGAACTTGCTTTCCAATGCTGCATTTGAAATGCAAGAATTGCACTTGATCTTTGCTTCATTTTTTGACATCTAACACTTCCGCTTCAGGACTCCACTGTAATATTTAGATCTACTGAACAGTCAGGTTTAAGAGTTTACTTGGTTCCTGCTTACCTTCTAGCTGAAGCTGACTAACAACTCACTCTGCTTTTTGTTAAGTGTGCAAATGGGGTATTTCTTTTTCATGGAACTGATACAGTGATGAAAGAAAATGTAGGAGGCAGAGACAGTCCCTAATGTGTCCCCACACTATTAAACATGCTTGATGAACAAAATGCACTAAAGACACTTCATAAACATTTCACTTGCTGTCTTCTATAAGTTTCCCCGGTAAAACTTCCCAAAATGTGGGTTTGTTACACTTATTTTTCATTCACAGACACCAGACACACATCAGCTCTCAGAAAATGTTGTAACTCAAATATGGCAAGGGCAGCACATGGTTTGAGCACGAGAGCAGGTGTGGGTGCACAGAAGCTGAATTTCTGATGCTCTATTCTGCACAGAGCTGAAGAAGGCCACTGTGCAAAGACAAAACCAGTGAGCCACACAAGTGTCCCAAAGATCAATCTCCTTCAAGAAATATCAACTACATCATCTTAAGGGATCTCTTCTTGAGATTCACAATTATTACTGAAATTGCCAAGGCTTCTTCATCCAAAAGCCTATTTTAAGCTGTGAACAACTTTTAGCAGCAAGTATGTAAGATATCATATCACATGAACTATTAATAAATACAGAAGTAGACAATGAGCTTACATAAACACACATCTGCTCTGTTTAGGGTTACATTATCTTTACAGGCAAGCTTAGTCTAAATCAGATTGGATCATTATAGAAAATTATAAAATATCTTGTTGAAATACAGTCTAAAAGAAAAATATACTTAATATGAGACATTACAATGCTTCTCCAGGTTATAAAAGGTTTCCTTTATCTCCAAATATTCATAACATGTTTAAAATATATTCTGAATTTTATTCTCACAATGTTTGATATAAAAAACAAACCAGAAGGTTGCCCTAAAGATAAATGAAACATCTGGTGAAACATGTAATAAGCTTCAGGCTCACATCTGCTACTGAAGTCAGTATTCCTGCACCATAGCTACAAGCTCTTTGCAAAGCTCTACAAGAATAACTGAGAACAGGGAGGCTCATAGGGAACACATTCCTCAATCTAAATTGATATTTCCTCTTCCATCTGAATCAACATTATGCTTCCATATGTATGCATTAATGCCCAGTGCTAACCCCAAGTGGAAAATAATTTCTGAAAGTAAAGTTATCTCATTTAAAACCTATCCTATTCTTTTATATCATAAGGGATTTTAGGCAGTTTTAAGCACATGAAACCATTTATCTAGCATATTTACATACACACATATATACAGATAAAACTAGATATATATATATAGTGCATATATATAGTTTCACTAGTTCTAAAGAGCAAGCAAACTTACAACAGTTAATTCATCCATGTCATTACATTTGACAAAACTTATTTGCAAAATAACATAGTAGACAGTAGACAGCATAGCTACTGCAATTATATAGAATTTTCAAGTAGTAGTAAGTAATAAGTATTTTCAAGCAGTAACTGATAAAAACTGAATGTAAGATATTTCCTAAGGAGCAAACTATGTGTAAGTCATATTTCTGTTTCTATAAGGAGATTGCTCAATATTTATCTTTTTTTACCCATTCACTCCTAAACTTTCAATTTCTTCCATAAACAATGACAGAAAAATGTTTACATTTAATGCCAACATAAATTGCTTTGTATTTGTGACATTTTAAAAAGACCCTTTTGTGCCATGGAGAGTTTAGAAAAAGGCAGATATCTGCATAGCAGGGAAAAAAACGCACTTACATTTTGCAACAGCTGTGAAAGATCAGTCCTCCAGAGAAACCAAAACCAACGGCAAACTGGGAAGTGTTTAGGAAATAAAATGTTTCCATCACCTCATACTATCATTCACTTCCATTAGTACTGACGAAAGAGAGACTGGATTTTATACAGTGTTATAAATGGTAGGAATATTACAGGCAGTGGAAACAGAACTGGTCACTAAACGTTTGGTGACCAACAAAATCGGTCACGAAACAATTCTAACATCAAACCTGGGACAAAAATCAGAAGCATAAATACCCAAGTGAGCATCTGGTTAGTCAGAAGATGAAGAAGTGATATCCATACCCCAAATTATTTTTCTTGGATAAAAATTTCATAGTAGAACTGAAAGTGATTAAGATGTTTAATCAGAGGAACACTGAAACTTTTTCAAAAAATAGATAACATGGTAACACAAACTGTGCTGCAGAAAACTCCCAGTACAGGGCCCTTTTCTCCCACTTAAATTTGAAAAAATGCATTTATTATAATAACCAAAAAAGTTTTACATATATTTAATGCAAGACATGGGAGAAAAACAGGGAAGAGATGAATGCAATGTGATCACCTAGGGAACAGAGATTAAGGACTGGCCACAGAAAACATGGTCAGGCCAGTAGTGTCATGATATAAATCATGCACAAAACCAAGAATCTATCATGCAGAAACAGAATTGCAATACCAAGCATACCAAATTATTAGGTGTTACTTGTGTCCTGCTCCCTGATACCCTGCAGAAAAGGGATGAAAGGTTGCTGGAGAAGAATGGACATAGAAGGACCACTTCTGACATAATGAGAACCCAGGCATGGAGGGGGCACTTGCATTTGTTCAGATTTAAGAAAAAACAAGCAACCCCCAGCTTCTGTTCCAAATAACTCTTGCAAATAATCCACCTTGCTGTGGTAACTCTGGAATACTTTGAAGACAAGTGTGATGCAAAAGTTTTTCAGAACTCAAAGCAGCTGTAGGGCAAAAACCCACCCCATACCCCAAAAAACCAAAACCAATGCAAACAACCCAACTGTTATTCTGACACAGCCCTATGAAGTTTGCATGCTAGGGTCTAGAAATCATTATCTATTTACACTGCCTTGTACCTAGTAGAGAAGTTTGGATAAATCTCAGGCCAAGTATCATCTAAACGCTCAGGTAACCTGTCTTCGTGAGCTCAAATTTACTTCTTCCCTTAATGACAGTCATGGCACCTGCTCAGCTTTTCTACAGAATTTGACAAGTCTACAGCTGTAATACAGATAATATTCTGCTCAGGCCTATTTCAGAATTACTGTATCTGGCATTATCTGCATATTTAGCTAAGAGTAAAACAAGTCACCACAATAATGATTACAGCTCTTGGTAATTTTATGATAAAATAAACTCTCTGCTGTGTTAACAGACAACAAAGTAAATAAGCTGGGAACAAAAATTAGACTGTTTCACGTCACACTCAATCCTTTACCCTCAACTGCTGCTGAAATGGGTGGTCCATACCCAGTCTTCCTCTTCCTCCAGTTACATGAGCTTCATCAGTTTGTTGGATTCACTCTCCAGGAGATCAACAAGCTGATCTGACTCACTGTGTGGCCATGCAAGCCCTAGATCCTGTACAAGGCAGGAATATGCAGCCAAATGCACAGAGGAACAGTTGGGACTGTTCCCATCCCTCGGCTGATAGATTAAATCACACGTATTATGAAAGTTCAACTGCAGATAACAAATCACTCCTTCTAGAATGAATAGCACTGTAACTAGAAATACCCAACCTTTTTTTTTTTTGTTATACATCATTCAAAAAAAACCTGTCCTAAAAAATATCAAAGAAGGGATAAGTTACATGTTACAGTTAATTTACCATTCTTGAAACCATCTAACTTAATCAATACACTGTTCCTTTCAGGCCACAA
The DNA here is from genome assembly GCA_013397115.1 of Edolisoma coerulescens. Lineage (NCBI taxonomy): Eukaryota > Metazoa > Chordata > Aves > Passeriformes > Campephagidae > Edolisoma > Edolisoma coerulescens. The sequence continues at coordinate 3,568,083 of VWZW01003916.1, read as the reverse complement.
TGTAAATGCCTTGGTTAGCTAATATGTGCTTTGCCAGGGATGCTTAAATTACAAAATTTAACAGCCGAGAACATATTTAAATTAACCACGACCTACAAAGATCTTCCTGTAGCAATGATCATTTGATTCAGAAATGGCAGAGCAATGAAACGGTCTGCTCCTAGCAATGAGTGCCCTAACAAGAGCTATAACTAATTAGGAAAAACGCCAGCATGACACTTAAATAACATTTAAATCATTTAAAGTCATCCAGAACTCACAGAATTTATCAAATAATACATATGTACAACCTTACTTTGTTTTTCATGTTTGAGAAACTGAAAAAATATTGTAAAACTAAAAGCAAGGGTCCCGTGTCATTAACTGGAAACTTTAATTCACTGAATTTACAATGTGAAGGATAAGTACATAGTCAGAGTGCCTTACATAGGGACACAGGATTTATACAGCACATGATTAAAAAGGAGTGCCATAATTCCAAAACACAAATGTTCTCTTAACAAAAATCAAACCAACAAACAAAACCAACCACAAAAACCCTCACTTCTGTGTGGAAAGTTGTCTAAAGAGTAAGCATTTGCTTTGTCAGCTAAAACAGGCATTAGGGGGAGCACCATGTATCAATACAAATAGGATTCTAATGATTAAAGTTCCAAACCAGTTTGAAACAGAAAAACATGCAATAGAAGAATGCATTAATAGTCAAGGTCTTCAGGCTGCTTGGTGTTAGAATTACTGATTTGAGTATTTTTATATAAAATTAAATTGGGAAATAGTTTCTGAAAAGTTCTATCACCATGCAGAATGGCAGGCCTTGAAAACGTTGACATATCTTGCTTTAAGTCATCCTGCATTCTCCTCCCCATCCCGCAGTGCGTGCAAATCACTATCCCCATCCATACAGACAGCTCTGTGGTGCTGTTGGCACGCAGGAGTAAGACCAAGTTATGCAGAGGAAATAATGGTACATACTGTATTTCAAGCTATGACCAATTAACAGCTACATGAAATAAGTCAAGACAGGAACCATCAAAGAAAATGCCTTCCTCTCTGCAGAATGCTATACAGACAAGATGAATTTTAAAAAATATTATTCAAATTCCGACTGTGAATTGCATTTCTTGAGAGAAACAGAGAACAGAGATTTCTATTCTTGGCAGACTGGCAAAATAGCAGAACAACTAAAAGGCTTGAAGCATATGTTTAATTTTAAAGCAAATGCAGGATAAAGTCCCCAAATTGAGTTTGATCCTTCAGACTGGATCGCAACAGCATGTTCCCATAGCACCAGCTAACACCTTCATACCCTTTCTAGGCAAGTGACATGCTTGGGCATCTTCCTCTTCAATGAACGCCACTTCACCAGCTCAGGCTTTATACAATCCACTGAACCCTTCTCAACTTCCTGTTGGAACAGGACAGCTGATAAAAACTAGCCAGTGTATTTTTTTACTATTATTCCCAGCTGCCTTTCTTCCTTAATTTGACAGTCCCCACGGCTCATTTTCTTTTCAATCCAAGCAAGCTTTACTTTGCATAGAAAATCTCACCTTGGAACACATCTGCTCTTTTTGATATGTAAAGCTCACTAAATATACTGCTTACAGTCAGCATGTGGAGATTCTCTCAAGTTCTCTCCTAGACACATACTTAAGTCAATTGCCACTTAAAACACAGACATTCCTATGTACAGGTACCACAAAGGGATAAATAAACAACCCAGTCTCTTGGTATTTTCTTGCTTAAAAATCATTATAATTGGCTTTCCTTTGGCTTTGACCAGTATACTGATAATTTCCTCATATCAATTCACAAAGCTAATACAGATAGTTCTCCTATTCAACTGCGTTAATACACTCTGCTGGAGGGGAAGGGAAAAGCTGTTGTTGTTACAACAAATATAAGTTTATCTCTCTACTTTTAAGCTTTTGTCTGCCTTTCCATTTTCTGCATGTAAATACTCCTTCAATACTAAAGGTTCATTTCCATTTTGCTATTCTCACACTCCTTTCCCATCATCTTTTTGTGTTATTTCAACTACATTTTTTACAAAAAGCCCAAACACTGTCGTCTTTGCTTATGAAACGTTGGCAGAAAACCAGGTGCAAATCATTCTCGCTTTTCTTTGAGGAACAACTCCTCCATCAGGATGCTCGAGAAACTCTGATAAAAATCTATTAATTTATCAGGTCTATTTTAATCCCGACCCTCAAGTTGCTAACACTTCCAAAGGAAGGGAACATGGCAGTTGGTGCATTACACAAATGCAACATGACCACATTTTGGTTTACAGCTATCTTGACACAAAATAAGCAAATGTACAGCAAACCCTCTGGGGCCACTATTCTAGTGCTGGCTTTACCTGCTACACCATCAAATGGATGCTGCAGCAAGGAGGACACTTTGCTTAGGAACTGAAGAACCCATTTACAACTTCTGAGTCACTCAAATGCAATTTATAGGAAAAGACTGAGTTCCACAAAAAATTAGCGAGTAGCTTACAAATTACTCGAAAAATCCTCTGAGATACCCAACTTCTAGGCACATAAAAAACCAGCAGAGGAAACATGCTTGTGTTTTAACAGAGACAGTTCATTAAACTGAATACTTGAAAGGCCGAGGTACCATAAAAATCCAAACACTAGAATGATTTTTAAAAAAATGTTGCAGCATATACTTAAAAAAAAAAAACAAAAACAAAAACCAAAAAAACCAAAAAACCAAACAACAAAACAAAACATTCAGGGATACAGGCCCCTCCATCTCACCAGAACGCTGAGTGCAATTACAGTTTAAAATGTGCTTAAACAAAGAACTCATGAGAGGTTTTGCAAAAAATCAGACTGTATCAGCTGAAGCACAGGAAAAACTTCTTTAAAAGCTGGTACCTAATTGTAAAACGGATGTGTTACCCTTAAAATTTATACATTGAAAGCAGTTCCTGTGTCTAGTAAAATGGAAGATATCTCACCTTATCATCTCTTTACTTGCATATTTCTGTGAGGATGTAATTCTCATAGTACTGCCTTATGAACTTGGAATGAAAAACTATCATCTCCTTCAGTAAATACTTACAACATTTCACAAGTTGAAACATTTAACATATTTGGGTTTTACCATTTGTTACTTAATTCTGATCACTGTTGTGCTTTTTTAATGACCAGATTACAGGTACCTTCTCACTCTAGGGTGAAATGTCATTTGAGATCTTCCCTGCCACCAAATTAACTACTCTCTGAGAGAGAGAGAGTAAATTTACAATTCTGTAAATGGAAAGTAAGACTAGAGATCTGTCTCAATAGAACAAATTTGGCCTCTGAGATACTGTTACGGGACCTTCCCAAGCTTCTACCTCTTCCTTCCTCCACCTTTGTGAACTGCTCCCTTTGTCTGTAATAGCCCACATTTTCACAGCAGCCACCAAGAAACTCAAAAAACTAGAAGAACCGAAAAATCTGCATGTTACCTTCACATTATTTAAGAAAGCCAAAAAAGGCGTCTGAAAAACAGCAGGATTCCTTGTGCCTGTAGCGTTAGGTGTTAAGTGTGACTAGATGATGGCCAACTCAATTTGCCATTGTCCTTTTTCTCAATTAGCTGAAACTGGTGGAATTTTCAGAACTGGGTAAGTAGCTGGCTTATTCTAAAGAAATGCTTAAAAATCCTGCTTCAATCGGCCCACTGCATGGAATAGTGAAGTTACCAGACTTCACCTTTTGTGGAATTGTATAAAAAAGTAACTGAAAATCTGTTGGGTTTGTTTGAATTTTTTTTACCATTGGTAATAATTGACTTATAAAAATTACATGGAAAAAAAATTAGGAGCCATTAATTAATTACACTTAGAAAAACAACATGTTAAAATATTTCTAAAGATTTTACTTTTCCCCCTTTTCAGTACCACAGTAAGAACCACAAGCTTTATTTATTTTGGAATGACTTACAATTCATTTTTCTCTAACTGGTTATAATATTGTCCAGTCTTCTAATAGATGTGAAATATCCTTTTTTCAATAACAAATTACACAATCTATTAGCAAGTCAGCTATTTCTGTTTTTTTTTCAATTTCCATGAAGGCTATCCAGCTATAGTAATTCACTGAAATTTATTTTCTTTTCACTTCTAAAGAAAATAATATACCTACAATAAGCAGCAGACAGAGCAGACTTCAAATACTGTGACTCTTGTAACTGTTCAGGCCTTGTTCTCCAGTTGGTTTTACAATGACACATTTAAAAATCCCAAAGAAAATTTTTAGAAGGCATGTTTCTGTTGGGGAGGAGGGAGAGCACTATTTACATGCCCAGTTTTCAGATAAACTATGTTTAAAATAAAATCTGGCCTGAAACATCACAGTACTAGTAAGTATGGTATGCCAAAAACGCATACTACCATCTGACAGCACCTCAAACAGATTCTAGTCATTAACTTCATATGTGTCCTGAAGTGACAATATTTTGTATAAACAGCTCTCTTGCTGAAGAAAATAATCTTGTTTTGCTGCATAGAAGCAAACATCTTTCCTGGTATGTAGAAAGATTACCTTCCAGAATATCTACAGAGTACACTAAGTTTTTGCAATGTGTACAAGAAATGTGGTTTTTGTGAAATACTGTCTACCATGATGGAATACACAGTGATAAAGTACTTTTAGTAATTTTTAAAAAGCATACAAAGCATGTTTCTCTGATGAAAAGGGAGCAGTCTGATATGCTTTGGCTCTTCACATGAAGATCTACCTAAAGCTCAAGTAATTATATATTTCATATCCAGTTCCTTCATTTTTAGAAAAGGAAAGCCATGGTTTCATATGGAGAGGATTAGTCCATTAAACCTGGGGGAAAAAAAAGCTCAAAAATCTTTTTTGAACAGAAGATACAAACTGAAAATAGAAATTACTATTAAAAAATAAATCACCACATGTTCTAGAACAGATGTCCATATTTTGATTTTGTAGCCTTTGTAGTGTTATCAGATTAGGTGGCATGAGGCAAAAGATTACTATCCTCTTCTCATACAAAACACAGTTTATTACCAATTTATGGTGAAATAAATTCTTTGCTGTCAGATGTTCAGCAATTTTGTCTCTGGGAGCCACAGAAAAGCCTACATGAAACGCCATATCAGCATTTCTGGCATGACTAAGGGAACACATATATTAGGTTTCCATATGGAAGTTCTCTCTTAGGTTAACAGCAGGAGTTATTTTAAAAAATTACACATTTCCCTCAGTGTCAAAAACTTACAGACCTCAGGGTCTCTTGTGGAGGTAAAATAATCACTTAGCACACAGTTCATCAAATTTCTCAAATGCTGGTTTTTATGCATTGAATCAAATCCTTTGATTTTTACCATGCAGAAAATAAATTTACCCATTTTAGCCCTATCTTTATCAAAAGAGACTATACTAAAAAAACCAACACCCTGCCTTACAACTTCAATTTTCCATCACCACTTCACTCCCGGTAACACCAAATTACAACTCCCTCTACAGAAAATACATTGTTTCTTCATGTCTGAATTCTCTTCTCTCTCTCTCTCTCCACTCTTAGCCAATTTAATGCCCATATTTCTTTTCATTGTCCCTGCTGCTTACGCTTTGCCTGTTTATTTATGCAACTCTCACTGAGTAAATACAAAAGTAGTAAATTATCATCTTATAAATATTAAAGCAGTACACTATCATCTTCTGCATTTCTCACTGATATTTTTTGCCAATCCTTCTTTGCCTATTTACCACTGGGGACTAGGTCTAAATCATCCAAATTTTTCTCAAAAAACATATTAAAGACATTCTTTTCTCAGTTAAAATTGTAAGTAAGCATTACGTCGTAGTCCATTTACTACTTAAAATTAATAACCCACTTGTACCAGTTACATCCTGGGACCTGAACATCTCTATTCCTCAGCAGAATGAAATAATACTATTTCACTGCTATGATATCAATTAATTACTACATAGTCTCCATTATAAAGAATCATATGACATCCATTACAATTGTAAAAATTTCTTATTATCAATAAATATAAGGACACCTACTTTTACACAGCAGTTTCTTAAACAATGAAAATGTATTAATTTTTAAAATAAATTAATAAAATGTAATCTTCAAATTAATATTGAGCTGCAATGAGATTACTAGTGTTTTACTCTTCTTGGGTATAAAGTCTAATTAACTTGCACTAGAAGTACTCAGTTCAATTTAAAAAATAAAAATAAAATCTCTTCCTTCAGGGCTGAATCATTAAATGCTAAAAACTTCATTTCCAGCCCACTGTGAAGGGAAACAGTAAATAGGTGTTTCAAATAGGTCAGCTGGATTATTTTCTGTAAAGTCAATAACACTGTATGTAAGAGCTACGTCTTCTTGGGCATTATTGTTTTACGAATTCTTTTGTAGAAGAGGAAAAGCAAATAAATGTATCTTTCAATGAATCATCAAGCTTTTAAAAGAAGTCTCTTCATATTTCTGGTGCTTTCTGCATATCTTAAAAATAATTGTATAAAGCAACCAGGAGGCCCTACTACTTAGCAGGATGCCAATTTAAAAGAAGGAAACAACATGTTCTTTGGCCAGATTCCAAATCAACTTGATGTCCAGGCCAGGAACAAAGAACCACTACGATCTCAGATAACAATTTAATAAAATTTGTGGTGTCCAAAGTAGCAATCTTTACCTCAGCATGATATTCACAGGCATCAAATTTAATAAAATGGCCCCAATAAAAGTTAATCAAAAGTGTTTAAATGTATTGGCAATAAAACAAATTTTATGGCAGCAGAGTCAGTTCTCTTCTGTGTGAGAAATGAACTGAGCACTGAAAATGGGTGATGCATCAGTACCATTTCAACAATGAAAAATGCATGCAAGTCTGGCGGGAGAGAAACTCCACACAGGAAGAGCACAGGAATGAGTAGAACACCCAGAGCAGCACGCGTGTTGTACTACACAGAAGAGAAAAACAACCAAAGGGGTTTGCTTTTTTTCAGGACAACCATAACTTTACCTAGGCTACAGCAACAGGTACTCCAGTAATGTCTGCTCTTTAATTACAAGCCAAATGCAGAACAAGTACCCAATACTGGAACAGCCACGGCCGGAAGGTTTGCAGGTATTCTTACAAGGGACTAACTCTGTTCCACCCTCTACCATGCCAGTTTGAACACTTACCAGTATGAACCTCTGAAATTTGTAACATACAAATTGTGACCCTAGTTAAATTCCTTGGAGCTGGATGATGAACTAGACCGAGTTGGTTAATGTTACACGTATGCATACATTACAGCAGTTTCATAGAATCGTTTTCCACAGCAGAGGGGTTAGAACTAGGTGATCTTTAAGGTCCCTTCCAACCCAGGCAATCATTCTGTGATTCTACAATTTTTAAAAACAGTATCAGCAGCTGCACTTAGCTCAAAACCTCTCAACTTGTCATTTGAAATTACAACTGCCAAATTCTTTTCACAAGCAATAAGTGACAGGACAAGAGGAAATGGCCTCAAGCTGTGTGTCACAGCAGGTTCAGGTTGGACATCAGGATGAATTTCTTCACTGAAAGGGTAGTCAGGGATCGGAACAGGCTTCTCAAGAAAGTGGCGGAGTCACATCCCTGGAAGTGTTCAAGGAATGCCTGGACGTGGCACTACGTGTTACGGTGTTCAGTCAAAAGCTGGACTCAATGATCTTGGAGGTCTTTTCCAACCTTAATGATTCGAAGTTTTCTCCCTGGAAAAAATCCATTACCTTTCTTATCACAGCAACCACCCTTGTGCCACCTAAAAAGCTTCTAAAATTGTCTTCTGTAACAAAGACAAGCTTTGTACATCTGTTTCAAAATACTTCTCTTTAGGAAACTAGTTAAATTATGTTCAGCTCTAGTTGCTCTTATTTTAAGGAAGAAATACTTATGTATTATAAGTATTATATATATACATAATATTTACGTATTACTTATATACGAAAGTCACTGTATGGCTTTCCTATATGAGATGCAGATCAGAAATAAAAGACAAACAGCAGGTTTGGGGTAAAACAAATGTAAGTAAAAAAAAATTCGTCTATCTTGAATACTTGACGTTATGATTTTGCCTTGCAGCATGAGATGCACTGTGGCCTATTAAGAAGTAGAAAAAAAAAATACTTCATCTTGTGAGGCAAAGCAGCTGAAATGAAAGATTAAAACCAATTACCAGCTCTGTCAAGTCCACAGTACCTTAAGAGAAAATCCTGTTTACTTCTTTCTTTTTCTTCTACAAAGCTGAGGTCAAAAAATGTGTTCTGCTTACTGCACATGACCATTATAATCTTTTTCTCATTATATTTAACTGTCCAGTGTCTTAAAACCAAAAGAAAGTCACTACTAATAAGAACTGGTACACGTAATATGGAAATCATGTTTCATGATGTGGGGAGGTATGTATGCAGTGTCCATTTTTATCCTTGGGTACTTCAAACCAGAATATAAATTGTAATAGTTAAAAAAAATTCTGATGTACTTCTCTACCTTAAGATTTACTGCTTTGAGTCACCTTTCTGAAGATAGCTTTTCACATAGACTACTACGAAGGATGCAGCCTGTAGCACTGTTTCCCTAAAACACAAATTTCATTTTCATATGCCTCTTCAACCAATTACTTGAGGTATCCTTTCCCAGGATATACTAACTTCTACTTACTCCCGTTTTCCTAACCAGTATGGACAAGCAGGATTTTACACAGACATGGTTAAAACAATAAAAAGATAGCTCTGGTTATTCCATTCATAACATGAAAAAAAAGACCAACAGGAAAAAACTAACTGAAAATTTGCTTTGGGCAACAAAGAGGTGTGTCCATACACTAAAAGGGAAATGCAATTTTATTTAATGCTCGTAAATTCTAACAGAGACAAAGCCATGCCTTCATGGGAGCATTGTTAGTTACTTTCTACTTCACTCAGAATTGCCCAACCACCACCAGCAAAACACATATTTAGCTCCAAGCATGGCAACTTGGGCATTACAGGATTACTGGTTTATGATTTCTCCAAGTGACAAGAACAAAAGGGAACATGTGAGAAAGCTTTATGACACCTGTATTTTGAGAAGAGTGGGAAGAAAGTAAAGACTTCAAGTATTTCCATGGTAAAACTCTGCTCTTCAGCATCTAAAAGAGACAGACAATTTGCAGTGCTTATAACTCAGTTAAAAGAACTTCATTTCCCTTTTCAACAGTTCCCTACAGCTGCCACCTGTAAGACCACAGTTCAAAGGACCACAGGGAAAAAAAGTACAGGAAAGTAACTCACACAACTGAAGAGCTGGAGGAACAAAAAGAGTGAGAATCAATTATTGCCTTTTGTACAGGGAAATTAAGTGTTGTGATGCTAGACATTCCCAAATTAGCATGAGACGAACTTCAAATGTTTCTCCCACAACTACCCTGGCATCCCAAGGAAGTTACTTCAATTCTTCTATGCATCAGCTTCTTTAACCATAAACTAGTGATAGTTTTTACCTCACAGACAGGTTATGAGGCAATTAACTGACCATAAAGCATGCCCAAGATCGTCAAATGAAAGGTGCTATGCAAGTGCAGGGTATTAATCTCACACTCCAGGTACAAATCATTCTCTTATCCCACCTTTTACCTAGTGTTGGCAGCTTTACAACCATTAAAACTCTCTACTACCTACGTTGGCTCAATTCCCTGCAGCAGACATCTTAGACACAGTGCACTTTTGTGGTTCAGCTACCTACACTTTCCTACATAAAACAGGGCATTTGGTTCAAGACATCTGCAGCTTCAGGTAGACTGCCCAAACACACAGCCTGCAAGCTGGATACAAACTCTGTGTTTTTGGCTGCAGTACTACGAGATCCAAGAAACTTCTGTCAGCTGCATGTAACATATGTTGCTGGATACCATCTAATGAGCATAAAAGCTGTAGCATAGAAGCAGCAAAAGGACCACCGGGCACCCTTGCAAGTTTAACTTTTAATTGCATATTTTTCAAAACATGCATTGGTTCTATTACCAGTTAGAACGCTTACACTTCATTCATCAAATGTTACTTAAATAATATATTAGATGAAGACTTCCTTCTAAATTAATAAAACAACCTTAAGTTTGGAACAGGAAGTAACATAAACACTGGAAAATTCACACTCAGGATCAGTGATACAGATCCAGCAGAGGTAGCAAAAAGGACAGTGCAGCAAAGAGATAGTGCTTTTATCAGCCTGGTCTGCAGGTCAGAAGATCAAGTAGAAAAAAGGTTTCCAAGCAGGAAGTGCAGGGGAAAAAGAACAGCAGTGCAAGCAAGGGCAGATCTGTTCTGTGTTAACAGGACAAGCTGGGGGAAGGAAAGAAAAAGATCAAGGCAAAAGACAAAGAGAATTATAAATTAAATACAACCCTAATACCATAATCTGGATGGGGAATGGGAGAAACTTTAAAAAGAAGTGACAATAAAAATGAATTTACCATAGAGTGATATTCTATACAAAAAGATGGAATAAGATGCAAAACACTTTAGAAAGCTAAAGAAAATACAGCATTTGCAAGGTTCCAGATAGGACAGAAGAGCAGCAGTTTCGGAGTCTGCACGTGTGGATGACATGATGACAACAAAGCCATTTCAAAGATAGCCTGGGACACTACGAAGGAAATGTAAAACAAACCGTAATGATGATCAAAGTTACACAGCACTGGCTAAATCCACTTTAGTCCTGCATTCACTATAGCTTCAAGTTATGATTTACTAGTATAAACAAAGTCTTTTTTATTTCCTTCCACAGTTCAGAAGTGCTTTGCAGCTCCCCAAGCTTAAAACCAATGTCCCTTTCCATTCTTTTCTTCCAAGTCTCTTTTGAGTAATTTTCCCTTTTCACAGAGCCAACAGCAATAGCATTTTATAGGTGCACTGGACACCTCTCTACTACACAGAGACAAAAAGAAGCACACATACATCTTTACAAAAGTTCTGACAGGAGAAAAGCATTCTGGGAAGAAAAATATCAACAGCACTTCTAAATAGTTAAAACTTTTTAAATTAAAAGACTGCTAATTTGTTTAAAAACACCTGATCAAGTATGTTCTTCATGTCATGCTGTATGAATTCTATTCCTACACAACAAAAAGCAGGGGGGCAGGGTGGTCCCAAAGTATAAGAGTTTGAATGGATGTACAGACAAAACACATTCACCATTAGTAAATAAATTTTATGAAACTTCTAGTTATTCATCCATGTCTACAGTTCATTTATCACTTTTAGCCACATCTTGATAAAACCAGAATGGTGGCCTTGTGTTAATCAAGATATGACAGTGATCTTTGATGAGACTGGAAGGTGTATTGTTTAACCACTTTACAGAATCACAGAATAAGCTGAGTTGGAAGGAACCCACAAGGATCATCCAGTCCAGTTCCGGGCCCTGCACAGCACATCCCCAAGAGCCACACCATGTGCATCAGAGTACTGTCCCAACACTTCTCAAACTCTGTCAGTGCTGTGACCCCTTCCCTGGGGAGCCTGTTCCTTCACCCTCTGGGTGAAGAACTTCTTTCCTGATATCCAACCTAAACCTCCCCTAACACAACTTCAGGCCATTCCCTTGGGTCCTGCCACTGGTCACCACAGAGAAGACATCAGGGCCTGCCCCTCCTCTTCCCGTCATGAGCAACTTGTAGCCTGCAATGAGGTCTGTCCACAGTCTCCTCCAGGCTGAATAGACCAAGTGATCTCAGCTGGTCCTTGTACAGCTTCCCCTCAAGGCCCTTCAACATCTTCTTTGCTCTCCTTTGGATGCCCTCTAATAGCTTAATATATTTCTTATATTGTGGCACCCAGAACTGTACCCAGGACTTGAGGGGAGGCCACTCCAGTGCAGAGCAGAATGGGACAATCCCCTTCCTTGCCCGGCTGGCGATGCTGTGCCTGATGCCCCCCCAGGACACGCCTGGCCCTCCTGGCTGCCAGGGCTGACTCATGCTCAATTTGCCAATGACCAGGACCCCCAGGTCTCTTTCCACGGCACTCTTCTCCAGCCTCTCATTCCCCAGTATTTCCATATATTCAGAGATGCCCCATCCCAGGGGACAGAATCTGACACTTCCTCTTATTGAACTTCATATTGTTTGGGATTGCCCAGTCCTCTGATTTGTCAAGGTCTCTCTGCAGGATCTCCCTGCTTTCAAGGGAGTCAACAGCTCCTCCCAGTTTTGTATCTGCAAACTTGCTCAGTATCCCTTGCAGCCCTGTGTCCAAGTCATTTATGAAGATACTGAACAGCACAGGGCCTGAGGTGAAGCCCTACAGAACCCCACCAGTGACAGGTTGCCAGTCTGATCTCACTCCATTCACTATAACCCTTTGTGCCCGACCCATCAGCCAGCTGCTTACCCACCCCATGATACATTTATCTGGCTGTGTGCTGTCCAGAAGGATTCTATGAGAGACAGGAATCCAGAAACTTTACTGGAATCCAAAAAGATTACATCAACTGGCTTCCCTCTATCGACTAGGTGGGTTACCTTGACATGAAAGGAAATCAGGTTTGATACCAGGACTTTCCTCTCATGAAGCCCTGCTGGATGTGACCTACAGCTGCATTGTCTTCCAGGTGTTTTCCAATACCTCTCAGAATAACCTTCTCCTTAACTTTACCAGGCACTGAAGTGAAACTGACAGGCCTGTAGTTTCTGGGCTCCTCCTTCTTGCCCTTCTTAAAAATCAGGACAACGTTTGCCAGCTCCAATCAGCTGGGACCTGTCTGGATTCCCAAAACAGCTCAAAAATCAAGAGAGGTTCAGCGATGACACCAGCCAGCTCCTTGGGGATTCTCGGATGAATCTCACCAGGCCCCATAGATTTATAGGGATCCAGCTAGAGCAGCAAATCCTGCACAGTTTCAGGGTTGACTAGGAGTTGATCATTCTCTCAGTCATGGTCCTCCAGCTCAGAGCACCCCTTGGCCCCTCCTCCGTGTTGAAGACAGAGGCAAAGAATGTGTTAAACACCTCTGCCTTGTCTCTGTCCCTGTTTGTGAGGTGACCACCCTCATCCTGTAACAGGATGATGTTATTTCTACACTGCCTTTTGCCATTAATAGATTTGAAAAAACTCTTTTTATTGTGTCCCCCAGTTCTGCCCAGCTTCAACTCCAACTGAGCTTTGGCCACACAAATTCTGTCCCTACAGTGGCAAGCAGCATCTCTGTATTCTTCCCACGCACTTCCACTGGGCATGCACCTTCCTTTTTTGCCTTATTTCCAAGAGAAGATCCCTGCTCAGGCAATCTGGGCTTCTGCCTCACCTGCTTACTTCCAGCATTTGGGAATTGCCTGCTCCTGTGCCCTTAGGAGGTGATGTTTATAAAGTGACCAGCAGTGATGGACCCCAGCATCCGCAAAAACATTTTCCCAGGTGACTTTACTCATTAATTCCCTGAGCAGCCTGAAGTCTGCTCTCCTCGTGTCCAGAGCTGAGGTTTTGCTGGCACTTCTCTTCCTGTCAACAGAGATTTCAAACTTTATCACTTCATGGTGAATGTGGCCAAGACAGCCACCAATCTCCACTTTGCTCACGAGATCCACTCTGTCGACAAGCAGCAGACCAAGGAGTGAATCCTTCCCAGTCAGCTTCCTTAGGACCTCTTCCATAAAGCTGTCATCCAGGTTTTTTAGGAATCTTCTGGTCCAGGTTGTACCATCTGTGTGATGCTCCCAGTTAATTTCTGGCAAGTTGAAATCCTCCATAAAGACAAGAGCAGTTGACTTGGAAGTGTCCCTCAGTTCCTCAACGAATAAATTCATGAATATCATCGTCCTGGCTGGGAGGCCTACAGCAGACTCCGACAGTGACATCTGCATTATTTGTTGGCCCCTTGATTCTCACCCAGAGACTCTCAACTGTGCCATTGCCAACTGTGAGCTCCATACATTTGATCCCTTCTATTACACACAATGACAATCCCCAGCCTCTTCCACCCTGCCTGTCCCTCCTGAAGAGCCTGTAACCATCCAACAGGGCACTCCAGACACAGGACTCATCCCACCAGGTTTCACTTATGCCAGTAATGTCAAATCTCTGGGACTGGGCCAAAGCTTCAAGCTCCCTTTGTTTGTTCCTCACGCTGCATATATTGGTGTAGAAACACTTCGGGTGTGGTAGATTGTAGCCATAGCCTACATCTGGTAAAGCAGAATGGGGGATCCATTAATACTCCTTTCCTCAAGTTTTGGCACACAGTCCTATCACTCATCACTGGCAAGCCTGGGTCTGTCCCTTTCTCCCTTCCAAGCTAGTTTAAAGCTCTAGCAATGAGGCCTGCTACCTCCTGTGCTAGAGCTTTTTCCCTTTTGAGATAGATGCATCCTGTCAGGTGTTAGACTGGGTGCTGAGTAAATCATCCCATGGGCAAAAATCCCAGTTTTTTCATTGACACCAACCTCAGAGCCATGCATTGACCTGACGGATCTGCCTATTCCTATCAATATTATTCCTTGTTACCAGAAGGATCAAAGAAATCACTACCTGCACTCCTGATCCTTCTACCAATCGCCCCAGGGCCCTGCAGTCTCTTTTGATTGCCATCAGACTTCTCTGTTATTTCGTCATGGCCAGCTTGAACAACCAAAGTGGATAGTAATCAGAGGGTCTTGCTACACTGGAGAGTTTTCCAATAATGTCCCTTACCCGAGCCCATGGGAGATAGCAGACTTCCCTGTGAGTGGGGTCCACTCTGCATTTTGGGTCCTTTGTTCCCCTTAGAAGGGAGTCTCCTATTGCAACTACGCCACTTCTGTTAACAGAGGAGGTCGTGATGCAGGGGAGAGGTGGTGTTGCTTTAGGAGGCCCCACTATCCCAGAAAGACCTTCGCTCACCTCATCAGTTGTCTGGCCTTCTAGTTCCAGAGCCTCACACCTTTGTAGAAGGTGCCAGTCCTCCTTGTCAAATTCCGAGAAGAAATCTTCCTCCTGCTATGTGCAGTGACCTGCTTCCATCCTTCACCATGAATAGACCCTTGACTAACAGTCCTTTGACTAATTATCCTGCAGGTTTCTGAACCCACTCGTTTTTCCTCTACAATGGAGGTTTAAGACTCCTGTGAGTCTTGAGACTGTAGTGTCTCAAAATAACTGGTCAATCGCTCGCTCCTTTGCTGAAATACCATGTAGCCTATTCAATTCCTCCTGTAGCTCCTTCACCTGGTGACACAGCTCTTCAACCACAGCACACCTTCTGCAAAAGAACTGTTGGCCCCAGCCTCAGGGAGAGGTATCAGGTACTCCTAGCAACCTGTGACCTGGAGAGCTGCAGTAACAGTAACTACAACTGTTTGCTGTAATTTTCAAAAACATAGGGACAGGCCTTTACCTGAGCCAAGGATCTCCAATACCTTACTAGGAAATAAAACCAAAAAAGTATCCTTGAGCTGAAGGCCCAGAACATTAGCAGCACCTTTCCTAAAAATGGCCTATCTGAAATGTGCTCTTAGAAGTGACAACCACTATTTTTATCCAAGTTTACAATAAACAAATAATTTTATCAACGTGTTTCCATACTTAAAACACACATATTTGGCTGAAACACTTAAAACTATGGTGGAAGTTGTGTCACTATTTTAGCTAACTTAATGAATTAATGGGGATTGGGAGTGTACACTAATATTGCGCTTTGACACTTGAATATAAAAATTGACCACTAACATTTGCTTCTTTTCTCAAGTACCTTTTTAACATTAAGCAGAGTGTCACATTTGAGACCTGATCCACACAGAAATAGACCCATTGATGGGAGAGAGCTGAAAGTCTCTTAAATACACAGGCTAGATCCAGATAACCCCAGGCAGTGACCACCTGTCCCCATTTATATGGCACTTCTCAGTTCACACCTGTACAAGCAAGGGCTTGGCTACAGATCCGGCTGGAGCTGCTGCTGGTGTAAAGCGTGGGAGCAGGACCCCAGCCCGGCCCGGAGCACAGAGCGGCACCAAGTACACACCAGCCGGTCACCAGGAGCAGTGACAGCACTTCAGTCCACACATGTCAGTCCAGCACCTCCTGTGGACACAGGTTTAAAGAGCTTCACTTAAGCTTTGAAGTGAGTAAAAGCATAGTGACACAATGATGAGAACTTCTGAAGCAAGGAAAAGTGAAATAAGCAGGAAGGTTATAGACAGACTGCACGTGCATGCCCTGAAAATACAGGCCTAGTGCCATTTCAACTAAGATCATAGCACTTCCTCAAATGCAAAAAAGTCAGTGGTAAACTTATAAAATAATTTAGCTCAATTATTAAACATTATTTGTCCTGAAAGAGAAAATGTGGACTAATGAAACAGTTACTTGCACGTATTTAATTAATTTTAATATTAACACTAAAATTGCTAAAAAAATCAAGAAAACCAGATTTTCCAATAAAATATATATGGAAGCTTTAACTTTTGGAAACAGAAAAAAAACCCCAAACCAAAATCAAACATTTTAAAATTGGGAGGATTTGCCCTATTTCCCCTAAATTTGTCCTATTTCCTACCAAAATTATCTGTTCTCATTTTATAAAGTAGCAGACCTGAAAAGACATTTGGGCATTACTCTGTGTTTACCATGTTCACATCAACTACTTTCCTCTATGTTAAAAAGGAAAAAACTACAACACATACAACTGAATAAAATGACAAATAATTAAAGGTAAAATATTATTTCTTCTTTATACTGTTCTGAGATACCTGAACTACAACAGCTGAGATGTTTTCATGCAAATGCTGGGTTTCCATTTCATAACCATACATATTTCCAGTGAAATCAAACCACCTTCACATCAGCCCCTGCACAAATGAAGAATATAGGAGGGTATATGGAAAATATTACTAAACAAGTTGATCAAATTACAGTAGTTGAAATGCATCAATTTCAGTAATTTAAAAGTCTCTTTCAAATTCAGGATAAATAGGATATCAAAATCATAGGGACAGAGCTAAAAGTCATCTGATAGCCGTTTCCTCCCATTATACATTGTTCGTAGCAAACATCTGGCTAACGTATCCTCCATGACCTCCCCAGACTTCCACTTAACTTGCCCTACTGTACCACTACTCTTACGGTGTTTCTCCTCGTGACTCACCCTTCATACACGTTAAACCCACTGCTTCTTCTTGCAACCATCTGGGACACAGGAAAAAATCTTGGGCAAAAACATTTTTCTTTATAGAGATTTAATGAAATGTCCCTTCACCCTCTGTACACTGAAGAAACCAAAAGCACACAACAGGAACAACCCCAACTACGAACTACCTTCACCGTTACTATTAAACACTAGCTGTTACATAGTTGTAATACTAAAAAAAGGGGGGTAAGGCGGGGAGAGAGAATTTTCAGTAGCAGATAACTCAGCAAGAAAACAGTGTTGTTCAAGGCTCAATAATACGCTCAAGTATCCATGACCAAACCAAATACCCAGATGCCACCAAACAAGAAGCCCTCCTACCTCTGCCAATCAGCAAAGCCTCAAAGAGTTATAACCTACACAAGTTACAACTTCTATATAGTGATGGCTTTATTTCATGTCTGCAAAACTGTATCAAAATATTATCAATAGGAAAAATAAAGACAGATCTTTCCCCTATTTAAGTTATTGAGACGGATCAGATTTATTAATTTATTAGCAAGCATGAGCAGGATCAGAGGCTGGACCCAAGTGCTCCTTCTTTCATGTTAAAGTGCCATTTAAATGCAAGAAGAGAAAGCAAAGGGGAATCTTAAGGAGCATTGTACAAAGGCCTGTCCTGGGAACCCGAGGCTGGACCAGAAGTGCACTGCAGAGCTGTGCACCAGGCCTACAGCTGTGCCTCCCTGTGACACCAGCTCCTAAGGGACACGGCTGCACCACACCATGGCCTTACTGACATCTACCCTGATCCCTCCGTCCGAGATGGCAGCACCCCATTCCAAGTAAACTCCTCTGTCTGCTCCTAGCAAGCCTGAGTTATTACCACTCTCTCCATGGCATGGTGTGTCCCAGATCTGCTGAAAGCCATCTACTGCTCTTTCAGATTACAGATCTTGTTTAACAGGTGCTTTTGTTCCAAGGTTGACACACTGAACTAGCATCTCTCCCATACCAGTTTCCCATTTGAGTACTGTCTTGATTTTTGCAATTCCTCTTCGTATTGTGTCAGATTAAAATCTAAATCACAGTGATGACAAGGAACATTGATGCTGTAAACAGACACCTCTTTAAATAAAGTTGTGATCAAAGCATCGAGTAGCCCAATAAAACCCAGGTGGCTCTAGCTTATCGTATGCCGTACTCATTATTCCAAGTGTCCCATTTAATAGATTTCCAGGTGTCAACAAAAGGTTTGTGCCAGTTCTTCCATTTCTGGCTCTGTTTATGTACCTGGTGGCTTTTGATAAGAAGGTCTAATATTAAAAAAAAAAAAAAAAAGTTAAAAAATACTCATTTTAAAATCAGGCATTTTGCCACAGTTGGCAAAACCACAGAAACTAGTATGTCTTTGTATTATTCACCATCTACATAAAGCTTAGCTAATTACAAATGAATACCAAATGACTCATGTTTGCCATCGTTTTCTGTGGGCCAATATGTTTATCCAAAAAAGTCCAAAAAATTTAAAAATTTAATGTCAACTTTAAGAGACTTAATCTGCAAGTTTCATGTAAAAACACAGTCAAAATTTTTAACTACTAATGGAAGTCTTTACCTTTAAAATTACTATAAGCTCTGACAGCAAGCAGGCAAAGAGGGAAAAAAAGCTGATTTGACATTTATTCTTCATTTTAACTTTGTGCTTTATGCATCCAAACACATCAATTAATTTTTCACTTGAAACATCATTACAAGAAAAATGTCTTGGAAGACTTGGTCAAGTGTCATACAATGGAGCACGGTGAATAGCAGGAACCTTTTTTCAAATGTCGTTTTAAAAAGTGAAACCGAGAGCTCAAATTTCTACACTTAAGGACAGAGGGACATTTTGTTTTTAATTCTATACCATTGCACCAAAGTAGAATTTTACAAGGCACTTCCTCATCACTCACCCTGTCATTCATCATTTCAAGCAGTGTCTTGCTTCCCCTCCAAGCACATTTTATTTTCTGACCCCCTATTTCAATTTCTTTTCACACAAAAAAGACAAAATTTTTGCATGGAAATCAGGTTTAGAGGTCTAACATTTCTAAAATGCTATGGCATTTCGCCTTCCAAACCCCCACTCGCCTTTCAGTTATAACTGAAATTTCAGTTTCCAAATTAGCCAGGTAGAGATGCCAACAATATTCCACTGAAAGCCATTAAGAACTGGACACCTAAACTCCTGTGCTGTTTCTAAAATGTTTGAGCAAGTATGTGTTTGTATAATGTTCAGGACACCCTGAGCCAGCTGACGCCTCTGGGCATGAGCACAGTAAAGCATAAATCAGGTCACGCTTCCTAGTTTGAGAGCTACACAGCTTTCAGGGTGGGAGCACTAACCTCATTCCAATTTACATCTAAACATTTCTTACTCCCACTCCTTATTCCATCTCCTCAGCATTCCTCATATCTTCAACACTTGGTGCCTATTGGAAACCATCACTGCCTCCAAGTCTAGTAAACTGACCAATCCCAAACCCATCCTCAACTGTCCTTTCCTCTAGTCTTCCATCAGTAACATGCCACCAAATCAATTTGACACTGAATTAATCTTAAAAGAAAGCACATGACAGAATGAAACTATATGTAAAAAACTGTATATATACATACATACATACATACATACATATATATATATATATATAGGCTTGCAGGCAGACATTTCATTAACATCATTAACATTTTTTGGTTTTGCCATTATTTTTCTGTTTCTGAGGGAAATTGTCACATTTGGTCTAGTTCCTGAATAGCTGGTGTTGCACCCTTGTCTTTCTTATACATGATGGGAGGTATGTAACTAGACAGCAACATATCAAGTCCAGACAATCATGCTCAGTAGAACTGAAATAACAACAACAAAAAAAATCCTGCCCTTATATCTTTAGTTACTCCTTGTAGGACTGAGGAAAATGTTTCTCAACTACAAGAACCACCAAGCTCAGGGGACGAAGACCTTCAGAATTTCCTGAGTAACAAAGACCTCCATTTTTACAAGTGCCTGTTGTTCCACTGTGTGAGAAAGGCTTTTGAGCCTCAGTGTGTACCAGGAGTGGCACCCAGTGTCCAAACTGCATCCTTACAACAGCGTCTTCGGTTCCCTTCTCAGTCTTTCCTTGTTCCTTTCTCCCAGGCTGCAGTTACAGAAAATCAGCAGTTCTCTGCTTAAACTGTACGTATACTCAAAGTAGTTTACACACACTTTTTGCCAAACTGTTTTAATCAACTGTGCATAGATGAATAAAATTTTCAACTATTCAGTGTGGAGAACAAGTATCAAGTCCAGTAAAATACTTCAATTAAGCCACACAGCTACAGATTTAAACTCCGAATGAAATCAACATTTGTGTAGACTATGGTCTTTCAACTGTACTCAACAACTGACTTCACAGTCACAGGCTGATTTATTCTCGATCATTGGCACTACTTTAATAGTCCAAACCAGTCTTCCTAAACATGTTTTGTTAGAACAGAAGTAAAAATCACTAAAACAATTGGAAAAAAACCCCAAAACAAAACAACAAGCCAACAACAAACAATTTTCATGTTTTGCAGCTATGCAGGATTTTAAAGATCATCTACTTTGCTTGGCTAAGACAACTGAGTAAAAATGAGAGTAAAAAATCTAGAAAATAAAATGGCTTTGTTCTTCTCAAAATTGATCAGAGGGATAACATTTACTTTTACGCAAGCTTCAACACCTGGAGTAAGTTACAAAGAAAGCTTCCTCCAAGCTGCTGCAAAAGCTACAAGTTCTAGCTTTTTTTCTTTCACTCTCACCAGCAGTTGAGAGCGGCAGAAAACAGATCAAGACAAAACATTTAATTATTATAACAGTTATCCTAAAGCATTAAACAGCTATTATTCTATCAGTAGGTAAGAGCACACTCTGGAGCAATACAAACTGGGAAAAATTAAAAAAACCAACATAGTCAAGGGAAAGAAAAAAAAATGTATTTCCATCTACCTGTGGAAATCAAATAGCAAATACCCCTTTCAGTAGTTTTGCCAAACTTTATCTGGTCAGTTTTCCTGCTTCACTAATATCAAAACCCAATTCCCACCATAACATCTCTCCCCTCAAACAATGAAGCCCAGCACTATTTGCCTCACGTCTGCAAGCTGCAAGAACAATTCATGCACCTCTTCAGGAGTCAAATGCCTTGCAGCTAAATGAAATTCTGAGTTCATTAAAACCTAAAAGATTAGATCTCAGCTCTCCTGCAAATATCTCTAAACAAGCTTTTGTTTCTCAACCAAAGACACAAAACTGGCACAAATTAACAGTTTATCAAGAACTTCAAAATCCTGATGTTCAGTGTCTGTAGTTCCTCCCTTACCCCTCCGATTTCTCTGCTGCATGAAAGAACACTATAAAATCTGCAAGACACACCACCCAGATCAGGTTTTTATATATAAATATATACACACACACACACACACACACACTGACTAGCATGTTCAAATCCTGTTGAATTACTTCCCTGGTAAGATTTATTTTGTTTCAACGAGACTTCTACTTGCAAAAGCACGCACACATTGCACAGCAAACAGATCTCTTGTTAGGTGCCTAATATGGCCAGGGAAACCATTTTGATTATTCTGTGCCTGCTTATGCATTGTCCTACAAAACAATACGATAGAACAGCAAGAAACTAGCAATTAAGAGAGTCTAAATGCACATCGGGAATCACTAAAATCCACGCTAGCCAAGTCAGGAACAATATGACTGATGAATAGGCCATATTATATTAGGATTGTTAGCAAGTGTTAAAAAATTATCCTTTGCAGATGTCCCTTATGACCTAAATATATCACAAAAAGAACATGCCTGTCTTGTTTTCTAAAAAAGTTTTAAGAAATCTTTCCATTTTTATTACTGACTAGAACTCCACATGGCTGTATGTTTGCTATAAATATGTACAGAGGATTTATCACACTAAACTTACAAAAACATCTAAGTATTTTACTGTAAACAACCTATTTTCATGTATATTTTTCTACTGCACGAATTTATGCTGTACTGAAGCATGTAATCCAATAAAAGAAATCAAACTGTGTATTCAGCACAGTGAAACAAAAGACAAGCTGCATACTACAGCAACTTATCGACCCACACACCACAAACCAAAACAGAGTAAATTTCTTCAGTTAGATGGGTGAGAGCCTTACCTGCAATAAATACATTTTGTGGATACAGTCAATAAGGAGTTATATAAATTTAAGCTACTATACAGTATTACATGTGCAACTATGCACACCCTGCTCATCTTCAGTAGAGCTTTATAGAAGTTTTTACTTTCTCAAATTTTGCTGATATTAAGATCTATACACCAGCTTACCTTCAAACGACAGAGATAAGCAAGATTTCCTCATTTTGAGCTTTCTCACTTTCTCCATATATTTTTGACAGCACCACTGGATTTCACAACACATACTAATCATAAACAACTAATACTAAAATAAAGATACAAATGTAGTCTCTACTAAGGATTTTTCTCTGATTATCAAAGACTACTATTTTTCTAGAAGATCTTTGTAAGTTCTATAATTTTTGTGAAAAAAATTCTTGTATCTCTAACTCCACTGCTGCGGTAGGTTTCCCACCAGCAAAACGGATTTCGAGTCTGTTCCAGTATTTAATTCCATATTCAGTCCTCAACCTTGGGCCAGTCTCTTGCCTCTGCCTTTCCATCAGTAAAACAAATGCAAACACTATGAACAAAAGAGGTGCAGCTTAGGTTTCATGTGCACTATACCTTGAGTATGGAACATTTTCTTAGAGAATAATGCTACATAATTTTTCCACATTATGCAGTTAATAAATCCATAAAACACTACTGAACAAGAAAAAAGAATTAAAATGATTTTTCATAATTTACTGCTACTACTTATTTCAATCAGTTTCTATTACCTTTCACACAGATGTATTGATTTGAACTGCTTTTCAATAGAACTATAGGCATTTCCTTAATTTTAGCTCTAAGAAAAAAAAAATAGGGGATTTGCTCATTTTGCTGTGCTTTCCTTCAGCTCCCTCAAGTTTATTACAGCATTCTTTGGGAAAGGAAATGGCTAAATACTTGCATTAGCAAAAAAGGAAAGGAGGGGGAATGGAAAGAGGTAATAAGAAGGTGCTAAAAGAACTCTCTCTTCCTCTTGGTTCCGTCCCATTGGGAAAAGAAAAGATGAGCATAGAGTCCAAATGTATGGCCAAAGCTGAGGGGGACCACAAGGATCACAAACAATTGGTCCCTTAAGAAAGGACATGCTACAGACTGAAGCAAGACATGCAAAAAGCACAGAGAATGTGATCCAGGCAATCCAATGGAAACAGCCACTCCCGTACCACATTGTCCAAGACCAAGGAATAATAACCAAGGATTAAGAAGTTGGAAGTTTTTAGCAGAACTGACAATGTTGTCTTCACACGGTTTGGGCTTCCTTCTGGATGAAGCTTTAGTTCTTCCAAACACACAGGTAGCCACAAGAACTAAGGATTTTTCTCTGATTATATATATGTATGTATGTATGTATGTATATATATATGTATATATACACACACATACACACTTTCATTATTTAATTGGTTATCCATGTCTGCACACTTTTATGTCTTTAGTCAAAGCTGAGATGATTATATTTGCACCAAAAAAATTAAATTCAGAATGGCTCACTTGTAATATTTTACCAAAATTGAAGGTAAAAGAAACTGGGCTTTCATATTGCTGACCATATAAAAATTAATGAGTTTCTACAAGTCTTACAAAATTATATGATATATCCATATAACAAACTAAATTATTGTATATCATGATTTTAAATAAAGAATACAGCTAAGATAGAACACAAGCTATCAAGTAAAAACTCCTGGCTTCAAGCTGAAATCTTCCATATAATGAAATGTTTAAGTGCATAGCTGAGTCGGAGACAACCTCCCAGCTCATTCTAATGCTGCTAAAAAATGGTTACATACATCTAACTACCTATCTCTTAAAACAGACGCTTCTTTAACTTCATTTTCCAGCTAAGTAAGTGAATATTCTTAAATACACTTTTCAGTAAAGTACAGTATGCAAGTTTATTAAGTATGATAATAATATCCTTGCAATTGTGAATTATGGAAAAAAAAAATCAAACAACCTATGACAGATTTTAGGCTAGGTTTTTCTGTTTAAAATTGCTCAAGGAAAAATTCCATGATATATGTTTTCTTAAAAAAAAAAAGGGCTAAGAGCTAGTGGAATATTTTGCATTTAAAATCAAATTACACTAACTTCTTTTGCAGCAAAATTGCAGAATTTCAATGGAACCCGATTTAAATAAAACTTTAATATATGTGGTACTTTAAAGAGCAAAATTATTTCTCTTTTTTGATACAAAATTACATGTTGAACAAAAGGATTAACCTACCACTTTGAAGTATTGGCCCTACGGTAAAAAATCAACTTGAAAATCCAGAAATGCAGTAAACAAAGCATTTCAGGCAGTTTGTGCAATACTGTCAGAAGAGGAATAGTTGATATGCAATTTTTAAGTCTGCACAGTCCAGTAGTATAAATCCCCTCAGATAAGCCAAGGAGCTCCATCGCAAGTGCTGCCTCCTCTTTCTTAGTTACGCGTGGTAAAGTTGGGAGGCAAAGACGCAAACCTGCAGAACAAGCAAGCTCCTGTCCTGCTTTTAGGATACACACATGGAAGTCTGAATCAAATTCTCCCCATCTACACTGAGCCTTACAGCACACAGCGCATTTAGGCTGATTTAAGAACCGAAAAAACACTGAGTCAGGATAGTCAGTGCACTTTGTAACATATTTGCCGAATTCATTTGTGTGGAAGATTACGTGCACCTTATCAGATAAAGGTACCGAGTACCCCCGGGCTGCCGCAGGCCCCCGGGCTCCCGGCCGGGAAGGCGGCGCGGGCTGGGCCGTGCGCTGGGCACGGGCGCCCTCTGACGGCGGCTCCGCCCGGCGCCGCGGCCGCACGGGCACGGGGACACGCACGGGCACGGGGGGACACACGGGCACGGGGGGACACACGGGCATCGGGACACCCACGGGCACGGGGACACGCACGGGCACGGGGGGGACACACGGGCATCGGGACACCCATGGGCACGGGGAGACACACGGGCACGGGGGGACACACGGGCACGGGGG